>CM074490.1:431447-610958 GCA_037389245.1 Oryzias sinensis
GGAAACACGCTCTTGGGGTTTGCATGGTTAAAGTCCCCGGCCAGGATGAGGAAGGCATCAGGGTGTGCTGTCTGCTGCTCACTGATGTGCTGGTGCAGTTCATACAGAGCCTCACTCCTGTTGGTGGTGGAGCTGGGAGGGATGTATGCTGCTCAAAGAGCAGAAATTGTCAAGCAGGATTAGCTGAAGCAGAAGGAGTAGAGCTGTTCAGAAACAGAGTGCGACAAAGAACCATGCCTCGATGAGGTGTTAAGATTAAAAAGGGGGTGTCACCATAAGAACCAGGGAGGTTTCCAGTGGAAACAGTGTAAATCTTAATTGATTTTACAGACATGGTGACCTCCATCAGAGGTTACAGGTATGTGATGATGTGTGTGGATGCATTTACTGGGTGGCTGGAGGCGTGGCCCACCAAGAGGAAGGACAGTATATCAGTGATAAAATGCCTGGTTAATCATTACATACCATGCCATAGATTTTCCCATCAAAGTCAGGTTCCGACAATGGAACTAATTCTAAAAACCAGGACCTGCAGGAGGTTGAAGCCCTGTTAGGCCTGAAACATTCATTTGGAACAGTATATCACCTAAAATCACAAGGAAAGGTGGAGAGAATGAATCAAACAGTCAAATTCTAAATTTGGCAAAATCTGTGCACAGACCAAATTAAACTGGGTTGGCCCTCTACCATTTGCTCTGATGTCCATCAGATCCCCAATGACTCAGAGAGTGAGTTTGATCTCACATGAGTTGCAGACAGGACTTTTACAGGGCCACAGTCATGGTTATCATGGTAAGGAACCTCAAATAAAACAATGTCTCACCCTGATTATTACCATGCTCTCCATTGATTGTGCCAGCTTTCTCCATATTCATGACAAAGAGACCAAGGGGTGTCCCCACTGAGACAGATGTAGGTCCTGACTGGGGGCTGATAAAGGTCATCAAACGGAGATGGTCGGGGTGAGAATGTCGCATGCTATGAGGTTCCAAGGAAAAGGTAACACCTGGTATCGTTGGAGCCAGTGCGCGGCAGCAGCTGAACCACAGCACCGTTTGACACTAGTCCAGCAGGACCTCCAGGCAGCAGCTGATCCACCAGGACCAACTGTATTCAGTTTCCCACAAAGACTCAACCCACACAGGGGCAGAATAATCCCCGGGTTGCAAGCCACAGGAGTAATTTATTCCTAAAGTTTCCCACCTCAAGAATAGGAGAAGAATAGAGAGAGTTTCATCCCACCTGAGAGTGGTCGAGTTTTTCCTCCCACTCCCCTGAACCTTGGGTTCATAAACATCGATTCAAATTGATCAACCATCATTTTTGCGTCCATAACCATCGATTCGAACTGACTGGTCTTCTCTTAACAGGACATGTTTAAGGGTGTTTTGCTTGCATGTAACTGTATATGAGTGTTTTCTATCTTGTGATTTGTGTGTGTTTTGATTTCTTTTGAAAACCTGGGGTCAGTTTGACTTTGTGCTTGTAATTTGAGAGGGCCATACAGCAAAGGGCAGCACATCTTCACAAAAAGGCTGGCTCGTCAGAGACGTCAGGAGATTTTCAGCTTCCTCTACTCCCAGGTAGGCCTGATACACAGAATCCTCCTTGTCCTCTGTATCTGCAGCAGCTCCATCCTCCAACACATCCTGGTTGTTGTAGTTTCTTTTCTGCAGGTCCTTTTTGTTGTAGATTCTGGGGCACCGGTCTCCTGAAAGGATGTTCTTTTCCCTTATCCTTCTTTGCTTTCTTTTCCTTATTCTTCTCATCTTTGACAGAACCAGCTGACCCAAGCAGCTGCATCATCAAATCTCTGTCTTTTTCACCATTATCTTTCTTTTTCAGGTATTTTTGAGATAATTAAGTGGTGCCCTTTGGGTGCGATGACTCTCCTTTGAAACCCGCCACAGCTATTTCTTTTCTGTGTTGGTTTGATTTGTGCATTTTTTTATGTCATTTCATGTGCTGTGTTTGTTGCTTTTTTGTTTTCCTATGGACGTTGTTGTGTTCCTTGCCTTGGTTCACTTGTCCATCGAGAGCTAGGTCCCAAAGGTGATAATTCCCTGATTGGCAGCAGGGGGGGGGGTCCTGGTTTAGAGGTGAAGAGGGGTGAGGGGGATGCAGTGGGACTGTGATTGAGATGTTTTGTCCTCCTGTTGCTTTGTTTGTGTCTGTTGTTATTGTGGGGTGTCTTCTTTTGGGTTTGCATTTTTGTTCTTGGATCTCGCGCGGAGATCCAAACAAGGGTTTTTTGGAGGTGAACAGGGGTTCTATCATCTTTTCAATTCTCCTTATTATTATACATTTAATGGATTCTAAATATGAATGTTTATATACAACATCATTGTTACGGCCTGTAGTAACAGATATGTGCCGAGGTCAGCAGTAGGCCCGTTTTTTACTTTTGGTCTCTGTTTCTCTCTGTGCTGGAGTGTTTTCTGAGCCACAACACCTGCAATGCAGACTAGACAAAAACACATCAGTTTAATGACGTATTTTGCATGTTTACATTTTTGCCCTGCTGGATGATAAAAAAACAAACAAACGCCTTTCTGCCTTGAGGACAGAGAGAGCGGATAAGCACACTTTCCAACAGGTTGTGTTTCATCTCTCCCTTTTGCAAAAGTTTTGAAAATTCATGCAGACTCTTGTGTGTATTTTTCATTTCCCAACTGCACATTTCATTTTTTGGACGTCCTGAACCATCCGAATCTGCGAAGGCTGGATGAGACGGCAACAAGGTGGTGTGGGGAAAATTACCTGTAGCTGAACGTGGCCAAGACAAAGGAGATGGTGATTGACTTCAGTAGGAGAAAGTCTCCACCCTCTCCAGTCTGTATTGGTGGGATGGATGTTGAAATAGTCTAATCCTAAGATCCTAACACCAAGTTCCTGGGTGTCCATCTGGACAATAAACTGGAGTGGTCCATGCACACCGAGGCTGTTTACAAGAAGGGCATTAGTAGACTTTAGTTCTTGAGGAAGCTTAGGTGCTTCAATGTTTTAGCAGGATGCTCCACATGTTTTACCGGTCTGTCATGGTGAGCACCATCTTCTTTGCAGTACTGTGCTGGCGTCAAAGCAAATAATGCCTACAGACTGGATAAAATCATTAAAAAGCAGGGTCTGTTATTGGCTTAAAGCTTGCCATGTTTGTACATGTAAATAAGAGTTTTGCCTGTATATTTTTCTTCCCTGTATATTTTGTATTTATTTAATTTTTGTGGTGCTGCCAATACAGTACAACTAGATTTCCCTACAGGGAATAATAAAGTTGATCTTAATCTTAATGCAAGAAAACAGGTTTCTGACATTATTTTTACACATTAAGAGTTTTGTGCAATATAAAAAAAGATTTTAAATATGCCAATTATTATTTTCCATGTTTGCAAAAGAATGTAAGACCCATTTTTTTTTTAGCTTTTATTATTCAGACACCTATGAGCTGACAGATTTAACAAAGAAGTGAAATATACTGTAGCTCCAACATTAGGCCAGCATCTCTTAGAACACCCAAGTGCAGTTTACATTACCAGTGATGTTTTTTTTCAGCACTATTTAAGTAATAAAGAAAACAAGCTTTAGGCTAGAGTTGAGGAAGGGCTTAGCCTCTACTTGATCTTGACTCCATGGAAAACTGCATCACCCTTGACTTCAAAGTAGTCGTACTTGACGTCTCCCAGGCGGTTGGGAAAGTCCATCATCCTCCCATCTGGAAGTTTAATGTAAAATTGATCCATGGTGAAGTTGATGTAAAACTGAAATACACAAGAAGTGGAAAAACACTATTTAGTTTCAAAATATGTCTACGTGAGTCAAAGCATATTTTTATTACAGTAAAAAAATACGGGTCATTAAATATAGAACAAATTTAATTACTGGAATTAAATTTGTTAAATTAAAATCTATTTACTGAAAAAAAAAAACATTAAAGCTGCAAGCGGTGTATGGCCTGTAGAAACTATCCTCCCCCACCCATGCCACCCTTACTGACTGAGCGGCTGCTACGTGCCTTTCACTCTCCCATTCTGCCTACATTCCTAATATGTTTATATTATGTTATTTTTTTTGTTTGACTCGAGTCAGTGACTTGAAATACATTTTCACAATATTCTGCTAAAAATGTGTGAGCCACACTTTTGCAAGCCTTCGCCTCACAAACAGTTCTTCAGGTTGTCTTGTTGCTTTATTCAAGTTATTGAATGACTGAATTGAACTGTATTTATCTCACTGGGAGAAAATTCTCTCATGGCAGCCCAGAGGAAAAAAACAAGTGACAATAATACAACTGCATCTTAATCTTCTTAGGTTTAAAGTGAAAGATAAAAATCCTCAGCTAGAACAACCATAATTTAATACAAACGTAAAATAAACATAAAAAACAACAGCTATTCCAACCATACAGCTTCACAGCTATATCTTTTTATGACAGCTGTGTTGTTCTAGTTCAACTTTACTACTCTATCAAATAGTTTAGGTTATAAAATTACACACAAAATAAATAGCTGATGTACATAAACATTTTTTTATTCAATGTATAATATGTCTATGAATTTATTTTTTCTCTCCAGATACATTTTTAGAACAAAACACAAATTAAAATGTGCAAATCAAAAAGAAAAAAAAAACATGTTAAAGGTTGGGATTTAGAAATACCAAGTGACTCAGCTTTGAGGAGATGATATGGTTTCTTCAGTGAGTATTGATCTGCCCTGTTTTGGAGAAGGTTCTCTCGGTTCTCAAGTGCCTGTGCAGAGCCCGTTCTATATGGAACTGTTTTATTTTCAGACTACGCTTTTCCTTTGTATTATCATTAAAAATAAAATGGTTGCAGATTTAGCTTCTTTTTCCAGTGTTTCACTTGACGCTCTCTCTGTTTCTTTTGGCAGTCCTTTTTACCATTAAATCGGTATCCTTGATATCAGTCTGTTTTAAACCTAATAATGTGTAAGTCTCGGGTCCAGTTCTTCTGAGTCGCTCCATTAGGACTGAGACCACTTCTACTTTCCCTCCTCTCTTCAATGCATCAAAGCAGTCTCACGATTATACTTATGCAGTCAGAGGCACAGAAGAGTTGATGAATTCTTTTATTTCAACATGCAGCAAAATCTTAGACTAAATTTCTCCAGTAAAAGCCACTCGCCAGAAACGAAAAATGGAAACACGATCATCTGCAGGTCTCGCATGACATTCTTAAAGACAGTTGGAGGAAATAGCAAGATACCATTCAAGGCCGAAAAAACAAAGTATTTATCCAACTTGGTTTTAGAAAATGTAAACAAGCCCCACATTCTTTTTAAAACTATTGGTTCTGTTTGTAACCCTAATTCCACTTCCACTCTACAGATGACAAATGAAATGTGTGAACGTTTTTTATTCTTTTTTAACAACAAGGTAGCTACTATTAGGGCAAATATTTCCTCATGCACTTCCTTCTTAAAATCTGCTCTTGTGCAGCACCCTGTTGGTCTTACCCAATTTAAGTCGGTGTCAGGGTCTGAACTGAATGGGATTGTTAATAAGTTAAAAGCAACATCGTCTCCCTTGGACCCAGTCCCACTTCGCTTTTTTAAACAGGTTTGGGCCACTCTTAGCACTTCAGTCACAGAGATCATAAATAGCAGCCTGTCATCAGGTCTTGTCCCAACCTTATGCAAAGAAGCTGTTGTTGAACCTCTATTTAAAAAGCCGGGTCTGGATCCAACATGCTTGGGCGGCAGTGGCTCAGGCGGTTGAGCGGGTTGTCCAATGATCGAAGGGTCGGTGGTTCAATCCCCGCTCCCCCCAACCAACTGTTGTTGTGTCCTTGGGCAAGACACTTCACCCTCTTTGCCTCCAGTGTGGCTCCACTGGCATGTGCATGTGTATGAATGATCCTGGTGATGGTCAGAGGGGCCCTAGGTGCGATCTGGCAGCCACGCCTCTGTCAGTCTTCCCCCTGGGCAGCTGTGGCTACAACCAAGTATGAATGAGGAGCGAATGAATAATGGACACACTGTAAGCGCTTTGAGCGTCTGGAAAAGCGCAGATGCATCTAATCCATTATTATTAATAATTTCAAAGCTGCCATTGGTGTCTAAAATTTTGGAAAAGTGTGTAATGGCACAGCTGCAACTTTTTTTTGGATGACAGTGGACTCTGACTCTGATAATTCTGCTATTTTAGTAATTTTAGACTTGACTGCTGCTTTTGACACAGTGGATCATACAAGTCTTTTAAACCGCCTTGAATATTTTGTGGGTGTTAGGGGAACTGCCCTGAACTGGTTTAAATCTTACCTGTCAGTGCGGTCCTTTACGGTTCGGCTGGGGGACTCCACTTCGTCCTCTACTCCACTACTTTCTGGAGTTCCCCAGGGTTCAATTTTAGGACCTGTGCTCATTACTTTATACCTGCTTCCTTTAGCTGAAATTTTTAAGAAACATGGCTTGTCATATAATTTTTATGCAGATGACTGTCAACTATGCCCATTGTTAAAAATAATGGAAGCAGCCCCCTGACACCCTTACTTAACTGTCTGGGGGACGTCTAAAATTGGTTGGCCCAGAACTTTTTAAAACCTAATGAAGAGAAAACAGAGGTCATAATATTTGGACCCAAAGCCAATCTTGACTTGGAGCCTGTTCAGCATCATGTGAAGCCCACAGTCACCAACCTTGGCGTCATCGTGGACAGTGAATTTAAATTTGATAAACAGATAAATGGTGTTTTAAAATCAAGTTTTTATCATTTGCGGCTTTTATCTAAAGTTAAACCCTTTTTATCTTTTAACATTTTTGAGCAGGTCGTGCACGCTTTTATCTCTTCACGACTGGACTACTGCAATGCACTTTACACTGGGGTTTCCCATAAGGCAATTTCCCGGTTGCAGTTAGTCCAGAACTCTGCTGCATGACTTTTAACAAGAACCAAAAAATATGAGCACATTGCACCTATTCTTGCGTCTTTGCACTGGCTTCCTGTTAATTTTAGGATTAATTTTAAAATTGTAATGTTGTTCTTTAAAGCACTACATGGACTGGCTCCAAAATACATTTCTGACCTCATTCAGATTTACAAACTAGCTCGTGCTCTGAGGTCAGAGGGCCAGCTCCTGCTTGTGTAGCCCATGACAAGGCTCAAAAATAAGGGAGACAGAGTATTCTCTGTTGTCGGCCCTAAGCTGTGGAATGCTCTGCCATTGCATGTCAGAACAGCCCCCTTTGTGGAGTGTTTTAAATCCCGTCTTAAAACGCATTTTTACTCTCTAGCTTTTAACACTGCATGAGTTGTGTGGTACTCTGTGTTTTTATCTGTTTTTATTTGTCTTTATCTTGTTTTATTTTAATTTTATTTTTATCAATTTTTGTGGTGTACTTTGTTTTTATTTTGTTTGGCAATCTTTTTTCTGGTTTTTGGTAACTGTACAGCACTTTGGAAACTGCCTCTTTGAGAAATGTGCTATATAAATAAAGTGGATTGGATTGGATAACTAGTATTGCCAAAAGTACAACTAGTTAACTAGTGATGGCCGAAAAAGCTAACTAGTAAAATAGTGTTTTAAAATTGTGCTCTAACAAACTAGTAAACGGCTAAATGTCAGCTACTTAACTAGTGTCACAATATTTCAATGTAGAGCAGTGATGTTATCCAGAAAAAAATCCTCCTACTGGCTCTGCAGCAAAGCTCCATCATACTCAATAGAAGTATATGAACATTGCATAATCATAAAAATAACCTCAACATAATGTCCTGGTAGCCAGGGAGAAAAGGAAGATGATGATATGTCTAATTATGCTAAGTTTGATACGTCATTGAAGGAATGTATAACTTATGTTTGTATTGTTTTGTGTATTATTCTTATGTGATTGCTTGAAATAAACCATTTAAAAAAATCAAAAAATCCTGCATCTGCAAAGTCATCTTGAATCACTTCCAAAATCTAATCAATTGTTCCTCGACTAATTTCAAGCATTTTTTCTACATTTTGTGAAAAACTGTCCATAACTTCCTGAGACAAGTTGCTGACTGACAGATAGACAGACTAGTATGAGATTTTGATCACACAAGTCAACTAGTGAACTTGTAGAAACTTTGCACGTAACTAGTTAACTAGTTGCCTCTTTAGTTTGTCACTTCATATTTGTTTACTTTTTTGGCTGTCAATAGTTAACTAGCTGTATTTTTAGCATTACTATTTAGGCTTAAAACAGCCTGATATCAAGGATATTAATTTATTGATAAACAGGCTTGCCATATTTTCTCTCCCTCATACTCGGTTCACAAGCTGCTATTGCTGCTTTCATCCCTCTGCTCAGCACAGCTTAGACAGAACAAAGTGAGACAGGTTGAAAAACTGTCTCACTTTAAGTTTAATTTTAAATACCAGCAACACCAAATCCAGCCTTTGACACACTTTAAAAGGGGAAGGAAGTAATGTGCCATCCTCTATTTTCCCGCACCTGAGCTACTGTGACACTGGACTGGGCAAATCAGGGAGCTTTTGCAATGTGCATGAGCCATCACAAAAGCTCATTCATTTTAACAGAGCGTCTTTGAAAAATATTAATGTAAGTCAATACAGGAATCTGCTGTTTGATCATAACAGCTTGAAAAAAATGTCAGCCAAGAGCTCAAGTAACTTGAAAATAATTTAGTCTCCTCGGTCTCCTATTGCTAACTTCATAAGTTAGGGGGTGTAGCTGTCAATGTTTTTTTCCATTTTTTTTAAATGTTGTTTACTTTTAATTGTTGTGTCCTAAAGCTGACCTCTTGTGGTAAACTGAAAGATTTACTATGCATGTGCTGTCCATGCATTGGATCATGAGTCAGGTTATGATCCGAATCAGAAAGAAAGCAGAGAACAAGCTGGAAGAAGAGAGAACAGAGCAAAGACTTTGAAAAGGAAACAGCAACTCTGTAATTTACCCCTCTCAATGGTAAAGTGCCTCCTAGGCACTTTACCATTGAGAGTTGGGTCATCTAGACCCACTAGACAGTGCGCTGAACCTTTTTTCTTCAATGATTTGTGATCTTCCCTGGTGTCCATGGATTACATTAAATCTTCCCACCTTTATCCAGCTTTGTGATGGTAGGGAGAACACGTCAATGTAATGGTGGGGTCATCTAAGATAGCACAAGGATTCGGAAAAGTATAATTCGTTTTTCTTTCTTTAATTTTCACTGTAATTTGTTTGGTTACGTGAAAATAAACTACCAAAAGATCACCAGTCAGAGCTTTTCTTTTTCTAAACATATTAAAGAACCTAAGGAGCAGCTACAAGGTGTGGGGTGCCTGGATGTAGCTGTTTCTTGTCTATCAGGGGCCCGATTTAGGAGTGATGGGGGCCCAAGGCTAGGTCTAGGCGCTATGCTGTGGGGGGCTCAGAAATGGTTGTTTCAGCAATCGCGGGTCAGTCCAGCAGCTGTCCCTCTAACCTCCATCTTGATATAATCACTTATTAGGGTGATGTGGGGGTCAGCCTGCGATGCACCGTGTGGGGTGGAGCTCCTTGGCAGTGGTTTCTCTCCCATGATTGTCGCATGGATTCTGGCCCCTCCCCTCTCATTTTTAATGGCATCTTAAACACATAGAACCCTTGGTAGGAGGTGTTTGGACATCACTGCCAGCAAGCAGGATATGTCCTCTCATTGCTCTACCAGCCAACTTTAAGTTGGAACATGGGGTGGGTCTCCCTTGCAAGGCCCCGTTTCGTGCTTTGGGTTGGGGTAGGGGCATGATCAGAACTCCTTGGTGACTGTCGGGTGCTCGTCTGCGGCTGGGGGTGCATGGGGGCATAACGGGCTATTCTCTTGGTTGAGCTGAAGCTTGCACCCTCTGTGCCTCCCTGCTTGGATGTTTGCGTTGGGGGACCCTGTGGCTATCCTGCTGGTCCTGGCCTGAGACGGGATTGCCCAGCAGATGTATTTCCTCTATCTGCTATACCATATGGTTTTTGGGGGGGTTGGCTACCACTGCTGCTTCAGCTGGGTTTTGGTGTGGGGACTCTCCCTCTTTTTTCTTTTTTTATTGTTCATGTTCACCCCAGCTGAACATAAACACTCACTCAAGCACAGGTGATTTGTATGAATCATGATTTGTAAGCACATATTGATGAGGTATGTAACATTTGAGTGTGTGTGGACAGGCCCTGCCCCTATTATGCTAACATTTACACCTGACTTCCAGCAACCTTTTGTTTTATGTCCCTCCCCCACCTCTATAATCTTCCTTCTACTTCCTTAACCCCCCCTTTTCACCCTTTCTTTATTGCCCTTACCCCCCAACCTATCTAACATCCCTTTCTCTTCTTCCCTCTTCCTATTTTCTGTCCGGTCCAACAAAAAACGATTACAAATAATCAATCTAAAACTAAATAAAGTTTGGCCTCAATTACATATTTATGTAAGTTTATAAAAATATACACATTGTGAATCAGAAGATTCATAACCCCATTTTGTAACAGTAAAATATGTCCAACAGACAAGGTCTTCAGCCCTTATCTGTTTGCTCAGCTAACAAAAAAAGTGAAAAAAAAGAGCAAAACATTATTGGTCCTTGCAGTCAGGGACCACATTGCAAAAACACTATGGTCCCTGAATGCAAAGACCAATAATGTTTTTGCTATATTGCAAAACCAAAATGGTCCTTGCAATCAGGGACTGCTTGCAGGTTTTAATGCTACAATACCACAACAACGAGTTTCTTTGCTGACTTTTTCCAACAAAAAAATATCCTTTCTTCCATTCCGCGAGTAGGGCTGTGATGATGACCTCATCACCGCACTTTTTTGTGTTTTTGTTGAAAGTTCAGCATAGTTGAATAGTGAATAGGGGGTTATTACTGTTCTCAGTCACTCTATAGCACCAAAAATGAACCCCACCTTGCCTCTGGTGGTAGGCAGGCGCCTGTGTTTGGCAGTGGAGCCGCCACCAGTGTGTGAATGTGTGAGTGAATGTGTGTGTGACTGGGTGAATGGGTCTGTGACTGTAAAGCGCTTTGTCCTTGTAGGAAGAAAGGCGCTATATAAGTATACGCCATTTACCATTTACCATAGGGTGCGTGATTGAAACTATAATAAACACATTAAACACGTTCATCTTTGCTGATAATTTACTTTTTCTGCTATTCCTGTGTTCAGACTTTCCTTCTTTCTTTCAGATTGTTCGCTCCTTCTCTCCCACCGTGCCTGTCACTGTCTCTCGTCGGCGCGCGCTCTCACTGCCTCTGCTGCACGTAGCACGCGGGTCCCTTTACACACACAGGCGCGCGCTTTCAGAAACACACATGCTCATTCTACACGACAAATTTACTGCTTTCTAATTATTAATTTCCATTTGTATTCATTTCCGTTACAAGCTGCATGCGTTCTTAAGGAGGATTTTGTGTTGGGGGGGGGGGGGGGGTTATTACTGTTCTCAGTCACTCTATAGCACCAAACATGAGCGCACACTGTTAGATTTCGATAAATATCACTGCATGTTTTGTTTGGGAACTATTTTGTGCAGCGCAACGTTACGTGTATGTATAAACAAAGGCGGAGCCTCCTGCCCCGCGTTCTTCATGGGTGTCAGGCTTCATGGCTACCAGAAAAGGTGACAAAGTGTCTGCAGTCTGTTTATTACTGGGCAATAAATAATATTCTGAGATGATGTCTATACCACAGAGCACAGGTGAAACTTGCATGCAGCTAGAGAGCGGTCCACTGCAGAAGAATCAACACGCACCCCCAACACACGTGTGCGCGCTCCCTCCTCCCAGTCTTACACACGACGTAGCGCGCTCACACAGTCATACGCAATCTACAACACCCATAGTTAGTTCATTAGTTAGATAGGTAGTAGTTAGTTGTTACTGTTATTTGTTAATAAAAAATACTACGTTGTAATTGTATTTATTTCTGATGCGGCCGCCAGGGGATTTTGTGTTGTTTTTTTTTTTTTTTGGGGGGGTGGGGGGCCTGCGGTTAACCGCGACACCGCGCCCCTTGGTGGTTCATCACTGCAGTGATAAAATTTCCGACACGTCACAGCTCTACCCGCGAGAGCATAAAAGTTTTTAATTTCTTAAAATAAAAATTGGTGTGTATTTATTCATATCTAGGGGGAATTGGACTTGAAATATCGGATTTCGACATTAACACTTCAAGTGTAAAAGGACTTATGCTAAAGTAACAAGCAAACATGTTTTTTTATGCAACTGTAATTTTCACTTTAAAAAGTTATAATAAATAAACAATGAGTTATTTAACATTAAGGAGTAGTGACATTCATTTTTCATTTCATTTAGTTACATGTATAAGTTATATCTGGCCCTTTGAGGACAGCCACTATGCTGATGTGGCCCTCAGTGAAAATGAGTTTGACACCCCTGCTATACACAATAAGAAACCTGCTGTTTTGTGCCGAATTGTATGCAGATAATCCTTGTAGTCGTAAACACACCTTGGATTCTTCTCCACGTGCAAAGGGGAAGTGTCCTTCCCTCTGCTCTTCACCCCAGCTTCCTCCAGACTTGGAGTTGCAGACAATGGTGTTGACATCTGATCCTGAGTCAAAGCGTGGGTTAAAGTGCAATGCGATGTTGTCAGCATCGTGCCCAATGTTGATAGCAAATCTGCGGTGGAGACAGGAGCAAAGGTCACAGAAATTCAAAGAATGAACACAAGGGGTGAAATGTTGCACATTGGTGTATTTCCTTATGGCTAAAGAGTGCATTGGGGGTTGAGATTTAAATTGAAACTAATGGTACATACAATACAATACAATACAATACAAACGTGTCTGATGTTACTATGTGTGTATGCTTTCTATGTTTCCAATATATTTTTTTTTATCATGTCCTATCTTTTCTTTTAAAGTATACATCTGAAATAGGATATTATCCTTATCAAAGACACCAGAGTTTGGGGAAGACTTGCCTAGCGGAGTCATCATTGGGCTGGACGCGGATCTTGAGCTCCTGTCCTTCCTTGAGTGAAAACTCCTGCATTTTCTATGAGTGAATGTGTGAGAGACATTGAAAAGTACTGTTATTATGATGGTTTTGTGGCTACTGTTTTTGGAAAACAGACGCTTTTTTTTTGGGAGAAATGTGTGCAGACACGTTCAATGTCATGTCAACTCTGAAGTCAATTCTCCAACTTAAGTGATGTTTGTAGAACTTTTTTCCGAGCTCCATGAATAGACGGTTGTAAGCAGACATATAATGAGGAACTTGTACCTATCTTGACAGTTAATAATCAACCAGTATCAGACAATGTACACATGTTGTGCAGCAAGATTATTTACTGCACAACATCCTGCCAGATATGGGTCTGACTTCTCTGTTCACTAATTTAGCAAATCTGACAAAGCTCTCAAAGGATGAAGACCTCATGGTGTCAGAGGTTCTTCACAAAGCCGTGATTGAAGTTGACGTTTCAAAAACTTACTTGCATAAAAGCACACCCAGGTTTGAAAAGGATATATTTGTTCATTGTAATATGTCCACTGGAAACACGCAGTTTCCAGTGGAAAACACCCACTCAAGTACATAGCAGATATGCATGTGCTAAGTTAATTTAAAAAAATAACAAAATCTAATTAATATTATAAATTCAAAATCTTTTACATCCTGACAATCCTTTAGGAAATCTGGAAATTACCTTTGAGTTCTACAAGCATCTTATCAAAAGAGCAATAAACTGTCTTTGCTACTTTCCTTCCGACCAGTTTACTAAGCAACATTTAGTTAAACATTTATTTGAACTTCTCGTTCCCATATCTGTACCACACCCATGGTGACGACAGTCATATATGTGAATAATCGTGTATATATATATAAATAAAATGCCCCTCTCACCCTGGAGGGGACACTTTAGTTTGTTGTATTCACTGAGATTTCTACAAGAACAGAAAGGATTTATAAGATAAAGAAAGCCTCATTCATTGATGCTCATCCTCAGGATAGGACGAGTCATGTAGAACACTAAGTACAATGTGTTGTTGTAGAGCATAAACTCCATTGGTCTTTCTCAACTTAAGCCCTAAAGCATGGCAGTTTATCAAGATCAAATGGGTTTGGACTTTCTTAACTTTCTAGAATTTGTCTCTCTCTCTCTATATATATATATATATTTTTAATTTATTGATGTATACATGTGATTTATCTTAAAAAATGATTAGCTAATGGTTTCATTTCCATTCCTGATTTTTATCTGCTATCATCAACACACATCTTGTTAGATGAGAAAATTAACATGCAAAATGTCATTGTTTATAGACAAACGTTCTTTTGTAAAAGACACAAAAACTCTGTGTGTGTATATATATGTCTGTGTGTGTGTCTGTGTGTGTGTCTTTTTGCACAACTTTTTTAACATGAAATTTTTATCAAAGGGAAAAAAAGTGTTAAGCTTAGTGTTCCAGGTGAATTCAAATTAAATAATTTTATACACAGAAAACTAAAATGAATAGTTTTTTACAAAAGAAGTTTTTAATGGCACTTACCATCTTGACTGTTTTCAGTAGCTCCTGCCTCAAAAGAGAAGGTGTTGCAGCAGGTGGCCTCTTTTATAATGCTGATCATGGGGGAGGGAATTGAGCAAACAGGAAAAATAAATTGCATGACAAATGTAGACTTTGCCCCTCAGTTGCCACACTATAAATTTTTTGATGGTTTTTAAAAGTACAAAAGAATCTGTAATTCTGCTTTACTTTATACCAATTATAGCATTTCTTCTTTGCTTTACATGAGACAGACTTTCATTAGGAAAAACAGTCAAACTTTGCAGTCAAAGTTACAATATAAAGGATATTTCTCTTAAGCAGAAAGTTGTACAAAATTTAACAGCAGGGGCCATAAAAATAGCAAAGTCCAGGCACCATTGATACTCCGGGATCCATTTATACAGCTGTGTGTGTAGTATGATAATTGAAATAAACTTCCTCTGAATTATAACCTATTTTGATTTTTTTTTTTCTTTAACCTACAATTCTTTATATAAGTTACAATAAATAATTCAACCTGTTTTAAATTGTTTTTTTTAATTAATACATAGTTGGCATAAAATGAAGGGCGTGCTAAATAAAATAGAATATGACAAAATTGTATTGGTCCAACAGAAGCGAAATTACCTAATTACCATAGGTCTATTAAAACACCAGTCTGTTAGTAAATAACACTAAAAATGCATATAAATAAAATAATGTACATATCAATTAATAAGCTGCACATGTTGACGGGGATTGGGTCGTAAAGTGTTACTTCTTATTTGTGCAGTTTACGTGTCAATTGTTTTCTCAGCATTTGAAATCATGTTTTTTGTGGGCGTGTTTCAGTCTTGCGTTCCAGTCATGATTTCCATGAAATAAATACGAGTCCTAATCTCAAAGATGATATTTTATGTTTTAAAGAAACTGTCTCAAGGAGAACCCAGTGTTAAAAAAGGTCACAAAATTCAATGTTCAAATAATCAAAATATTCAATTTGGATGGCATTAGGTTTAACATTTGGAGGGTAATTCCGTACAAAATTCTGTACAAAAGATATTTAGAATAAAATGAGCTTTTAAAGCCTTTTTTAAAATTGTGTATAATTTACAGAGTAAACTAGTTTGTATTTTTTAATGGAACAGTACAGTACATAACAGGAAGTACCACTTTCCCCGGTACAGGGGAAAATGAGAAAACAAAAAAGTTGTTTGGAAATTATCTAGATTGGCGAGAGTAACAAAGATTTATAATAAGGCCCAATTTAAGACGTTTTTGTACCTGGTATTTCCTTTTTGAGTTTTTCCAACCGTACTAGTTGATTTTTTTTATCTCCATACAGAGATGGAGCAAAGGGAAGGGAAATTAGGAGGAAATCACAGCAGAGAGGTAAGAGAACGTTTATGCGTCATTAATTTCCATTTACGCTGATGGATCTAAAGACCCAGGAACAACGAGGACTGGTTTTTCTTTTTGTATACCTAAATTAGGAAAGTATGTTGGAATAAAGACGTCAAAGGATCTTTCAGTTTTTGCAGTTGAAATGTTGGCAATTAAATTTAGTTTACACTGGTTAGAACTATGGAAGCGATTTTGCAGCATAAATAAAAAGCAAAGTCAAAACCAGAAATGCTTTTTCATTTTCAAAATGAAGCTGCATTTTTTGACTCAAAAATAAAATGAAAAAGCAATCCACCAAAATGCTTTTTAATTTCCTTCCTCAACACAGCTTATTCTGTCACTTCATTAAAATTAAAATTAAAATGGTATTTGACATTTCATTTTCAAGACGTTCTCTGGTAAATGTGTAGCATAATTCATTTAGAAATGTCTAATTTGTCATTTAAAATGGATTAATAGAAATGCTTTTTCACTTTCAAAATGTATCTGCATTTTTTGAATCAAAATTAAAATGAAAAAGCAATAATTCAAAATGCTTTTTCATTTCCTTCCCCAACGCAGCTTTTTCTGTCACTTAATGAAAATGATAAAGAAAATGGTCTTTGACATTTCATTTTCAAAAAGGTCCCTGGTAAATGTGTAGCAAAATTCATTTAGAAATGTCTAATTTGACAATTAAAATGGAACAGAAATGCTTTTTAATTTTCAAAATGAAGCTGCATCAAATGACTAAAAATTAAAATGAAAAAGCAATATTTCAAAATGCTTTTTCATTTTATACTTAAATCCGCTTATTCTGTGTCATAATTAAAACGAAAATGCAAAGAGGGGATTGCATTTGCATTTTCAAATCCACCCTGGGAAACTTGTAGCAATATTCATTTAGGAAAAGAATTAGCAGAGGGGAGGCGGGGTGATGACGTCACTGCTTTCTCCGTGTGTCTGGCCGCTGACAGACACAGACACAGTAGAGCCTTTTAGCGGCAGAGAAGACGGCTTTGAGTTGGTTGTGAACTTCTGATGAGTTTACACAGCTTCTCATGACTACATAGCAGCATGTCCGCCTTCTGCGGTCCTCCTCCTGACGCACCGCGGACAAGCTTTTGTTCTTTGGACCGCCAGCTGCCTTCGCATAGCGGAGCGCAAAGCTCCCGATGATCGCTGAAGGCGGAAATGCTGCTACGATCTGAGAAACCATTATATGAATTTGTGTTTCCAGCGGTGTCCAGAACAAAATAAAGACTGATGTACTTCCCACATATTTACAAATTAATCTGTTGCGCTCCGCTATGCTTGTCCGCGGTGCGTCAGGAGGAGGACCGCAGAAGGCGGACATGCATGGACATGCTGTCCTGAGAATCTGTGTGAACTCATCAGAAGTTCACAACCAACACAAAGCCGTCTTCTCTTCCGCTAACACAGTCTGCTCGTGGATGTCTGTCTGTGTCTGTCAGCGGCTGGACACACGGAGAAAGCAGTGACGTCATGGCCCCGCCTCCCCTCTGGAAATGCATTTAAGAAATGATTATTGCGACACGGTGCGCAGCTTGGATGTGAAAATGCAAATGCAATCCCCTCTTTGCATTTTCGTTTTAATTATGACACGGAATAAGCAGGTTTGATTATAAAATGAAAAAGCATTTTGAAGTATTGCTTTTTCATTTGAATTTTGAGGCATTTGATGCAGCTTCTTTTGAAAATTAAAAAGCATTTCTGTTAATCCATTTTAATTGTCAAATTAGACATTTTTAAATGAAATTAAGTGACAGAAAAAGCTGTGTTGAGGAAGGAAATGAAAAAGCATTTTGAAATATTGCTTTTTCATTTTAATTTTGAGTCATTTGATGCAGCTTCATTTTGAAAGTGAAAAAGCATGTCTATTAATCCATTTTAAATGTCAAATTAGACATTTCTAAATGAAATATGTTACACATTAACAAGAGAACGTCTTGAAAATGAAATGCCAGATACTATTTTCATTTTAATGAAGTGACAGAAAAAGCTGGGTTGTGGAAGGAAATGAAAAAGCATTTTGGTGGATTGCTTTTCATTTTATTTTTGAGTCAAAAGATGCAGCTTCATTTTGAAAATGAAAAAGCATTTCTGGTTTTGACTTTGCTTTTTATTTATGCTACACAATCGCTTCCATATAGAACAGAATAGAATTGGTGATGGTGTAATTATCACTATCAGCATTGATGTCTTTGAAATATTTTTCTTCCGATATAGCAGATCAGATCTGATGTCTGTTCAAATCGGAAAAATTGAAGATTAGCAGCAAATTTATGTTGGTACCAGCCCCCTTTAATTTTCTGGCAAAGCGGGCTTTGAAACAGGGTGTGAAGATAGAAATGGGAAAATTATTAGGAGGCATATTACGGAAGACTGGCAGAAGCAATAGGAAAGGGGGAGGAAAGGATGACATCTGTTCAATTTACATGACAAAGTAGGGAAATCTTAGATCAAACACCAGAGATCAAATCATAATATCGCGATTAAGGATGGGACACACAGCTTTAAACAATACACTACATTAACTGGGGAAGCATTCCCCGTGTCGGCGGGAAAGAGGAAGAATCAGTTGAGCCGATTTAGTGTCACTATGAATTGTATGGGGAAGAAAGACAGGAGCTGTAGGATAGGGTACGGTTGTCGGAGGGAGAGTGGTTGAGTTTGAGGAGACTTTTGGGACTGTTGAGAAGAAAATAGTTTTTTGTTTTGTTTTTTTAAAGACGAGTTAGGTAGTCCTCCACTTCAACTCACACTTCTACACAGTAGGTGGCGGTATTGCACTTGGCACTAGTGCAGGGGTCGGCAACCTTTTTTACTCAAAGAGCCATTTGGGACTGCCCCTAATGAAAAGAAAGCACCCGGAGCCACAACCCGTTTTGACATCATTATATATATTATGCATGTATATATTATATCATGGGTGCTCATTACGTCAATCGCGATCGATTTTCAAGGACATGAGTGTAGATCACTGTCCAGAAAAGATAAAAAAAGTACTTCTTTCTTTTCATCTTCATGTTTATATGTTACATGTTTATTTCAACATTATTGTTTATGTACTGATGATTAAAAACTACACAGTGAGTTTACATAAAGATACTTTTGTATTAACAGATGAGGCGTTTTATTACAAAGACAAAAAGCAGCGATCTTATTCATTCTCTGCTGTAACGGTACAATGCGGGGAGCGTGGCATATTGTGAGGCATTTGGCGCTGCTGGCTCCGTATTGTTGAACCTTTCGCAGCGCGATGACTTCTCTTTTTCTCTCGTCTTTCCGACCGTGGTCAGAAGCACAGGGGAGATTTCCTTCAGGGCCGAAGGCAATTCTCCTTTGGGGTTCACTTCCCTGTTTGAAACCCTCAACCTTCAGAGCGGATTAAAAATGACTCCAAAACAGTTATTCTGGGAACGACGACTACTCTTTATTTAGTGCTCCGTCCTCCGAACACACAATATATTTCAGGCACACACCTCCGCTCCTCGCTCACACCCCCATCTTTTCCTGCACACGCCCCTTCTCCCTCGTGGCACGCGCGCCGCTCAGCAACAGTATAAAGCGCGTGCCTCACTGCTTCCTTGATGAGCTCGTATCTATCGGGCGAGAACTGCAGAGCTTATAGCAGGAGGAGACATGCGGGGCGGCTTTAATAAACTTCGGTTGCTGGACTTCTACCGGGGACATGATGTGCAGCGGGGAGAAAAAGCCGCTCTGATGACAGAGCCTGCGCTCAGTGAATTTAAACTCGCGTCTGCAGTGACGTATGTGTCAGAGGATGTCCGATTGGCCATTCTTCATGTCAATCAAGTCCCGTACTTTTCTGTGAGGGTTTTGATTGGCTGGTGGATTTTCAAGAAGCACTCTCTTCCCCTTAAAATCTCCCCCACGTCCCCGAAGATGACCGGTCGATTGCGACCGACGCAACGAGCTCCCCTGCTCTGAAACACACATCACCGCACACGCAAGTCCAAAACACCGGCGCAAACTCTCCGTCACCAGAAAGCCGCTCCCCGCTCGGCGCCACGCCAAGCCCCCGGCAGAAAATCACTCCAGACCCGGGGTGTTTATTGAAGCCGCCCCGTGTGTCTCCTCCTGCTTTCAGCTCCGCAGCCCTCGCCCGACAAACACGAGCCCACCAAGGAAGCTGTTTTTTTATTTTATTTATTTATTTATTTTTTTTACTTGTCCTGTCCAACAGCTGGGCAGACAGATGAGAGCTGAGGGCCTCTTGTGTTGGACAGATTTTACTTTAACAAGAGGGGTTATTAATCTTCAGACAAACCAAAGGTATGTCTGAGTAAACCCCTTTTGTAATTGAGGCCAAACTTTATTAATTTCAACCATGTTTGAAAACGGGTGTTGGACCGGACGGAAAAGGAAAGAAGGGAAGAAGAGAGGGATGTTAGAGAGGGGGGGGGGGCGATAGTGAGAGAGGGGGGGGCAAGACCATGAAGCAGCATAGAGCAGACAGGTTTACTGGTTGTTTATCATTACGGTAAGGTTAAAATGTAGTACAAAAAGGGCGGGGCCTGTCCACACACACGCCGGGAGAGCCCAACGCAGTGCCCCACAGGAGAGGGACGCCCACAGCCCCAGACAAGCACCCCACCACCACCCAGGAGTTCCTGGCATCCCCCCGCCCCAACCCCAGGTACGAGCCAGGACCCCCCAAGGGAGACCCGCTCCGCGCCCCAGGCAGCCACCCACCCGGCCCACGGTTGGTCCAGGGAGGAGCAAGGCAGGGGCCCGCCGCCCCCGCCCAGGAGGGGGGAACCCCGGGGAAAAAAGGGGGCCCACAAGGGGTGTTGTAAATATGGCCCGACCAGGCTCGGCCACTGTTGGAAGTTTAGCGGGGCCCAGCGCTCAGGAGTAAGGACCAGGACCCACCCCCCAGGGACACGAACACCCATGGCTCAGGTGTAATGTGAAACCCCCGACCATGCGGAGAGAGCACCGCCGGGCCCAGGAAGCCGGCACCCAGGGGACACGGCCGCCACCGCCAAGGGGCCCGCACCCCCCACCAGGGAAGGGGCAGGGGACAGATGGACCCAGGTCCCACCTTCCTTGCAAAAGAAACCAGAATGCTTTTGGTGGAGGATGTTTTAATCCGGTGAGGGGTACCGATTAATATGGCTTCAGTCTTGTTGAGAGAGTTTTCAGCCATTGATGCCTCTTTCTCCTTGAGACATGCCTGGAGGGCAGAAGAAGTTAGGGTGGAAGTGGAAACCATTTTTATATATAACTGTGTGCCATCTGCGTAACAGTGGAATGAAATGTTGTGTTTAAGAATAATTTGTCCAAGTGGAGATACGTAAATGGTAAAGAGTGAAGGTCCGAGAACAGAGCCTTGAGGAACTCTGCAGCTGACTGTGTGTGTCTGAGATTTAGCAGACCCCAGAGCCACGTATTCTGTCCTGTTTGTGAGATATGATTTAAACCAGTTGAATAAGTTCCCAGAGAGTCCAACAGTAGTATGAAGACGGTTAAGGAGAATGCCCTGATCCACAGTGTCAAATGCAGCTGATAGGTCTAGAAGGAAGAGTAGAGATGGGGAGCCCTGGTCCACAGCTATGAGTAGGTCATTCATGACTCGGACCAGGGCTGTCTCTGTACTGTGAGCTGGCCGGAAACCAGACTGAAATTTTTCATCTAACCTTTGCGTTGAGAGATGATGGTCGAGCTGAGCAGCGACAACTTTTTCAAGAACCTTTGACAGGAACGGTAGGTTGGAAATGGGTCTGTAGTTTGCCAAGTTATCAGGGTCCAGTGCAGGCTTTTTTAAGTGTGGTCTTATAATAGCACTTTTGAGAGCAGGGGGAACATGACCAGCTTGTAATGATTGGTTACTTATAGTTGTGATAATTGGACTGATACTCAAAATGTTGTCTTTGATCAGGGCTGTTGGGAGGGGGTTAAGTGAGCAGGTTGAGGATTTTATAGTCCTTAACATGGCCTCAACTTCTTTCTGTGTAGTGGGTGTGAATTCAAAAGGGGTCCTTGGAGCTGTTGGTACAGTCGGGTTTTCAGATGAGGTGGGAATAGTAGTGGTGGGCAGGAAGTTAGATCTTATGGAAGATATTTTTTTGGTGAAAAAATCCATGAATCTATCACAGCTGCTGACACTAGCATCACTGTGTGGGGAGCTTAAGCAGAGAGTGTATGGTGGAAAACAGCTGTTTTGAATTTCCAGTGTTACTATTGATCTTGTGGGAATAGAACTTTGATCTGGCTATTGTAAGGGCTCTAGAGTAGAGTCTAGAGTAGAGTTTTTGATGGTCGCGATAGGCCTGTCTATGCACTGCCAGGTTGTTTTTTACGAGTCTTCGTTCCATGGCTCGTCCAAGTCTTAAGAATTCGCAATTCCTCTGTGTACCACAGGGCTGATCTAGTGAAAGAGACGGCTCTTGATTTCAGAGGTGCATGGGATTGCAGAATGTTATGAAGTGGTGAATTGTAGTGATCAACAGATAAATTAACTGAGGTGAGTGGTGATGGCAGAGAGAGTTTTGTAAATCCTCTTGTGTGGCTGCATGGTCAATGTTTTTCAGGTTCCTGAAAAATATTTCCCGTTTTCTGTTTTGATGTTGGTGAGCTAATGCTACTTCCAATAAAATATCCTTGTGGTCAGACACGCCCAAGTCATAAACTTCCATGCTGGTAATAGGGGCTGTGTCAGTGATAACCAAGTAAACAGTTTGTCCTTTAGAGTGTGTGGGTTCATTTACATGCTGTGTTAGCTGTAAGGTGTCAAGCAATTCCCAAAACTCGACAGCAGAGCAGTTTGTGGGAGTGTCTACATGCAAATTGAAGTCACCTAGTATGAGCGTACTAGATGATGTTGCGCATATTGTCGTCAGCAGGTCTTGGAGTTCAGTGAAAAAGCCGGGGTTCATTTTGGGTGGTTGGTAAATGAGGATTATTATGGCCCGCAGCAACAGTCACTGCAAGGACCATATTGTTTTTGCAGTTGGAACGACGACTTCGCCGCCTTTCGGCGAGAATTTGACCCCCGCCGCATGCTCGAAAAGTCACCAAAATGTGCACACACCTGGGATAAATTGCAAATGAATTTTCCACAAAGTCAACGTCACCCCCCCGAAGACGATGACATCACGGCCAGCGATCACGTCAAAAAAATGAATGGGCCGAAAATCGCGTATGGGGCCGAACAAAATGTACTTCAAAATACAGTCTCGAAACCAAGACACACGTGTCGGGGATATCCCAAAGATGTTTTGAAATCATTATGGGACTGCCACACGACCTACGGCTTGGCGCCATTTTGTGGCGAACTCTGAGAATTGGCGATTTTCGTGTTTTCCCACGATATGGGGAAACGACCCTTTCGTTTGAGCGATTTTCACACTATTGCACACACTTGCTGCCAGCTCCAGTCTACAAACACCACACAAGTGTCATTGACCTTTGACCTTGGGAAAAGGCCGCCATCTGGAATTTTCTCAAAAAAGCACCTTTAGCGCCAGATACAAACAAAAACTCGTCGTTGGGATTTTCATCAATCATCTCGTAACTTTTCAGGCACCAACGGCCAGCTACTCTGGACAAAATGTTGGAATTAGAAGTTGTAGATTTTGAACGGCGTGCGCGTGGCGAGCTAGCAACCATTGCCATCTTGGCTAGCTCGCACATTTTTCATCGGAATGTCGTGAAGAGGAAATATGCGATTCCTTGGCTCGCGCTGAACAAAACAATGCTACGCACGACAAGATCGATAAAGGAATGTGGGCGTGGTAAGCAAAAAACCGTCGCAAAAAAATGTGCCGACTCGGCAAAAACGAAAAAATTCGGAACTTTTTTTTTGAGAATCAAATAATTAAACCAATAACCAACGTTGGGCATCAATGGCAAGCTACTGTGGAAAAAATGTTGGAATTAGAAGTTGTAGATTTTAAACGGCGTGCGCGTGGCGAGCTAGCAAAAGTCCAGATTTTGTTCAAGGTATGTGGTTTGTAGAGATATTGTGGGGGGTGCACAAATCGACGGATCCCTGCGCTGTATGGTGTGGCAGTGGCAGAGATTTTTGAGGCGCTTGGGTTTGTGGGTTTGTATGACCAGGGTCTTTCCCTGTTGTTCCGGGGGTGCGACGGCTTCATCCATCCAACTTCTGAGGTTGTCGAGTTCCCCGCTTTTCGTCACAGCGCTCATCGGGGGGATGAGAAGGTTCGGGTGAGTACGTTGCTTCACTTTGTAGAATGTGCGTAGTGAATGTACCTGAAAGTTTCCGGAGGTGCTCCTGTTGTTTGATGGTGGAGTAGAGAAAGTTGTCTCGTTAGAGCTTCCAGCTGGTCCGGGGCATTGATGGATATCACCGGACAGCAGAAGGTAGATGGCGATGACCAAAGCAAGGCTTTGTTGCGGGTTTAATTTAATTTCAGAGTGCGTTTTTATACGCCGGTAGTGATATGGATGGACGAAGGTGGTAGCCAAGTTTCCCAAATCCAAAGTGCTTGTTTAGTTGGAATTCTGTTTTTGGTCGCATATATGATGGCTTACTACTGCTGTTTAATTTATTGACATTCAAAGTTTGATAGTTGTCATCATACTTTAAACTGATAAGCAATATGTAAACAAGCAGAGCTGCGACTACACCTGCAGAGCCTTGCACCGCCATCTTGGATCAAGGTGTGCAGCAGTCTGGTGCTTTTAAAGGTTTTTCATGTGAAAAATCTATTTAAATAAATATATTTTTTTAATCATCTGTGGTTTCATCTTTAGAACACAGTGGATTCCTAAATTGTCCTTGTAAGTTATTTATTAGGTTTTTACTTTGGGAAATATCTGATGTTTTAAAAAAAAAGGGTTGTGAATAAGGGATGAATTTTTCAGGATAAAATGTATCTTTATCTTGTGTAAATATCTGCAGCTGGTTTAAACTTGTTCACTTGGATTTTTTTTATTAACCCATAACTTTCAAAGCAGAAGCTAAAAATTCTGACGCCAACTTCACAGGCTTGTCTGACTTACAAAGGTCCATGCCTTTCTTAAACCTTTCAGATTAAACTATACTCACATATATGATCATTAACAGGGTGTAACAATACGCTAAAATCTCAATTTGGTTCAGTTCAGAATCTCATAGGGCTCGGTTCGGTACATTTTGGTTCAGTACTGTAGTGTAACCTGGTGCTGTCCTATCTGTCTGTCTGTCTGTCTGTCTGTCTGTCTGTCTGTCTGTCTGTCTGTCTGTCTGTCTGTCTAAAAATGCATTTATTGGTTTTACATAAGAATAAATAAAAATTGACCTATGTAGGTGATCTGCTCACCTACCGGTGCTTAGCTTAGACTACTACCCCCGCGACCCGGTCCCGGATAAGCAGAGGAAGATGGATGGATGGATGGAGGTGATCTGCTCAATAAAATAAGAAAATATATTAGCTGTGAGGAACCAAAAACTTTGGATACTGAAGACGCCTGAAATGTTTTTTTTAACTTGCACTTTTTGTTTTCTTGTAGAACCGATTGTTACAGTCGGGTTGATGCCGTTTTAAGTTTGTTAGCAGATTAGATGTGTTACTGTGGCATACGCTATCTTTGTGTGATAATGTCAACATACAGCATTCGAATTATCCAACTGTCTTTTCCCTTCATGGATGCTGACAACAAAGCCGAAGTGTTCCCACACAGAGAGCGTAAGGAGATGGGGGGTCCTCATCTCTGGCCTCGCGTCTGTATTAGCCATATGTTGACATGCTTACTGTCCATCACCTAATAGCGTCTCGAAGGAAACTCACAGTTAACATTACTTCCGCCTCGACGCACAGTTAATACGGTGGCAACCTGGGGATTAGCCATTGAGACTCATGGGAAGTGTAATCTGAGGTGTTGAATTCTTCACCATCACTGTGAGAGTTGTGAAGAGAAGTGAGGTTCATGTTGTTACGCTATTCGTGTGTGTTTTTAATAAATGGATTTAAAAGCCTAAAAGGAGAAGGAGCAGTCTATTTCTCTGTCTACTCTCTCTCTGAGACTGAGACTATGTGGAGTACGGGGCAAGGACAGCCAATGCAGCTAGTCAATTAGCAGCTTTGCTCTCGTTTCCCCACTATGAGTGACAAAGCAGCTGAGTTGTTACAATGCATATGCGGAAAAAAAAAGAAAAAACGTACCAAAATAGTACAGACGCGAACCGAACAATCGTTTGCTTTCTTTTCTCTTTGAAGCATCACTTTGCTTAGTAATCCATATCTAGACCAGTTCTTCTAATTCTTTGCTCTCTTTCTTTGCACTTCCGACCAGCAGTTGTTTGCTCCTTTTTCTGCGGCGTCTTCTCAATATCATCCATCTGTGTCGCCATTCTCAGAAATGTTCAGGATGCACTGTGCGTGACCCGGGGGAGAGGGGTCTCTTAAAGGAGCCAAGCCACTATTAGAGACCAGTAACTGTTGACTCAATGAAGAAAGATGTTGTTTGTGTTAGCCGGGGGGTGCTGGGAGCGCAGACTCTTCTTGGAAGAGTCTCACCTGTCTACGTAAACTTCTAAAAATCTGCTCGTTTTTGTGGGATGGGGGGGCTTGTGCTTAGATCGCGGGTTTTTAGAGGAATACTCTAAAATGCATGAATGGATCAAAATACCTCTTTTGGGTGTCTTTTGGGAAGAAATGAACATTTCCTCATTGAATCTTTTCTGTGAAAAGCTACTTTTCAAATAGCTATTTGTTCATTTGCTAGCTTGGGGTCTTAATTTTGCTGTTCGAACAGCTGCTTTAAAAAATATTTCTTTTTGACATGTGACTAACGGACTTCACATGTCTCAAGAATGAGTCGGATGTGGTGGGGACAATCCTGTAGTTTTCCAAAGTAAAACTTCCTTCAGTGGCCCAGTATCAACTGTCCCACAGACCAAAACTGATCCACGGCCCGGGGGTTTGGGCACCACTGCCCTAAGGTTTTCAAATTCACCCACAATAGAAAGCTTAAGACAGACTCCTTCAACATTTTTAAGTCATGGAATTCCAGTCCAGTTGAAACCAGTTCGGGGATGCTTCAAGGACCTAACCAGCACTTTTCCATAGAAAAACAAAGCCATGTCATGGCTTCCTAGGGCGTTGGCTGGGTCGTGACCATCTGCACAGTAAGAATCTACAAAACAACCTGCAAACCCCCCCCCACCCCCTGCCCTACACATCATGAGTGCCTGGTATCCACTACCGCAACCTGCCCTCCCATGTGTCTGCTCTTTGAAACTTCAGTGGGGCTCCTCATATGTATGGTATATATGATCTGCTGACATGAATAAATCATTTTGATCCTAAACTAGTTCTATGGATTATATGTTTTTCAGGAATGAACATTATAATACATGTAAAAGCTCAAAGAACTGATTTTGCAGAAGAAGAAACTGGAGGGGACAGGGTGGCCATATTTCTTAGAACATCAGCGACAGGACGACAGTGGCTCAGACGGTTGAGCGGGTCGTCCGATGATCGAAGGGTCTTACGCGTGTGTCTTCAGAGAAGCGTCTTGCAGCATTCGGGTTGTCTGAGGCGATCAATCGGGAGGTGTATTGGCCTTCTCTAGTGTCGAGATCGACTGAATCGCTTGGTGAGCGGCGTGCTGCCATCTTCGTGCTCGTGTTGTTTTTCCGGGTTGTGCTTCCTGCTCGACGCGGTCATCGGTCGCTTGGTGAGCGGGGTGCTGCCATCTTCGTGCTTGTGTTGTTTTTCCGGGTTGTGCTTCCTGCTCGACGCGGTCATCGGTGACATCACGCCCCTAAGGACCCTGGGACTTTCAGTTCTGTATAAAGTCACATTGCGTTTCTTCAAAACCTGGTCCGGTTTCTGCTGTGTGGGCCATCATTCGGTGCTGGCTTTGTTGTGGTGGCTCTTTGTTTTGTTCTTTTCTGATGAAGCTGTGTACATTTACTAGTTTAACCTAAATTTGGATTGCTCAGTTTATGGACTTGTCTCTTCTGTGAGAGAGAAGGAAAATGAGAAGAAGAGCTTTCCTCTGGCCTTCAGGGAGCTAAATTCTGCCCCGTTGCGTATGTGTCAGTTTTGTGCGTGGCCCTGTCTTCTCAAACTAACTGATGTTTTGTTGTTTTCTCTCTGGTTGGTTTAGGGATTTATGTTTGGTTTGGGGGGGGGGGGGGGTTCCCAGAGCCCCATTTTTCTTTTTTTGAGTCAGCTCTAAGGTGGCTACTCGGACGTTTTCAGGTTTGACGCGATTGTGTGGGAACTGTCAGCACCTCGGTTCCTCCATCCTTCTGGTTTTTGTTTTGCGCTTTGTTGTATTCTTGTAGAAGTAATCCTCAGATTTGCACAGAAATCAGGACGTGACTCAGAATGCTTTTCCTGCTATATTCTTTAATGCTTCCTCTTCACAACGTAACATACAGAACTCAGTCCGTCATACAACGCGCCCTCTAGTGTTGTGGTGGAGCAATTGAATACACAACATATTTCCCCCCTTGTTTAAGAGCTTAACAGACCTGCAATGGAAAATTGAAACTTTCAAACAGAATAAGAATTTTCTTTGTGCGTTTGTCTCCACATTACCTCAGAACTCAGATATTCTCTAACAAACCTTTAAATAACCATAACTCAAGAATTCTGCATCAAGTAACACTTCTTTTTTTTTTCACTAATCATACGACATGACTAATGTTCATAATCATTAAGCCATGCAGGCTTCTTTCTAACCCTTGCGGGTCTGGGCATCCTATCATCCAGCGGTGGTGTGACCTCTGGCTCAGGCATTGCATCTGCAGCGCCAGTGCCTGGGTCTTGTGCACTTTCTGGAACCAGAGACAGGTGAGACGCATTCCACGTGCGTCCATCCTCCAGCACGTACGAACTTTCACCTGCTTTCTTCATCCCTCTGGCTGGAGCGTGAAACTTTGAAAGTCCTTTCTTTACATGAAAGGGCTTTCTCACTCTGACCAGGCTTCCTTCTCTGATTTGTGGCACCCGCGCTCCTCTCTTAACATCTGTATGGGCTTTTGATGCTCTCTGTTTTGAGGTAACACGGGTACGTAGTTGTTTCTCTGATGGAAAAGGAGAAGTACTTGCGGGTCCTATGTCCATTTTTGTGCGCATCTTCCTGTTGAACATGAGTTCATACAGAATCAGAATCACTTTACTTGCCAAGTACAGCGCATGTACAGGGAATATGACTTCAGTTACTTGTGCCCCTGTGCAAACTAGCAAGGTAGAAGGATAAATAAAGGAGCTATAATAAATAATAAAAAGATAAATAATAAAAAAGAAGGTAAATGTAAGGTAGCTGTATGAATAAATAAACATCACAGAATAAGGAAATAGATTAAAATAAAAAGGTAAAAAATATATATATATATGCAGCATTACAGTTGTACAGTTTATGTGATTGTACAGTGTCCTTGAGTAGTCTGGAGTCAGGTGTTCATAAGAGTGACAGCTCGGGGGAAGAAGCTGTCTTTGTGGCGAGTGGCTTTGGTTCGCAGCTTGTGGTGGAGGAGCTCTGGGACGGTGGTGCTGTGTGGAGTAGCATGGTAAGTGAGCAGGAAGTTCTGTATGAAGGGCTTCCACTGCTTCCTCTCCTGCTCTGCTGTAAGGAGTGTTTCTTTTAGAACGCGGTTCCAGCGCTCTATTGCTCCGTTTGCTTGAGGGTAATATAAAGACACCTTCCTGTGTTTGATGTCTCTCACTGCTAGGAAGTCTGCAAACTCGGTGGAGGTAAATTGTGTCCCATTGTCACTAATCAGTTCTGTAGGATTGCCAAACCTAGAAAATATTGTAGACAGGAATGTGGTGATTGCACTGGTTGTGAAGGAAGGAGTAAACGCCACCTCTGGCCATTTGGTAGAGTAGTCGATCAGTGTTATTGCATAGCGGCAGTCCCCAGCTGCAGAGTCAAATGGACCAACGATGTCAATCCCCACTTTCTGCCATGGAGCATCTGGAAATGGAATTGGGTGAAGCGGTGCAGGATGTATTTTGGCACTTTTATCATTCAGCTGGTATGTCACACATGCTTTTATGGTCTCCTCCACACACAAGTCCATATGTGGCCACCAGTACAGGTCTCGCAGCCTCTGCTTGGTGCGGACGACGCCCTGGTGGGTTTCATGTGCCAGATTAATAATCTGCTTTCTCACTGCTACAGAAACTAACCGGCGGTAAGGGCCTCTGTAAACTATTACCTCTTCCATGGACAGTTCATCTCGAACAGCAAAGTAAGTTGGAGCATGGCAGGTAACGATTGTGCTGTTTTAAGCCATTCTTGCTTCATCTGCTCTCTTAGGGCAGTCAGTTCTGGACATACCTGACACGCTGCAGTAAAGTCTTTCACTGTGAGGGCTTTCAGTTCTGTATCCAGGAGAGCCACCAGCTCAGGCTCCACCACTGGTTCTGCATTCTCGACTGAAGGAAGAGGCAATCTGGAGAGACAGTCAGACGCATAATTTATTGCACCAGCTCGATATTCTACATCATATGTGAAACACAAGAGTCTAGCTGACGATCGCGCAATGCGCATCCCCGCCCGTCCCAGTCCTTTTGTAGCTAGGAGAGTGGTCAGGGCTTGGTGATCCGTGCGCAAAGTGAATCTAGTCCCCCACAGAAATGTTCTCCACTTTTCAACGGCCCAAACACAGGCCAAGGCCTCTTTCTCGACAATGGAGTATTTCCTTTCTGCGGGAGTGAGGGAGCTCGACGCAAAAGCAACTGTTCGCTCTGTTTTGTCAGGATGAAGCTGTGTTAGAATAGCTCCCAATCCATAATCTGAAGCATCTGTAGCCACAACAGTTGGGAGGCTGGGCTCAAAAACTGCTAATGCAGGACTGTTGATGATGTGAGTCTTCACTGCATCAAAACTAGCCTGTGCCTCTGAAGTCCACTTGAATGTGTCAGTGTGCAGGCATGCTCTCATAGGCTCCACCAAGGATGCATAATTTTTCACAAATTTTGCATACCATGCAGTAAGTCTCTCAATTTCACGAGAGACCGGAAGCCTTCTGAGCTTTTGTTGGACAGGTTGAACATCCTCTCTGATCTTCACTTTATGAATAAAACCTTTTGCAAGACCCATCTTTTCAGCTGCTGCTCCAGTTTTAATCTCAGCTAATGGAGCTGTTGATGAAGTCACTGTCGGTGAAGAAGCTGCTTCAGGAAGTACTGCATTGTTGTCAATGATGAGCCTCAGCACTCTAAACAAGTCCAATCCTAGCAAAGCTGTGCCTGTTTTCACCACATACAGTGTAGCTGGTACTTTAGTATTAGCATGCTTCACTGTAGCTGAGAAACAGCCCAGCACAGGGACTTTGGACTTAGTTTATATCACTAGCCTGGAGGTTGGCTCAGAAAGTGACACATCACTGAAGTGCTCTCTGTAGAGATGCTCAGGGATAATAGACACTGCAGAACCTGTGTCCACCACTAATGCAGCAGAGCATGAATCTGACTGTGTACTTATGGTCACTGTACAGGTAATCGTTTGATCGACTAGCTCATCTTGTAACATCAGTACTGTATTCATTTCAAGAACAACCACTTCTCCCACCTTAGCTGAAGCTTTGGACTTACACACACGGGCAAATTGTCCAGTTTTGCAGCAGTTTCGGCAGGTCACTTTGCGTGCAGGGCAGTCTGGAGCGTTGGCAAGATGAGCTGAAGAGCCACATCTAAAACAACACCGGTCCCGTTTAGATGCTGCTCCGGGCTCGTTTGGTTTATTGCTCCTTACTTTGGGTGGGTGTTTTGGCTTTGCAGTCATGACGTGCACCGGAGCCTCCGGCGGTGATGCGAGAGTCTGTGCGTGTCCTATTGCCGACTCCACTTGAGACGCCATCTTTACTGCCATGTCCAGTGTAAGCGTTCCCTCCGTTTGCACCAACAATTTCTCCCGTATTCTCGGACAATTAGCATGCTCGATGAGCTGATCCCGTATCATCTGGTCCGTATTTTCAGCAAACTCACATGTTGTTGCCAGCTCGCGCAGTGCGCCCACATATTCAGCAACAGTCTCGTGCGGTCTCTGCAGCCGCTGTCTGAACTTGTGTCGCTCCGCCAGCACGTTGATTGCTGGTGTGAAGTGTTTTTTCAATGCAGCTACGGTTGAGGTCAAAACTTGCACATCCGTCCTTCAGCGTGTAGAATATGCGTTGTCCTTCCGTGCCCAGGCGATGTAGAAGCAGCGCGCGTTTACGCTTGTCGGGCCACTCACCCCCCTCTGCGCCAATAGCAAGCAGGTAGTTGGAAACCATTTTCATCCACATCTCGAATGCAATCGCACGTTGTCCAGCAGACTGTAGAAACAACGTAGGGCAGGGGACAAGATTCGCCATCCTCGTTGCCAATTTTGCACAGAAATCAGGACGTGACTCAGAATGCTTTTCCCGCCATATTCTTTAATGCTTCCTCTTCACAACGTAACATACAGAACTCAGTCCGTCATACAACGCGCCCTCTAGTGTTGTGGTGGAGCAATTGAATACACAACACGCTTGGTTGACTATGCCATCTCTATGATTTGTTCCACCAGACGCTGTGCATGGCTGGGGGAGGCTGATTTTGTTGATGCTCTCTCCATTCTGCCTCTCCCTTCCTCCTGGTGACGTCTTCTGGCTTAGGTGGGGTTTGAAGTGATATGTGTCAGTTTCCTTTCGGCTGTCATATCTGCCTGTGTAATCCAATGGGCTCCCCTTTGTTTTGCATTTTCTTAATGTTTTCTCTGTTCTACTTTCCCCGTCACCGGTCTTTTGCAACTCCGTGGTCGCGACTCGCTTTTGGATCTTGGTTTCCGCTTTAATTAAGGAAGGCAATATAGTTTCTCCGCCCGTCTGGTTATTTCTGCCGCCAATTTCTGGTTTACTGATGCATGCCTCTCTGCCACTTTGTCATCCCTCGCGTTTGTGCTGCACGTCGTTTATTCAATCTTTGGGGATAAAATATGAAGTTGACGCTGTTGGGCCACCTGTATTTTGCTGTGTGCATCATTCCCCACTGTCACTGTCGTGTTCCCGTTGTTCTGGATATATCTGCTTTGCTTTTCTGGTCTCTAATTCTCTATGCTTACTATGGTTTTTGTTCTCTTTTGATATTTTGTTTCAGGTCTTCGGTCTCCCTCCACTTCTTTTCTGTGGCTGCACCCTCTGTCGGTTGGGAGAAAAAGTTCTATGAAGACTGGCTTATGAATGTCCGGCCGCCGGAAAATTTTGGTCATTAGCGCAAATGTGCAGCTCTAATAGTCCATTGAGCGATCATGTGGGGTTTCTAGAAGGAATTCAGCTGTGGAAGTTATTACAAGGTTGTTTTAAGTGTTGTGAAAATAGTTGACGGTTTTTAGTGTTTAAATAACTTGCATTCTGAAGCCAAATTTATCCTGGCTGTAGAAATTATCACTGACGGTTTCTAGCTTCAGTTGCAAGAGAAAGAAAAAAAGAAAAAAATATTTAAGTTTTTTATTTTGTTTTTTTATATTATTATTTTTTAACTTGTCTGTCAACAATGGGCAGGCAGATGAAAACGAGAGACACTCTTGTGTTGGACATATTTTGCTTTAACAACAGGGGGTTATTAATCTTCAGACAAACCAGAGGTATGTCTGAATAAACCTTTTGTGATTGAGGCCAAACTTTATTAATTTCAATCGTAATTGAAAATCTTTGATGTTGGACCGGACTGAAAAGGAAAGAAGGGAAGAAAGAGAGAGGATGTTGGGGGGGGTGGAGGGTGATAATAGGGCGAGGAATAAGATATGAAGCAGCATAGAGCAGAAAAGTTTGCCTGGTTGTTTATCAGTACGGTAAGGTTCAAATGTAGTTCAAAGAGGGCGGAGCCTGTCCAGACACACACTCAAATGTTATCAACAAACCTGCTGGCTGCAAAAATGTCCACCTGTCAACATGTACATAAAACAGATAGTGTTCACACACATGCATAGGTATTCCTTTAAATAACTAGTGTAAAATATTTCTATTCATTCAATCATGCATAGTATTAGTGCAAGGTAGGCTAACACCTGTGCTCAGGTGAGTGTTTATGTTCTTCTAAAATGGGTGGTGGAATGTGAAAAGAAAGAGGTAGAGTGCCCAGCCATCTCCACACCAAGACCCACACACGCAGCAGCAGCGGAATGCCCCCAACCACCGGCAGCAGGCAGAATAACGCTGCCCCGGTGACCAAATCCATGGGGCCAGCAGGACCTTGTGAAGGCCCCCAGAGCCAGAGAGCAGGGAGCGCAGGGGAAGAGTGCCACCCCAGCCCAACCAGGAGAGCAGCCCCCCGCGCCGGGAGAGCCCAATGCAGGGCCCACCCGCTGTAGACCCGCTCCGCCCGACCAGGCTCGGCCACAGTTGGAAATTTGGCGGGGCCCAGCTCAGGGGCAAGGACCAGAACCCACCCCCCAGGTTGAGCACCCCCTGCTCCAGGTGTTATGTGACCCCCCACCGCGGAAAGCACCACCGGGCCCAGGTAACCGGCACAGGCCTGCGCTGTTGCCGAAGACGTACCCTGGGGAAGGGGTAAAGGGACATATGGTCCTAGGTCCCACCTTCCTTGCAAAATGTGTGTGCGTGTTTGTGTGTTTGTGAGGGTGTGTGTGTGCATGTGTGTGTGTTTGTGTTGGAATGTTTATTTTGAGGGGGGAAGGGTGTGTGTACTAAGGGGGTGCAGTTAAAATTTGGCGGGTAGGGTGCTAGTTGGACATCTGCTGCTTGCTGCAGTTATGTCCAGCACCCCCCTACCAAAGACCCTACAGTCTAAAAGGTGCAAACTCTAAAACCAGAAGGGTTCTTCAAGGTTCTGGGGTCTCTTCTGAACCGGATCTTCAGTTTTCCAAAAGAAGTCTGGTGATTAGGCTGGGCCCATTCTAGCAGCTTTATTTTGCTTTTTCTTCAACCAGTTAGTGTTACACCTTGGCTGTGCTTGGGATTGTTGTCTTGCTGAGTCACCCTCTTTCATCGGACTTCAGCAGGCCTGGCAGATGACAGCAGGTGATCAAGAATGTGCCATACTTTTCTCAGTCATTATTCCTTCAATGATGAAGTCTACCAGTACACATGCTGGCAGCCCCGCCATGATGCTCCACCTCCAAACTTGACTGTTGGTATAGTGTTCTGGGTGTGATGTGCGGTCACCATTTTCCTCCAAACATGTTGTGTCTAATGACATCTGAAGAGAGTTCCAATTTTGGTCTCATCTGACGAGGAAGTGGCCCTTCTCCCCAGAATGTCAAGGGTTTATCAAATGTATTTTGCACCAAACTTTCAAAACAGGCTTCAACATGCTTCTTCTTCAAAAATGCCAGTCTTGCGTGGTGTGCCTGCTTGGAGGCCATGGCGGTTGAGTGCATTACTCATTGTTTTCTTTGAAACAATGGTACCTGCTGATTCCAGGTCTTTCTGAAGCCCTCCACAGAGTGGTCCTGGGCTGTTGGAGAACACGCCTGATGATTGTTCTGACTCCTCTGTCTGAAATCCTTTGCAGGAAGCACCTGGCCTGGTTTATGGTAATGCGTGTTCTTCCCTTCCGGATGATGGCTAATGGTACTCACTGGAGCATTCAAAGAAGTTTATTAAATAAGCCTGTAACCAATGCATAGTGTGTTTTGTAACAATAAGGTTGCATAGGCCTTTGGACAGCTCTTTAACACCCATCATGCAATGCTTCTTGTCTAACACCTTGCTGGTGAGAAACCTTTTTAAAACGCATCAATCAGGACTATACCAGCTGATATTCGTTTGCACTATTGGGGGCAGAGTTAACCTTCTGAATACTGACAAACTCCAACTCTTTCTTGGCTTGAACCTTTTTACCCTCCTTTTCTTCATGTATTCAGTACTTATTCCTGTGCCATTTACTTTGTGCATATAACTTCATTTATGGACATAAATATTTGGATTTATTTCTATGTGCATTACTTGGGTTGATGCCGACATCTGGTGAAAATTTCGTGTCAATAGCTCGATTAGAAATATGTTTTTAGCGAGGAAAATGTTGACGCCTTCAATACTTATTTTCCCCGCTGTATGTCATCTGCATAGAGACTAATTTTATGATGGCTGTGTTTGGTTTTAATTCGTTTAATGCTCTCATTCTGTCTTATTGCTTGCAGCTAGAGGCTCAACTCATCTCTTAAAAAGAAGGAGAGTGGAACGCCCTATATAGTTCCTCTTCCAATAAAAGTGTTGAAGAAGTCTGTTTTATTAGTTATAACTGATGCATTGGGCTTGTGATATAATATTTTGATCCAATTGATGAATGATTCTCCAAAACCAAACTTATGGAGGGCAGCAATAAGGAACTTCCAGTTTACTCTGTCAAAAGCTTTTTCAGCATCAAGCGATAGTATAGTCATTTTCCTGGTTTTTCATTGGTACAAGCAAGTCTATTATCTTTAAGTCTTGGGGGTGTCATTTGAGTTCTGCCTTTAATGAATCCAGTTTGGTCGGAAGTGAATTATGTGAGGTGATTTTTCTATTCTCTGTGCTAGTGCTTTGCAGATAATTTTTTACATCTGCATTGATTAGAAATGGGGCCGATAACTTGAAGGACTAGTGGGATCTTTATCTGGATTTAGAAGAAGGATTATGTTGGCTGAGTTCATGTATTGGAGTGGTAGTGATTTGGCTTTCATTGACGATAAATGTGACCGTTTTATATCAAAGCGATTGGTGCCAGCCCCTGTTCCCAGAATTCTTTATAAAACTCAGCAGAGGCCCGTCAGGCCTGGTGCTTTAAATTAGGCATAAGTAACAGAGATTCATGAAATTCAGACAGCGAGGCGGAAGGTCCTAGGATTTTGTGATTTGATCCTCATTTAACCTAGGTAAGGTTTTCATTATTAGAAATGAGTCAATACTTAGCTCAGCCGGATTGATCTGTGATATAGCACAGTTTTTTTATAAAGGATTTTCAAATGCTTTTATCAATTTTGACCGGGTCCTGAGTGAAATTTCCTGTTTGGTCCACATAATAAGTGATTGTTGATTTTCTCTATTAATTTTTAACCCGATTAATATAAATTTACCAGATTTAGTAGAGTTTTCAAAATTTTCAAGTCATGTACTTGTAATTTGAAATTGTGTTTTGTTTTATTGATGGTGTCATTTAACTGCAGCTTTTAAATTTTTCCAGGTGGCCCAAAATATATTCTATAACAGAAGAGGCACAAGCATTCTCAGGGTTTTGATTTTATTTTCTAATTCTAATAAATCTGCATCCTCTTTGCGTTTTTTATGCGTTGAATAAGAAATTTTTTTCCCTCTCATCACTGCTTTTGCTGTTTCCCACAGAAGACATGGTGAAATATGAGGAGTAGTGCTGAAGTCTAAGAAGGTTGCCCACTCATTTTAAAAATTCAATAAATTCCCTGGTCCTTTAACAGAGGCGTAGTAACCTCCAGGTTGTACCTGAGGTGTGGATATTCCCAGAAATATTTTGCAGATACTGAGTGCATGATCACTGATAATAATTAGGTGAATGTTGGAACTTTTCATTTCTTTTAATAGAGATTTACTGAATAATAAATAGTCTAAACAGGAGTGTGAGTGGTGAACTGGAGAAAAAAAGGTGAACCCTTTAGTGCTTGGATGATGACATGGCGTAAGCATACATGACTTAGATCATTCATGTACTGCTTTAGGATAACACAGACACGCCATGTACGCTGGTTTGCTGCTGTGCTTCAGGTCTGTCAAGTTCAGGGTCCAAGAGAGAATCAGACTGGTCTCCTCCTATAATGATTATGGAGTCAAGTGAACCCGAGAGTGAGGTGAAGAAGAATCTGTGAAAGAAGGGAAAGAGTCATCTTATTGGACCTTAGATACTGGCTATGTCCTTATTCTGAATAGGATATATTAATAATTACAAATCCATCTGGGTCAGTAACTGTATCCTTCTGAGTAAATGTGTGTGTTTTTATTAAAACAAACAACTCCTCTTTGTTTTTTTAGTTATAACTAGAAGATAACTATGACTGGAGAATTGTGAGCAGCACAGGAGGTGATCAGATGGATTACATAAGTGGGTCTCCTGCAAGTAGGCTCTCTCCTAGCTAAGGCCATTCAGGGGTGAGATTAACACTTTCAACTATCTTTGGCAAAGTGAATCCATACATTCAGCGAATGATGTTAGGAGCTGTTCTGCTTTGCTCTAACCGGGGGAGTGCAAAGGCTAAATAGTACGTGTGTTACCAGTCCGCGTGGCTGCACGTGTCTGTGTGCGTGCCTGCTACCGAAGCGCTATTAGCTGTGGCTGAACGTTTCCGTGAGCGCGTGCTGCGTCTGTGTGAGCCTAAATGAATTTTTTGCAGTTTATCAACGTGTGTGTGCGATTGCGTGTGCATGCCCTTGTGCGCGCTAGTGTGCCTTTACTTGATTCACATACAAGGAAAGGGGAAGGGCAGGGGACAAGAGAAAAGAGAGAGAAAGAAACCATACAACAAGAAACATAGATGTGAGGAAAAAAACAGTTTTTCTGAGAGGTGTGGTTATTGATAATCTGAGTTATTCTATTCAATTAAATAAGTTCTTGAGGGTTTCTTCTGGGCGGCGCAGATTTCAGTCGCCTCTCAGAACCTTCAACGCAGCCAGGGTGTTACCTCTGGTTCCCACGGAACAGCGCCATTCTAAAAAAGTTTATCCGGCAACCACGCGCGGGTTCCAGCAGAGATGCTTTCTCCTCAGCGAAAGTTTTCCGATGACAGTTCGACCGGAAGCTGGTCATTCACGCTGAAGTGCATTTCCTTCAGCTCCCAGCCGCGGCTCTTTACCAGGTCCCTTTGTGTATAATTGTGTTCAAATTTAGCCTAAATTGGGCCAGGCGTGGTTATCTGGCCTCTCCCTCGAGCTAGTGAACCCTGTGGAAGGAGACCTTCTGGACCTCTTCCTTCGGGTGGGCCTCCATGAAGGACTTCTCGGTGGTCTCCGGATCTTCTCCTGCCTCTTCTGGAATCCCCGAGATCACCAGGTTGTCCACATACTCCCGCCTGAGATCAGGAGGTTTCTTTGATGGATCGGTTTCCTCAGAGAAGGCAGGCAGTGTGGGTGCCCAGGATCTTCACTGTCTCTCTGAGGGGCCTGGTTCTCCTTTCTGAGCTCCTGCACCTGCTGGTGGCTGAATTCAGAGACTCTCGCAAGCCTTGAAATTCCTTATAGAGGATCTCCAGCAAATTTAAATGGCAATCAAGGCTGGAGAGCTTTTTATCAATCGAATCCAGGATATCACTCATGTTGCTGCCTGGAGAGGAGGCAGCCCCCGGAGAGTCTTCGGGACGGGTTGCGTTTGGTGGAAGGAGTGGCGGTGTTGGATTTCCTCATGACGCAGGTATTGAAACACTCGTCGATGTAATTCTCCAGATCCTCCAGTCCTCCAGGCTGACAAATGCTTGACAAACTTCTCAGATTTGATAACTTTCTGGATTATTTAAATCTGGTATAATAGAAATAAGCCAAAATGTTTGTTCTGGCTTACAGCTTGCATCCAAGTTAACTCACCACAGTCCCTCTAAATGGGCTCTACACACATTTTCACAGCATCACCACCTTCCCACCAAATATTTAAGTTATCTGTGCTCTTGCTGTCCACCTAGCCAGATACCAATGGTACATCAAGTACAAAACATCAAATCCTTGAGCTGCCGTCCATTTACTTTCGATGGGATGGTGACCTTCCTCATTTAAGAAATCTCTTTGGACCCTTAGCTACCCCTTCTCTTAGCCTGCTCTCTGATGGCCTTCTTAAGGTGCATCCTTCGGAAATAGCCAGTTCTTCTCTCCCTGCATTGGTGTATGTAGAATGTTTATTTTGGTGTTAATATTACGGCAGGTATGTAATATGACATATGTAATATTCTTTAATTGAGAACCTACAATATTTTGCAGCTTATCAATTTTGGTAATGCTAACAATTTGCTAACGCTAATTATTTTGCGTCAAAGGCAAAAACAATATAAACACCGTAGGTAGTACATCAAAAAAAAAGAAGGAGATAGAGTTCTAAACATAGTCATGAATTTGTGCCTGAATTTTCCCCCAAATGTGTATGAGACAGGCGAGAGTGTAGAAAAATTTGATCAGCCCTCTTGAATTGGCGGATAAAGCCGCCTTAGCTGGGAGTAAGATTACAGCTCAGAGTTTTTATTCATTTATCATGAAACTGTTAATCGTTTTCATTTGGGGTAAAGGTTTTTGTTGTTACCTAACCTTCTATTTAGAGCAGTGATCACGAAAATGGGGCTGACAAAATACATTAGTCCAGCAGCAACCTAAGAAATGGAGAACAAAAAAACCTAAGGTTAATGAAATAGAAGGCCTAAAATGTCTGTGTAATTTATTCAATTAATTATTCTAAGTGTCTTTTTGATGTTTGGAAAAAGGAACTTATAAGGGCCGCCTCCCGGCATTGGAGCAGGGGACCATCAGCAACTTTGTGAAGTGGTTCTCTTTATTAGAATGAGCCAATAGACAGCAGGGCATCAGTGCGGCCGCCATATGCCTCTTTTAGCATATACTGGGAAAACCCCTTCCACATCCTCCTTTTCATCCTCTGCCTCAGGGGGCAGACAGGGCAAAATGAGGAGAGGAAAAATACCGCCAGCTAGAGACCACAGTGGAGGCGGCCTGTTCAATCTGCTGGAGAAGGCAGGAAGAGCCACTCAGAGGAGGAAGAGCAAGGAGAAGGGCGAGAGGAGAAACTGTTAAGCCTACTAGAGAATATTGTCAGAAAATTGTATCATTGTTGTTTTTTGAATTTGACAAGATAAAAGAACAAAAATAATTACACATGTATTATTTAAACCATACTTTTCTCCAGTCATTATTCCTTCAATGATATGAAGTCTACCAGTACCACATGCTGAAAAACAGCCCCACGCCATGATGCTCCCACCTCCAAACTTGACTGTTGGTATGGTGTTCTGGGTGTGATGTGCGGTGCCATTTTTCCTCCAAACATGTTGTGTCTAATGACATCTGAAGAGTTCAATTTTGGTCTCATCTGACGAGAGTATCTTCTCCCAGAATGTCAAGGGTTTATCCAAATGTGTTGCAAACTCCAAACGAGCTTCAACATGCTTCTTCTTCAAAAATGCAGTCTTGCGTGGTGTGCCTGCATGGAGGCCATGGCGGTTGAGTGCATTACTTATTGTTTTCTTTGAAACAACGGTACCTGCTGATTCCAGGTCTTTCTGAAGCCCTCCACGAGTGGTCCTGGGCTGTTGGAGAACCCTTCTGATGATTGTTCTGACTCCTCTGTCTGAAATCTTGCGAGGAGCACCTGGCCTGGTTTATGGTAATGCCGTGTTCTTTCCACTTCCGGATGATGGCCCCAATGGTACTCACTGGAACATTCAGAAGTTTATTAATGCGCCTGTAACCAATGCCGCAGTGTGTTTTGTAACAATAAGGTTGCATAGGCCTTTGGACAGCTCTTTGCTTTTACCCATCATGCAATGCTTCTTGTCTAACACCTTGCTGGTGAGAAACCTTTTTAAAAGGCAACAATCAGGACTATACCAGCTGATATTACGTTGCACTATTAGGGGGCAGGTTAACCTTCTGAATACTGACAAACTCCAGCTGCTTTCTTACACTCACCCCCTTAGAATTACACAACATACAAATATATTTAAAAAAGCATACGTGACTTTGGTCTAAGAAATCAATAAACTTAGCCAAACAATTCAGCAACATGCTACCTATTGAAAGGTTAGAGACCTGAGATGTGCTAGAGTCATTGCACCCCCAAAAATAAAAACTCCATACATCATAAGGTATGGAGCCGGCAAACTGGTTTAAAAACCTCTCTTATTTGTTACGTAAAACTTTACTGCAAAAAAATCCGTAGACTCAATTTTTGGCAACACCCATGAAAACTGGTGTCTCCTTACGTTACTTCATTTGGTGGTTGGCACACATGTTCCTGATGATAAACCTGCATGGCAGTTGATTTTGAATCTTAAAGATATTGTTGATTTAGTGTTTGCTTCCATTCATCGCGCAGGAACTATATGTCATGTTTTGAGTTTGTTGTGTCTTGTTTTTCGTCTTAGTTCTTGTTCTGTCTTGTTTGGTTCTGTTTCCTGTTTTATTTTGAAAGGTTTCCTGTCTTGTCTTGTTTGAGTTTTACTTCCTTTGGTCCCCATCTGCCCTGATCGTGTTCACCTGTGTCTTGTCTGCCCTGTCTGTATTTAAGTCTTGTCTCTGCCTTCCTCCTGTGCTGGTCTATTAGCTCTGTCTTGGTGTTCTTGTCATCCTGTCTAGTTCCATGTTCCTCGCCACGTCAATGTAAATTTTGGTTTTGTTTTTCCTGCTCTGCAGCGCCTTTTGTTATAATTAAACCCTCTAGTCCCTGAACTGTGTGCCTCCGCCTCTGCATCTGGGTCCTACCGGCTCTCGAGCCACCCCCACATCATTACAGAATGGACCAGCCACTTTTTCTGGACGCAGCGGAGCGGGACATGCTTCTGCTAGAGGCCTACTGCCAGGAAGCAGAAAGGACTCAGACTTATTGGGTTTTTGATCAGGCCCAGTTTTCCTCATCTCCCTGGAGTGGGAGCTACCCGGATTGTGCTGGGAGCCGTCTCGCCATGAGGGGGGGTCGTCGTCCCCGTCGTCCCCTACAGCCACCCCATCATGTTCCGGTGGTGGTCCCGGACGCACCACAACCCCGTTCAGTGGTGGTTCCGGACGCACCGCAGCCACGTCCAGTGGTGGTCCCGGACGCACCGCAGCCACGTCCAGTGGTGGTCCCGGACGCACCACAGCCACGTCCAGTTGTGGTCCCGGATGCACCCCGACCCGTCCCGGCTCCCAGGGGGGTGCCGCCTGCGCCCCGACCCGTTCCGGCTCCCAGGGGGGTGCCGCCTGAACCCCGACCGGTCCCCGCTTCCAAGGGCATGCCTGACCCGCCAGAGCTCGACTGCTGGCTCGACTCGCCAGAGCTCGACTGCTGGCCCGACCCGCCAGAGCTCGACTGCTGGCCCGACCCGCCAGAGCTCGACTGCTGGCCCGACCCGCCGGCCGACTCCTCGCCTGACTCCTCGCCTGGCGCCTCGCCTGGCGCCTCGCCTGACCTGCCTCGCCTGACCTGCCTCGCCGGACCGCTCCGCCCCCCGGCCGTCCTCCGGACCTGCCTCGCCGGATGGCGCGGACCCCTGGCCGTCCTCCGGACTATTATGCCCGTCGAGGTTTGTCCTCCGGGGCCCCCCCTTAGTTGACTTTTGGAACCTCAGAGCGGTTCCTTGAGGGGGGGGTACTGTCATGTTTTGAGTTTGTTGTGTCTTGTTTTTCGTCTTAGTTCTTGTTCTGTCTTGTTTGGTTCTGTTTCCTGTTTTATTTTGAAAGATTTCCTGTCTTGTCTTGTTTGAGTTTTACTTCCTTTGGTCCCCATCTGCCCTGATCGTGTTCACCTGTGTCTTGTCTGCCCTGTCTGTATTTAAGTCTTGTCTCTGCCTTCCTCCTGTGCTTATCCATTAGCTCTGTCTTGGTGTTCTTGTCATCCTGTCTAGTTCCATGTTCCTCGCCACGCTCTTGTTCCATGTTCCTCGCCACGCCAATGTAAGTTTTAGTTTTGTATTTGCTGCTCTGCAGCGCCTTTTGTTATAATTAAACCCTCTAGTCCCTGAACCGTGTGCCTCTGCATCTGGGTCCTACCGGCTTTCGAGCCACCCCCGCATTGTGACACTATAGACTATTTAGAGTTAAAAATTTCAGAGCAGCAACAGCGTTTCAAAGAAGTCTTTCCTGAGAAAAAAAAGTTGTTGCCAATATGTCATTTTCTGGATCATTATCCAGAAATGATAAAAAAAAAAAAAACTTTGGCCCTCTTGTATCTTTATGGACCATGAGATTTGAGGCCAAACATAGCTTTTTAAGCAGATTGTTCGGCATACAAAGAACGTCAAGAACATAACTCTGGCATCGGCAAAAAAAACATCATATGAACATACCTGTGAGTGAACAGTCTCCATTGAAAGTAGCACAAGTTCCACAAGTCCCTATTGATGTCTTAAATGAAGACATTGTACATTGTCTTACTCTAAAGTACCCTGAGGTCACTGCTGTGAACCTTACCAATAGTGTTTTCGGTAATGCCGTTGACAACAAAAAGGGCATGGTAGTTGTGCATGGATCTTGCGGGGGCCTCCCAGAATTTTCTGAAATAATTCAGCCCTGTGTCTTAAAGGGGGAATTAAGCATCACTGTCAAAAAGCTTTCTGCATGGTATTGGGCGCACTAGAGAGCCAAGTGAATGGTGACATTAAAACAATTACTATATTTTAAAGGTAAAATGACTAAGCACAAAACTGTGGTAATGAACCTGACTGTAAATTGTGTGGTATTAAAATTTGTCATGTATAAAGGGAAATAACAAACAGGAAGAGGCACACACACGCACACAAAAACAGGAAAAGACAGACACGCACCCAGGAAGACATAAACTCAAAGTTACAGACGCAGGAAGATGGATGGATGGTGAATGTCAAATGACTAAAGTTATGTCCATTGAAGACCTACAACATGATTACAATTAAACTTATTTAGGTAAATGGAACAAAAAGGAGTTTCAAAAATTCAACATACATAATGCATTTAATACAATAATGACTAAATTCAACATTACAGTTGATGAATTCTATGAAATGTTGAATTAAGTCAACATAAAGATAGTAAATTCTACGTTATGTTAAGCAAATTTACCATAAAGATTAATAAATTCAATGCAAGAATGTTAAGTAAATTCAAAATAAAGATAAATAGATTTTACCTAATTCATCTTCTGCCGTTTTATCCCTTTCGGGGTCACGGGGCTGCCGGAGCCTAGCCCGGCCACTTGAGGGCGAAGGCAGGGGACACACTGGATGTTTGCCAATCTGCCGCAGGGCCACAATCAAACACCCATTTACACTCACACCTACGGACAATTTAGATTAACCAATTAACCTATGAAGCACGTTTTCTTTTCTTTGCGATACATACAGCGGTGAGAACCATATAAGCCTTGTTAGATTCCATGTTGATGTTTTTCAGGTCACTTAGTAAGCAGAATTTGGGGCATGCAGGAATCTTATGATTAAACCATGTTGATAGTTCCTCACAGACCTTATGCCAGAATGATTGGACAGGTGAACAGAACCACAGGGCGTGCAAATAGTCGTCTATGTTGTTACCTGTACACTGTGTGCAGAAAGCAGACTGATTGAGACCCATTTTAAATAACCTCCTTCCGGTGTAGTGAGTTCTGTGGAGAATCTTAAATTGCAGATTAGGACTTTTGGTCATATTAAAGGCATTCAAACAGATCTGTAGCCAAAATTGATCACTAGAATTAAATGATAACTCAGACTCCCATTTTGCCATGGGTAAGTAGATTGTATCATCTCTGTTAGATATCAACTTGTAAATTTTGGAAGTGAGCTTTGGATTTTTAAGGTCAATGAAATGTGTGACTGTAAGAGGAAGGTCTCGGTCTATTTGGGTCAAGCAGTGTTTAGTGGTTATGGCTGATTTCCGGTTCCGGGTTATACATCAGGACGCGTGGCGTGCCTCTCTGCGAATACAACTATCTTCAAATTACTTAAAAAGTGGATTTTTCTCCAAAAAAGAGAGCTGACCATGCCCCCGAAGAAACCCCAGGAATATGAAGACCTCAAAAAGTCTCTTGACATTATTCAAGAAACGCTGAAAAGTTTTATGGATCAAGTGTCGGCTAAGCTAACGCCACTGTGGTATATGATGGAAGATATCCGAAGATTTCGGGCTCAAAACGAGCAGCGAGAAAACCGGGTCGAGATTCTGGAGAAAAGACTGGACGATGTGGAACAGCAAGTAAGGATGAATAATGTCATTCTCACTGGAGTACCAATCAAGCCTGGAGCGAAGCTGAATACAGCTGGAGCTAGCACTGCTAATGCTAGCGCTAGCGTAGCTAGCAGTGCTAATACGGAGATCGGCGAAGCGTCGCTGGAACAGCAAATACATTCATTTCTCACTTCTAAAGGGATTTCCCTGGATCTCAATACCATCGAGACCTGCCACCTGCTCCCCAGGAGAAAGGAGACGGATAAACCAGCGATCCTCATCAGGTTTGTGAATCACAAACACAAGCTAGCTCTGATGAATCAACGCAAAAATCTCAGAGGATCTGCTGTTTATCTGAACGACCATCTGACCAGAAGGAATGCTGAAATCTCAAAACATGCACGACTTCTCAGGAAGCGTAAACAGATTGAGAACACTTGGGTTAAAGGCTGCAGGATTTACGTCAAACCACTCGGTCCAGAGGACCGAGCCAAGGTTCTGGTCGTGAACACCATGAAGGACTTTGAGAAGTGCTTGATTACGGTTGTCTGAAGCAACGTGGAGTAATAAACCAAAGAGCCAAATCATTTCAAGAAATATGACACCAGGAATCATCACTTTGTCTGTATGTCTGACGTCACCTGAATAGCAGCAGAGTTCTGACCTGCAGACAACTTGACCTCAACTTTCACCGCAGCTGAAATCAGCTGAAGAAGGATATGGACCTGAATCTAATGTCTGCAGACATAACATCGAAGAGAACTGTAAACTGTTTAAACCCAGAAGATGGGCTGTTATCAGTAAAAGAAGAAATGCCAACCTTGGACAATTTGATAGTTTATGGACCTTTTTTATTTTTCCCCTACAGCATTACTTTATTATAAAATAAATAAATAAATAAAAATACAAAAAAATATATAAAAAGAGTAAAACAAATGATTAATCACTTTTGAAAATTGTTAAATTGATTGACTTTTGATAATATTACTTCAATAACTCCTAAAATTGATAAATTGATTCAAAAATCTTTCCTAATGTAGCATAACTTTGCACATGTTTTTAACTTTTGATACTTGATGAAATTTTGCTATGAAAATTCCTGAAACAGTGTTGTGTCTATTTTACTGATATAGTATTATGTTTTATTCATATGAATGACTTTTAAAAGTAACATAATTTGCATATATTTCAGATGCTGCATTTGCCATGTTGATTTCTAAAATAGTTATTTTTGACGTAGTACTTAAGTAATTCATCTTTGGCATGTGCTTTATTGATACCTTATGATTCTTAATTCTGTCTGATAAAAGCTAGGAACCAGATATTGATAAATCATGTAATAAAATGGTTATAGTATAACGGGGTGGAATTATATAAGTTTGCTTCCTTCCACTCCCTTTCAAGCAATTGCTTTTGTGTATTACTTCTATTTGATTGCTTGAAATACCATTTCAAATCAAATTTAAAAAAATCAAATCAAATTTAAGTTGCTCAGGGTTGTTCCAAATGGGGGTGAGTTTGCATGGAAATAATGTGAGGTTCTTTTTTTTAAGAAAATCCCACCAGGCTGTAAGAGATGAGCCGATGTTTAAACTTCTGAAGCATTTATGTTGTTTAATTTTAGAACTGAAAAAAAGTACATTAGAAATAACTAGGATATCACAGAGATTGTGCTCTATATCTAGCCAAGATTCTTCTAACAAACCGGGATTAAACCATTTTTGGACATGAAACAATCTGTAGTAGTCCCGGAAGTTTGGTAGGGCCTAGACCTCCTCTATCTTTAGGTTTTTGAATAGTTTTCAGACTGATCCGTGGTGGTTTACCTTCACAAAGGAATTTGGAAATGAATAAGTCTAATGATTTGAACCAAGTTGTTGGAGGTTTGGTAGGAATCATTGAAAACAGGTAGTTAAATTTTGGGGAGAATCGTCATTTTTATGGTTGCAACTCTCCCTATAAGTGAAACGGGTAGAGTTTTCCATCTAGTGAGACCCGCTTCAATTGTTTAAGGAGTTGGGTGTGGTTTAGCTTGAATAAATCAGAAAGCCTATAGGAAATATTTATAACTAAGTACTTTATGTTGCCTGTTTGTAGTTTAATGGATGGTGGATTTGGATAATTACAATTAATTGGCAAAATTGTGCTTTTAGACCAGTTTATGGAGTATTCCGAAACTGAGGAAAATGTTATAATTAGGAAATGATTTGGCAGATGGAAAATTTTGAATTTGGAGTAAATGATAAAACATCATCTTCATAAAGACTTATGTTATGTTCTAGATTTCTGGTTCGAATGTCTTCAATGTCTTGACTTTGCCTAATTGCAGCAGCTAGAGCCGGGGTGTCAAACTCATTTTGGTTCGGGGGCCTACAGAAAAAAATGAAACATCTTCCTAAAATGTAAACGTCCAAACGATGACAAAATTACACTAAACTAAACTTGCAAACATTTGTGAACATAAGAGTTTGAAGTTAACCTCCTTTCTCTCCTGAAACTTCACAAGACCGTCAATATCAGGATTCAAATCCTGTGCAGAAACACATTTACTGTTATTCAAGTGTGCAAAACACAATGAAATGTCCATTATTATTATTATTCATTATTATAACAATCTTTTCCTGGTTTCTACTTGAATTTTGTGGCAACACCTGCCTTCTTCCTGACCTTTGATGGAGCGCCATCAGTGACCAAAAGTACTTCATGTGACCAGTTCACTTCAACATCGTCCAGGACAGTAACTAGAGAGCTGACTATGTCATCAGTTGTTGTTGTGTCCATCAATTCAAGAAACTTTACTGTGACGTCTCTTCATCACCTCTAATAAATATGCACAGCTGAACATATCTGTGATGTTGGTGCATTCATCAATAGTGACTGAAAATACAATAAATGACTGGATTCCTTCATATGGCTGCCCATGTTTCCTCAGAGATGTTGGATCTGATCGTACTTCTTGACAGACTCATGTTTAAGGTCGACTGCTTTTTGGGAACAAGACTTCTGCAGCCTTCAGCATTTTTTAACAAGTTCACCATCAGAAAATGGTTTGGATGTTTGCTCTAAACTGCCTGCAATAAGGTAGCTAGGTGTCACTGCTCCATCACTGACATCACGGCTGCAGTAAATCCAGATGGTTATTTATCGGTCCAGCTAATAGTTGGTAAGTCTTTTTTTCTTAACTGCACATGGTGAAACTTTTCTTTTTGGAGAGTCTCATAGTGGTACTGAATGTTATATTCTTGGATAACCTTTTGATGACATACCAAGCATGCAGGTTTGCATTCAGCTCTGTGAACAAATAAAACGCTTTCCATTTTCCTGGAAAGCTCAGGACTTCACTTCAACCTTTTTTTTCTTTTTGACAAATTTTGGTCATTAGGGTGTCACTACTGATCATCCTTCAGTGGTGAGGCTCACAGGGAACCAAACTACTGCCTACCCAGTCACAGAGCTGTTAGGTTTCGTTTTTGGCACGTGAAGTTATGTTGTTTCAACTGTTAAGCTTTTCCTTTGCTCCCCATAGAGGCGGAATTGCGCATTTCAGTTATTTCTTTAAAAAATCATAACTCGCCACAGGAATGGACTAGAAAATTGCTTTCTTTTTAAACATCCTTGTGATTTTTACTCTTCATTTGTGGGCTGGACTAAACCACCAGGGAGGCCGGATACGGCCCGTGGGCCGTATGTTTGACACCCCTGAGCTAGATGTTCAATAAATAGTGCAAATAAAGACGGAGATAGTGGACAGCCTTGTCTGGTCCCTCTTTGTAAGTTAAAGCTTGGAGATGTTTGATCATTTGTTCTGAGACGAGCGTTAGGAGAGGCATATAATATTTTAATCCAGTTAATAAACGATTTTTAGAATAAACGATTCAATGTGGCTATTAAAAATTTCCAGTTGATCACATGCCTTTTCTGCATTCAGTGACACAATGGTTGCTTCTTGGTTATTGATAGTTGTATAAAATATGAGGTTGATTAATCTGCGGATGTTATTGGATGAATGTCTACCCTTTATAAAGCCTGTTTGGTCAGGATGTATGAAAGAAGGCACTACCTTCTCCAGCCTTCCTGCCAAAGCTTTGCAGATTATTTTAAGATCTGCATTAATCAGCGATATGGGTCGATAGCTGGATGGTGATGTGGGATCTTTCCCAGGTTTCAGAAGTAAAATAATGTTGGCAGAGTACATATTTGGAGGTAGATAATTGTTTTCCTTAATTTCTATTGTCATTATAAGAAAAATGGGAGCAAAAATTTGCCAAAACTCTTTATAAAAGTCTGTTGGGAAGCCGTCTGGTCCTGGGGCTTTTTTACTAGGCATGTTGGTTAATGCTTTATGTAGCTCTTCCTCAGTGAGAGGTGACTTCAGGGCTGTAATCTATGCTATTGAGAAAACTATTAATGTAATTTTCAGAAGGATCAATTTGGGATGAGTAGAGGGATTGGTAAAAGTTTTTCAAAACCGAGTTTATTGCGGCTGGATCACGTGTTGTGTGTTAGAGTGGAAAGAGTGACTATTAAAAATCTTCCTCCGTGATCTATGACTTTGTTGGCTTTGGTGAATTTAACTTCCTTATTTATCAGAATAGCTACTCCTCTGTCTAGAATTATAACAAGCTGAATATGCGTTTGGAAAGTCTGCTGTGGCAAGAATATTCACTGATGAACTAGACATATGAGTTTCTTGAAGAAACGGAAAATCAGTTTTGAGATCTTTTAATTTGGTCATTTTCAGTCTCTTCTCTCTGGTTCCAGCTCTGTGCATATTCCACATAACTAACCTTTGGGTGGACATGCTGCTGTTAAGGTGAATGTTAGATACTGTATGGTATTGATTAAGGCAAAAATGAGTATATATGTACACATAATGGTGCGCCTAATGTTGCTATGAAGCTTTATGTGTGATGTACAGTGTATGTGATGTAATGCTGGACATGTTGAGTGTCTGAGTGTGTTGTGCAAATCAGTACTATTGTAGTGTGGCTGAGTTATGTGGCAGCTTGGGTGAGGGGAAGGGAAAATTGTGAGAAAAAAGGGAAAGAAGTGCAGAGGGGAAAATAATTAAGAAAACAGGGAGGGTAAAACAAAACAAAAATATTAAAAACAGGTTTGCAACTGCTGAATAGACTGGTGGTGATATTTCCAAAAGTGGAAAACCTTTATGCCTCTTGAGTTATGTCCAGTGTGTCAAATGTAAGCATAAACTAACACCTGTGCAGAGAGTGTAAAGAGTGTGGATACATATCTGATTTAGTAGAGCCAGGGGGTTACGTTTCGATCGCGGTGGAGCTTTCCATTCACGTAGAGCCGGTCCACAGAGATGACAGCGCGGGCCCCTTCACTCAGAAATTTCTTCCTGATGGGGAACAGGATCCTGAAGACGGTAGCTGCTGCTGCTCCCTGCTGCCTCACCTCTTCTTTTTCTTTGTGTAGTACGAACTTGGCCCCGATGGGTCTTGGCCTGTGATTCCCAGGTCTCGCTGCTCCCATGCGATGCACATGGCTGCGCAGAGTCTTTTAAACAGCAGATAACTCCGTGGTCACAAGAATTGATGTTTTCCTCAACAACAGAAAATGTCCCCCGACTGGATTACAGTGCCAAAAAATAAAAGAACATCACCTAAATGAAACACTGTATAACTCGAAATTGTTGTCATTACAAACAATGAAAATCTCAATGATTCACGATAGAATGACAGCCACAAGGCTTGGCTTGGAGTCCTTTTCTAAGTTTGATCATTTTTAAACATTTGTTAAATTTGTTAAATGTTGGCAACAAGAAAGTTAGTGCAATTTATTCAGAAGAGATGTTACGGACAGCTGGAGCCCGTTTTGTCGTTAATAACGTGTCTGTGTTAACTGAGTTCATAGTGTCAGGAAGTGGCGCAGTATCCTCGGAATGTAATCTGCCATCAAACAAAACAGAAGTAGAAAACATTTGCAGTCCAGAGCCTTAACATTTATTTTCTTTTATTTTTCTCAGACTTGTTCATGGGGTTAAACGTTTTTTGACCCTATTAAGCCAGAGAGGGAAGCTTCATGTTGATTGCCACACTTAAGCAGGAGGGCAGATCTGTTGATGAATTTTCTATTTAATTCCTGACTTTAGCAGCCAACTCTAAATAAAAAAGCTTGCCCTGTAAAATATGTTTTATCAAGAACTTCCTGAGCGGATCATAGACGCACTATCTGCACGTGATCTTCCAGATGGTTTGGATGCTCTGATTCATCTGGCTGCTTATACTGACAGGCAACTCAGAATGTGCCGTTCAGATAGAGATGTCAAATCTTACACTCTCCTTTCACCCTCACATCCCTCTGTTTTTCCCAGAACCAAGGAGGAGACACAAGAGCAAGACGTGTCCATGCAATTTGGAAGGACCCCGACTGGCTGCTCAGGAAAGGGAGGAACGGCGTAAAGGACTGTGCACCTACTGCTCCAATTCAGGTCACTTTATCCAGAACTGTCCATTAAAAGAGCAGGCTCAGCTCGCAAGGGAAGACCGTTTCTGAGCGGTTTCTTCATTACAGATTCTGTCTACCCTCGCTCGTTGTCAGACAATTTCATATTTCGCCCCAGCCTGTGACCCTGTCAGTGTATAAAGTCCAGATTGAGAATCCCTTTGACAGAGTTTCTCTAATTGTAATTCGGTCTCCCTCCCCACCTGTCATTTTTGGACTCACCTGGTTGAGGAAACATAATCCTCATATCAATTGGCAATATGGCGGGATTTTTGTCGGGATCCGTCATGTCATAACTTCTGTTTGTCTGCAGTTTTTTCTGGTGTTGGACAAATCAGGGAGGAGGTTACATACCCAGACACCTCTTAGGTTCCAATAGAGCACTTGGAGAAGTTTTCAATAAATTTCATGCTTGTTCATTACCCCCCTCACAGACCATATGACTGCAGCATAGATCTATTGTCTGGGACTACTGGCCCTAGGGGCCGCTTATTCTCTCTCTACCCCTGAGGGACGCTATGCAGAAATACATCAGCAAAGTCTTCAAAGCTGGGTTAACCCTTCCGTCCTCACCTGACGGCACCGGTAAATTCTTTAAGAAAGACAGGGGATTAAGACCTTGTATGGGTTATAGGGGCCTCAACCAAGTCAGTTAAAGGAATTGCTATCTATTACCCACAATATTATCAGCTTTTTATCTGCTTCAGGGGGCCACTATTTTTCCAAACTAGATTTTAGAAACACCTACCATTTGTTCGCATAAAGTAAGGTGATGAATAGAAAACTGCATTTAACACTCCCATTGGTCACTATGAGTACCTGATGACACCCTTTGGCCTGACCAGCCGATTTTCACATTTTGGATGACAAACAGATTTGTGTTAATTGACGTATTAAAGGTACAGCTGGGAAAATAAGTATTGAACACGTCAACATTTCTCTCAAAAAACATATTTCTAATCGAGCTATTGACACGAAATTTTCACCAGATGTCGGCATCAACCCAAAAATAATGCACATATAGAAAGAAATCCAAAACATTCATGTCCATAAATGAAGTTATGTGTAATAAAGTGAAATGGCACAGGGAATAAATATTGAACACGCTTTCTGAAATTTATTTAATACTCAGTGCAAAAAACCGTTGTTGAAGGTGATTACAGCCTCAAAGGCGCCTCCTGCATGAAAATCAGTCGAATACATTGCTCAGGTGTGATTTTGGCCCATTCATCACAAACTGCCTTCAAATCTTCAAGGTTCGGGGTCTCTTCTGTGAACCCAGTTTTCGATTCTTTTCAAAGATTTTTCCAATTGGATTCAAGTCTGGTGATTGACTGGGCCATTCTAGGGCTTTATTTTCTTTTTTCTTCAACGGTTAGTGTTACCTTAGCTGTGTGCTTAGGATGGATTGTCTTGCTGAAAAGATCCACCCTCTTTTCATCTTCAGCAGCCTGGCAGATGACAACAGATTCCTGATCAGAATGTCTCCATTCAAGTTAAGAGCCCAATAGGCCCTGTCCTGTCTTGGGGGCATTCTGGGGGAGAGGACCCACTATTGAATACCCAGGCGGGGGCTGACCGGTGGGGTCTCCGCTGAGGCAATCGATGGTTGCCCGGCCGTTTTAACCCGCCATAGTCCCGTCGAGCCTGACCAGAAACTCTTCTAGGGCGGCGGTTTGGGGGTGGGGGCCTGGGCTTGCTCGAGGCGGCGCTCTGGCTCCTCTCTCTCTGTGTGGGGTGGGTGGTGCCGGGCCTGGAGGGTCGGCCTCGAGAATGGGGCCCCTGGGCTGGGTGGGCCTGGCCCTTTGCTGGGGGGACAGCTGTGTGACCACGGGGGACAGTCACCAGCTGTCCCCAACACCCCCCTTCCTCATATAACCTCCTCTAATAGAGGGTGTGAGGGGATGGGGGCTTAGCCTGCGATATTGAGCAGCAGGGGGGTTTACTAGACGTGGCCCCACTATGGTTACCGTGTGGAGTGCCCCCCCCTCTTTAGGATTTATTTGCACCTTAGACATGTAGGGTCCTTGGTAGGGGGTGCTTGGACATCACTGCCAGCAAGCAGCAAATGTCCTCCTAGCACCCTACCCGCCAATTTTACTTTTATGTAGACATTTAGGGCCCTTTGGTGGGAGGGTGAGGGGACATCACTGTGAGTAATCAGGAGATGTCCCCCTTAGTGCCTACTAATTTTAACACCCCCCTTAATTACACACCCTCCTTAATATATACATTCCCAACATAAACACACACATGCACACACCCTCTCACGCACACATACACGCACACACACATTTTACACACCCAGGAAGGTGGGACCTGGAGTCCATCTGTCCCTCTGCCCTTCCCTGGTGGAGTGCAGACCCGTGTCCCCTGGGTGCCGGCTTCCTGGGCCGGTGCTCTCTCCGCAGCGGTGGGGGTTCACATTACACCTGAGCCGGGGGTGTTCGTGTCCCTGGGGGGTGGGTCCTGGTCCTTGCCCCTGGGCGCTGGGCCCCGCCAAACTTCAACAGTGGCACAGAGCCTGGTGGGCCAGCCCTGGCACCTTGTGGGCCCCCTTTTTTTTCCCGGGGTTCCCCCTCCCTGGGCAGGGGCGGCGGGCCCTGCTGCTCCTCCTGGACCAACGTGGGCGGGTGGGTGGTTGCTACCTGGGCATGGGCGGAGTCTCCTTAGGGGTCCTGGCTCGTACCTGGGGCCAGGCGGGGATGCCGGAACTCCTGGAGTGGTGGTGGGGTGCTCGTCTGGGGCTGTGGGCGTCCCTCTCCTGTGGGGCCCTCACGTTGGAGCTCTCCAGTAGCGGAAGCTGTTGCTTTCCTGGTTAGGCGCGGCAGCGCTCTCTTTCCTCAGCGCCTCCTGCTCTCTGGCTCACAGAGACACCGGTGGTCCTGCTGGCCCTGGCTGGGTGGCCGGTCTTTGTAGCCGGGGGCGTTTTCCTACCCGTTCCGTGTAGATTGGGGATTCCGGCTGCCGCTGCTGCTCTGGCCGGGGGTCTGGGTATTGGGGGTGGCTGGTAGCTCCTCCTCCTTCTTTCACATTCTTCCTCCATTTTAGAAACATAAACACTCACCTGAGCAAAAGGTGTTAGCTCACCTTGCACTAATAGACACATGATTTAATGAATGAAAGATTTCACACTAGTTGGTTTAAAGGCATAGGTATGCGTTTGTGAACACTATCTGTTTTGTGTACATGTTGACCTGTGGACATTTTTTGCAGCTAGCAGGTGTGTTGATAACATTTCGGTGTGCTGATGTGGACAGGCTCCGTAACTTTTTTGTACTACATTTTAACCTTACCGTAATGATAAACAACCAGTAAACCTGTCTGCTCTATGCTGCTTCATGGTCTTACCCCCCCCTCTCACTATCACCCCCCTCTCCTCTAACATCCCTCTCTTCTTCCCTTCTTTCCTTTTCCGTCCGGTCCAACACAGAATTTTTCAAACATGGTTGAAATTAATAAAAGTTTGGCCTCAATTACAAAAGGGTTTATCCAGACATACCTTTGGTTTGTCCTAAGATTAACTCTGCCCCTCTTGTTAGTAAAACCTGTCCCAACACAAGAGGCCCTCAGCTTACATCTGCCCTGCCCCTGGCTGTTGGACAGGACAGAACTAAAAAAAATAAAATAAAAAATAAGAGTGTCTCCATGCTTTTCTCCAGTCATTATTCCTTCAATGATATGAAGTCTACCAGTACCACATGCTGAAAAAACAGCCCCCCTGCATATGATACTGCCACCTCCCAAACTGGCTGTTGGTATGATGTTTTGAGGTGATGCGCGGTCACCATTTTTCCTCAAACGCCTGGCTTATCAAGAAAGAGTTCAATTTTGGTCTCCTCTGACCAAATTCTTCCTCCCCAGAATGTCATGGGTTTATCAATGTGTCGCAAACTCCAAAAGCGAGCTTCAGCATGCTTCTTCTTCCAAAAATGAATTCTGCGTGGTGTGCGTGCATAGAGCCATGGCGGTTGATTGCGTACTTATTGTTTTCTTTGAAAAAAACGGTACCTGCTGATTCCAGGTCCTTCTGAAGCTCTCCACGAGTGGTCCTGGGCTTTTGGAGAACCCTTCTGATGATTGTTCTGACTCCTCTGTCTGAAATCTTGCGAGGAGCACCTGGCACGTGGAGTTTATAGTAATGCCGTGTTCTTTCCACTTCCGGATGATGGCTAATGGTACTTTCACTGGAACTTTCAGAAGTTTAATGTCTTATAGCCAATGCCTTCAGTGTGTTTTGCAACAGTAAGGTTGCATAGGTCTTTGGACAGCTCTTTGCTTTTACCCATCATGCAATGCTTCTTGTCTAACACCTTGCTGGTGAGAAACCATTTTAAAGGCATCAGCGTCAAGGACTATAGCTGATATTACTTTACTTGCACTAATAGGGGGCAGGTTAACCTTCTGAATACTGACAAACTCCAGCTGCTTTCTTGGCTTGCCAGACCTTTTTACCCCTCCTTTTCTTCATGTGTTCAATACTTATTCCCTGTGCCATTTCACTTTATTACACATAACTTCATTTATGGACATAAATGTTTGGATTTCTTTCTATGTGTGCACTACTTGGGTTGATGCCGACATCTGGTGAATATTTCATGTCAATAGCTCGATTAGAAATAGGTTTTTTGAGAGAAATGTTGATGTGTTCAATACTTATTTTCCCCGCTGTATATTTGAATAATACCCTTTTGTAATCTAGGATAAGCTTTATTCAATTTACTTATATGTGTAACAGTTTTTTGTTGGACCGGACAGAATAGAAAAGGAGCGATGAAGAGAGAGAGATGTTAGAAGGGGGCTAGGATGGTGATTATAGAAAGGGAGCGTAAGAGCATGATGCAGCATAAAGTAACAAGTTGCTGGTTGTTTATAATCATTACATTTTGATTGAGATGTTATACAAATCTAAAAGGGGCGGGGCCTGTCCACACACACACTCAAATGTTATAAACATACCTGTTGGCTCCAAAAATGTTCACTTAGAAATAAGTCAACAATGTACACAGTACAACTTATGTTCATACTTTCATTGCATTCAGACCAACACACATGAAACATTTCATTCAGTTGTGAAAAGGTGAGATAGGGCAAGGACCAGAACCCACACTGTAGAGATACGGACAGCCCCAGGCTCAGATGTGATGTGATCCCCAGCTCTTGGTCTTGCATGAGAACTCCCTGGGTGGAGAGAGGGCCGCCGGGCCCAGAAGGTCAGCACTCAAGGGACATGGCCGCCGTTGCCGAGGGCCTGGTACCCTCCGCCAGGGATGTGGTAAAGGACAGATGGTCAGAAGTCTCACGTTCCTTGTGTAATGTATGTGTGTTTGTGAGTGTGTGTGTTGGAGAGTATATTGTTGAGGGGTAAATGGTGTGTATACTTAAGGGTGCAGTTAAAATTGGCGGGTGGGGCACTGTAAGTGCTCTAGAAGTGTTACGCCCCCTGCTTGCCAAGCTGGGAAGTGTATCATTTTTTTGTTTATAAAGATGTCCGGGCTGTTCCAGATGGGTGTCATTTTGCACGGTTGAATTGACGATTTTGAAATTTTGAGAAATTCCCACCAGGCTGTTAAAGTGGCGTTTATATTAATACTTTGGAATCAGTCCTGGTTTTTAACTGTTTGGCTAATAAAAGGTAGATCTGACTGGCTGATCTTCCCACATAACCCCTTTTCCAAATCTAACCATGAGTTGGTTTCTGGATTATTTTTGAACCATTTTAAGATGTATTGTAATCTATTTGCAAGAAAGTACTTGTGGAAGTTAGGTAATTCTAAGCATTTACAGCTTTTTGCAGATTTTGAAGTTTTTAGATTAATTCATGCAGGTTTATTGTTCCATAAAAAGCTTGATATGGATGAGTCTAATGTTTTGAACCACTTTAGTGGCGGTTGTGTGGGGAGCATTGAGAAGAGGTAATTAACTTTGGGTAAGATTTTCATTTTAACTGGGGCTACTTGCACATAAGGGACAGAGTTAGGTTGGCCCAGCGTGTTAGCTCATCCTGTATGCTTTTCAGTAATGGGGTGTGGTTTAGCTGCATAATTTACTACTTAACTTAATATTTAGGTCTGGAATGTTTTTTATTTGTGATTCCCTCCCTATTGTGCCATTGGTCTGATCAACCAGTATAAAATCTCCCTAATGTTTCCTGTTGGGGGGTCACTTTGGTTCAGTTGGTTTGAGCTTTTGTGATTGATTCTCTCAGTTACATTTTTAGGTTGACCCCATTTTAATTTAGGCCCATGTCATTTTTGTGTTGGGTAAAAAAAAGCCCTGATTTGAAAATCTTTTTTTGTCCTGTGGCTCAATCTCTGCCGAGCGGACCCAGACAACTGGCGTCAGAAGTGGGATAAGCCCACCACGAGCCCAGGTTTTTTTTCCATTATTTTTTGTTCTTTCCCCTTTTTTAATTCTTCATCCTCTTAGATTTTGAGCTATGCAGAAAAGTGGACACAACATGAGAGGAGCCAAGAATGGCCCATTTCCCCCTATAATGACACAGGAGAAGCCAGATGATGATCAGGAGGAAAATGGAGCTTCTGGAGGGGTGGACAGCTCTGAGGGCGCAGGTAACGTGTTGCAGACTTGGTCTCCATTTTTTATTGTCACATGAGTCAGCAGGAAGCCAGAGATGCTAGGCAAATGGAAGAAAGTGCTCGACAGGAAAAACGGTTCAGAGCATCTGTTTCAACTCCTGCAATTGAAAGTTCAGGCACGTACCACCTCAACACATGAACTGGTTTTACCAGAGCCTGAACCTTCCAACCGGGGACCTCTGAGGACTGCTGATATTCCTCATGTAAACCCCAGTAATGTGGCTGATGATCCAACACACCAACCATCAGGTCAGTCTCGTCTGTATGAGCCTCGACTAGAAAAATTAACAGACAATGATGATGTGGAACACTATCTAATCACATTTGAACTGATTGCGCTAGCTTGTCAGTGGCAAAAAAGAGAATGGGTTTTCCATCTCATCCCCTTACTCACGGGAAAGGCTAGAGCTGTATATATACAAATGGATATTTATGAGGCCCTGGATTATGATAATGTTAAAGCTGCAATTTTGTCAAAGTTTAACATCAACCCAGAGAACTAAAGACAAAGATTTTGTTCTCTTGAGATACATGCTGATAAAAACCCAAGAGAGCTTAATGCCAGGCTCACAGAGCTCTACCTGGAGTGTATCCAACCAATGGGTAAAACTGCTAATGAAATTGGTGAACTGATCATTTTGGAACAATACTTGAGGATGCTTTTTCCTGAGCTGCAGGTGTGGATCAAGGTTATAATAGTTTCTGATTTTGTTTCGGTTTTAGTTTTTATTTCTTTTTGAATTTTTGTTTTTAAATTTATTTAGTTTTAATTAGTTTTTAGAGGCTGCTTTACTTGTTTTTATTAGTTTTTTTTTAAATTGCTTCGTTTTAGTTTAGTTTTTTATTAGTTTTAGTGTTAGTTTTAGTTTTTTCTTTTTATTGTAAATAGGATTTTTGTCAGGTGCATGATTCAAAATCACCAGAATAAGTATTGTATGATAAAAACTAAATCAAAGATACATTTTGAAACACTTATTATTCAGAGGACACAAGGACAAATGAGGAAGGCCCTGATTCAGTACCTGAATCAGCTTGCCTAGCTATCTGCTGCACAGATATTAAAAAAGAGCTGGAGGAGGGACTGCGAAACAACTCTCACCTTCAACATGCCCTTTACACAAATATCTTTCAAACACCTACACTCAAAGTTTTTGAAGTGGTGTTACTCCTCTCACCTAGCCTGTCATCCTGGTGTTGGTTTTATGGTTTAGCAGCGATTTTGATGAAGGTTATGGTGCAAAAACGTTAAAGAATTTGTGTCAGCCTCATAGGTGTACAACCAGGAAAAGGGTAAAACTTGTTCCTCTGTTGGAGTGTTGATGCTATTCAGCATCCTTAAATGCATTGGTTGATATGGTTTTACATATCTGTTGATTTTGTTACTTGGATACCTATCTCCAAGGGAAACTGTTGTTCTGAGAAAAGTTGAAAAGTTATTTAAGATGGTCCATTTTATAGCCTTGCCCAAGTTTTTCTCTGTTAAAGAGATGGCTAATGTGTTGGTACAACAGGTCTTTAGGATTCATGGGATTCCAAAGGACATATTTTCTAATATGGGCCCTCAATTTGCTGTCAAGTTTTGGGCTGAGTTCTGCAGACGTTTGGGTGTATCTATTAGCCTGCCATCAGGTTTTCATCCTCAGTTGAATAGACAAAGAAAATGGATGAACCAGCAGATGAAAATCGGTCTCCGTATCCTGGGCAGCCAAGATCCATCAACCTGGTCTGGATGATGCGTCGAGTATGCCACAATGCCTCTTCTTCCGCGAGGATGTCTCCCTGTCGAGTAGTTTTTGGCTACCAGCCTCCAATTTTCACACTTAAAAGGGGATTGCTTCTGTCCCTTCAGCAGTCGCCTTTTTCCGCTGCTGTTGGATGACCTGGAGGAGGCTCGTCAGGTTATTATCAGGTCTGCTCAGCTCTACAAGAAGAAAGAGGACAAGAGAAGCTTCCCTGCTCCTCAATATGTTATCAGTCAGAATGTTTGGTTGTCCACTGCAGATATTCTTCCTAGGAAGCCGTAATCTCCAAAGTGGTAAATCCTGTAGCGGTTGAGTTGCAGCTTCCTAAACTTCTGAGAGTACACCCCACCTTCCATGTCTCTTGAGTGACACTAGCTTTACACTGTATGACAGTGTAAAGTTGAACCTTGTGAAAAAGAGTGCCCAACAAGCCTGACGGGCATTAAGGCCCTTACACCAGTAAGCTTCTCATGTGCACCAGTTCTCTTTGTACACCAGCCAGTTTCTCATGTGCACCAGTTAGATTTTGTTTACACCAGTTAATTTCAAATGTGCCCCAGTTAGGTTCTCGTGTGCACCAGTTTATTGTGTACACCAGCTAGTTTCAGGTGTGCAACAGTTAGCTTTATATGTGCACCAGTTTATTTTTTGTGTGCACCAGTTAGTTTCTTGTGTGCACCAGTTTTCCATGTAAACCAGCTAGTTTCTCATGTGAACCAGTTAGTCTCCCATGTACAACAATTGATTTCTCGTGTGAACTATTTACTTTCTTGTGAGCACCAGTTCTTTTCTCTCTTGCACCAGTTACCTTCTCGTGTGCACTAGTTGAGAAAAAAAGAGAAGTAGAAAAATAGACTACATCGCAGTAAATCTGCCACTTAGCAGCTACAATCTGTTTTATTTTGTTCGGCTAGCAACATGCTTAATCAGATCAATATTAGTGGGGCACATGCAATTGTTAATCTCACCATCCATTCTGTGAAGAGAAATGTGTCTGGTGCATTTAATGGCCTAACGAATGCAAATCAGTCTTCATGACAAATATTTGCCTCTCATTCATGAGCAAAACAATCCTTTTTGCCTCTGGGCTCAGCTAATGGATTTTACTTTGGGCTCAGTGCAGAGCGAGGTATGGCCACTTGAGTATTGGCCCAAAAAAGAACAATTCTTACAGTAGATGCTTTTGTAATTTGCTGTCAACTTCTCCGGACATTTCCTGGGAATCATGAGATTTAATGGGGAGCCACTTCAGTTGTTTTCCTTGGACATAGTTTTTCTGTTCATCTTTTTCACCAAATCTACTGATTAGATCCTTAAAGCAATCCCTAACTGGCTGTAAAAATGCATTCATCAATGTGTTATTAAAGTATAAAAGTGTAACATAGTATAAATGTATTGTGATCATCAATACCAAACTAAAAACGTACATGTTCAGTTCTGATATATATTCAATTGAAATACTTGTATTTCTTGCTTATAAAATATATTGCACCAAACACAACTAATGAGGCAAGTAAAATTAAAGTGGAACTACAGTTAGCATGTAAAATTATTATGCTCTGATAAGTACAAACTCAGTAAATACTGCTATACATAACAAATAAGCCTCAATATTAACAACTTTCTTTACTATCATCTATCTAACATATCACATTACTTGCATTGCCACTCAAAGGGCTGGATGGCTTATGATGATGACTGAACACATTGCCATTGAACATCCTCCATCATTTTCTCAGCAGACAACATCCTGTCGCCTCATTTCCTGTTACTAACTACAGGTAGATTACAATGACAATAAGAGCTGCACCCTCTAGAGGCCTGGAAATACTAAATAAATAACAGATCCAATACATTCCCCGCCTGTCATCATAGTTAATGTCACAACAACATATTTAAATAAACTAGTCTCGTGCAGTCAGAAGAAGGATACACTCCGAGATGGGTCTGGTAAAAGTCTTAGTAGTTTGGTTGTGGTTAATCTTTACATCCACCTTTCTGACCACTCATCTATGCTTGGAAAGGCCTTCACAATTACTCCAGTGGGCCATTCATTCTTTTTGTTTGGTTGTCTTTTAAAAGAACAATGGGTAATGCTTTCTTTTACAGCACATTACTTACAGTGTACTTAAGTGGTATTACTACTGGGTACTTTCAGGGTACTTACATGATACTTTTATAGAATTTACTGGGTACGTACAGTGTGTTTACATGGTACTTTCTATGGGACTTTACTGGGTACTTACATGGTACTTTTTGTGTCTACTCTGTACTTACATTGTACTTACCATGTATTAATATGGCGCTATTTGGTTCATACCTATTTGGTACATACTGGGTATTTACATGTTGTGCAAAGGTGTCTTTTTATGTTACTTACCACATGTAAGAACAAGGTAAGTACAAAGTACCTTGAACTTTAGGTCTGCATGTTTCATGGTATTTACCATGAATTTACCACAGAAACTACCCCTTAAGTACACTGAAACTGTACTGTAAAAGAAAGTCAGCCCTATTTCCACTCAACGACATGGTACTTTCATTACTAAATACTGGGTATGTTCACTTGAATATTACTTGGTACTTACCCCTTAAGTACAATGAAACTGTACTGTAAAAGAAAGTCAGCCCTATTTCCACTCTATTACATGGTAATTTCAGTAGTAAATGCTGGGTATGTTCACGTATTACCTTCCTGTGCAGTGTACATACACACTTGGTCTTCTGACCTCACCAAATGAGACAATGCTAACTTGTTGGTAAAGGTCAAATAACTGCATTGTAAAAACATATGAAGAGTTTGACTGCATTTTCCCCATTTTCTTTTCTTTCGCCATTTTTATTTTATTTTTATATATTTTTTTCAAATATGATAGAGACAACAATACCACCCAACAGTGAAGGTAACTGTTGGAAAATTTAAAACATATTTTTGTGAGTAACTGTGTTGAATTTGAAATTGCCTATTTAATTTTTTTTTCCTTTTCCTTTACACTGCCATGTTTTTCATGCTAATGCAAAATGTAGGTGCAAATAATATTTATGAAGAAGAAAAATACACACATCAATTGCCAATGAAAACATTACTTAGACATTCTTTGTCTAAACAAATTAGATTTTTTTATGGCAATATTGATTTTTTTTCTTTGATTTCTTTTTTGTTGTTTTTGTTTATGTAACTAGAATATAAAGTTGTGAATAATCTATCATGTTTATAAATGAGGATAATTGATTAATTTGATTAATTTCAAGCATTGCAGTCAAAGCAATAAGGAATTCACAGAGATTTATCAAACTCATTACAGAAATGATTAAATAAGTAAAATATATTTTGTACTTCATCAAAGTTGTTATGCTTTTTATGTTCAGTTTAGCTTTTATTGTGATTTTTCTTGCAGTTACAACCCCTGAAGAAGTCCTGCATTGTTACCAAACTCTGCTGAAAGAATTCTGACGGACAAAAAGCACGACCCTCAGGCCAATAATGTGTTTTTAGGAATGCTCCTTTGTACTGTTTTGTACTTAAAACAAATTTTATTGTGATGACACTTTGTATGCTGCAGAAGTGTATCATATTAAATATTGTTTTCACTGCTGTCTTGTTTCTTTTAAAATTTGCCTCATGTTACAAGAAGTAGGAATATGTTTTTACAATGCAGTTATTTGACATTTACCAACAAGTTAGCATTGTCTCATTTGGTGAGGTCAGAAGACCAAGTGTGTATGTAATAAATAAATAAATAATAGGGCCCCCCTCCCCGTACCTAGCCACCCACGCCTTTCACATCTCCCACCCTCTAACTGATGGGAAATGGCAATGAAAAATAGGCTGTAAAACATAGGCTGAGCACAAAAACATGATGCGGGAAACGCTAGTAATTGGAACCTCCCCCCCTGTGAACAGCCGCATAGACAGCCAGATGCAACATCACAGGCGGGGACCACTCCACCACAGCTAAGCGGTGATGCAGGTCCCCACCCAGAGCCGCAGTGGCTGAACAGCAGCCGTCCCAGAGGGAGAGGTTCCAGCTGAGGAAGCACCAGAAATAAAAATGAATAAAAATGAGAATCAAGAAGTAAACATATTGATAAGAACGATAAAACATTGAAATAAGGTAAATTAAAATAACACGTTAAAAATCAGGTTCAAGTTCATAAAACAAGATAAAATAAAAATAGAAAATCCATATAAATAAATAACTGAATAAATAAATAAAAGTAGTAAAAAAAAAATTAGCTAAAAGCCAGGTTAAAAAGATGGGTCTTGAGCCTTTTTCTTAAAAGCATTTATGCTCTCTGCGGCTCTCAGGCTCTCTGGCAGACTGTTCCATAAACGGGGACCATAGTGCTGAAATGCAGCTTCTCCATAGGTCTTAGTTTTTACAGTTGGAATGGTTAACAGACCAGTGCCAGAAGATCTCAGGGTCCGCGAGGGTTCATACTTTACTAAAAATTCTGAAAAATAAGAAGGCGCAAGACCGTTTAGACATTTAAAAACTGTTAAAAGTATCTTAAAATCAATCCTGAAGCATATGGGGAGCCAATGCAGGGATTTTAAAATTGGGGTGTTGTGAGCCCGCCTCCTGGTCTTTGTAAGAACTCGTGCAGCAGAGTTCTGGAGAAGCTGAAGGTTCCTAATGTTTGTTTTTGGAAGACCAGCAAGCAGGGCGTTACAGTAATCAATTTTACTCATGATAAAAGCATGCATTAGCATCTCCATATTAGCAAGAGAGAGTAGTGGGCGGACTCTAGCCAAATTTCTGAGATGATAAAAACCAGTTTTAACCACCTGTTTTATATGTGGGATAAAAGTCAGCTTAGAGTCAAAGATAACGCCCAGGTTTCTGACTGCTTCTGAATGACTTAAGGAAAGTTCCTGTAGCTTCAGAAACTGTTTCTCTCTTTTGGCTTCAGGACCAATAACTAAAATTTCAGTTTTTTTTAATTATTTTTTATTATTTATTTTATTCAAGTGAACATACCCAGTATTTAGTAATGAAAGTACCATGTCGTTGAGTGGAAATAGGGTTGACTTTCTTTTACAGTACAGTTTCAGTGTACTTAAGGGGTAGTTTCTGTGGTAAATTCATGGTAAATTCCATGAAACATGCAGGGAGTGCAGACCTAAAGGTCAAGGTACTTTATTTGTACTTACCTTTTTCTTACATGTGGTAAGTACCATAATAAGACACCTTTGCACAACATGTAAATACCCAGTATGTACCAAATAGGTATGAACCAAATAGCACCATATTAATACATGGTAAGTAAGTACAGAGTAGACACAAAAAGTACCATGTAAGTACCCAGTAAAGTCCCATAGAAAGTACCATGTAAACACACTGTAAGTACCCAGTAAATTCCATAAAAAGTACCATATAAGTACCCTGAAAGTACCCAGTAGTTACACAATAAGTACCATGTAAATACTGTAGGCTCTCAGCAGGCAAATCAGCCATGATTTGCTGCTCTGTTTTTCCTTGTAGCTTTCTGCAAATCACACATTTGTGGATGAGGCTGCTGATACATCTTGTGAGGAAACTGGATTTTCTAGAAAGGACTGTATTAATAAAAAATATTAGGTTGGTTCGTTCCCCTTCAGTTTCCAGCACACAGAAATGAATGAATAAGACTCAGAGACAATACTTAGCTTCAGTGAAGATTTACTCTGCACAAAACAGCACAGATTTGTACGCAGGGTTACAGACAGAGGAACAGGATCACAAGGTCTGAACAAAGACACTCAGAAAAGGGCTTGGTATATATACCTGGCATTTACATATTCAGAAGATGGCCTGAGGATCTATGGTGTGAAAAACCCACCCACATGCTGTTGCAGGCTGGAAACTTGAAGGTCATAAAGCTTCAAGTGTCAGATCTCTCTGATGTTCCCACAGACATTTGCCAGAGCACAAACACCAGAACACACAAAAAGTAAAAAGGGAGGATGAGGAGAAACTAGGACAATAGCTTGGTTGTGCTGTCTTAGGATGCAATATAATTTTGAGATGATAATACATGCTCAGTGAATTAAGTTTAAACCATTAGTGTAATAAAAGGTATAGGTAAATGTAATAATAGTAAAAAGGGAGTTTCTAACTATTCTATTTCTAATTATTCCTAACACATCTCTTATCTCCTATTATCCACAAACCACTTGCCCTCATGGCTCCTTCAGTGAAATGTCTCCTTTGATGCTTAACAGCTGCATGATGTCTGGTCAGCAGTGTAGCAATGTGATGCCTCCCTGGAAACAGGATAGGGTTGGTTTCATAGCTTGACATCTTAGACTCTCCAAGGCATCCTCCTATACGAAGTAAGCCATTGTCATCGATGAGAGGGTGTTGTTTGTGCAGTGAGCTGTTGGATGGTAGATGTTGTTTTGCCGTGATGCACTTGATGACATCTGCATATACTTCACGTTGAACACATCTGATCACTGTTGGCTCTGCTTGATTAACGCTTCATGTGTGAGACTTGTCTTAAAAAGATGCCAGCCTGTGCAACTATTGTCCTTGTTAGATTTAATGAAGCTGCGAGAAATATGTCTTAGATGTGCTATTGCTTTGATGAGAGAAGTCCACTTTGAAAAGCGCTCAAAGCATGCTGACTCCCTATGCCCTACAGACAGTGTTGTAGGTAACACTTTTTCATTGGAGCATATTTCAACATCAGATTCTCGGTTAATGAGTTCAAACAGGCCTCTATCAGGAGACATATTTTCAGACTTCAGAAGAAACTCTTGGCCACACAGCCATGTTGTGTTGGTTAGGTTACCAGGCAGGTGTGACAGACCAAGAGCTATGATCAGCTGGATTTTGCTGTATTGGAACAAATCTCCACTGTTCTGGCAAGGACGATTGCTCAGTCCTCTCTACCCTGTTATGCATACACCTAAAATCTCCTGTGCTAATTATTTATGTATCCTAACACCACTTTGCCATCTGTGTAGAATTAATTTTTGTCTATTTTCATGTCAAGTTCTTTTTTGAGCATATCTGACTACTCAACACCTAGAACAGCAGCACAGAGCCCCAGTCTGGGAATGGCAACTTAGCTTTTTCCATGACAAAGCTAACTTCAGTGTGTCCATCTCCATGAGTGACTTTAAGCTATGCTGCTGCAGCGATGGCCTTGGCTAAGGCAGCGGATAATACACAAAGCTCAGTGTATTCAGCCTGAGAGATGGAGAAAAGTACATATGTGCGTGGTATATGCAGTCTCCTAAGGTCCTGCATGAATCTTGCCATCTTCTCTATTCATTATACCTTTCTTGTGGTCAAGGGCTGTCCCACTTAAAGTTGCCCCTTGACAGTTCTCTGAGGAGAAGTCTTCCTTTAATTGTTACTGGAGCAACGAAGCCCAGCGGATCAAACAGACTGCTTACTACTGAAAGCACCCCACGATGAGTGAAGGGCTTTTGGCTTTGTGGAACATGAAAGATAAATTGTGTTCCAATTTACTCCCAAACTGCACTGCAGAGGAAACTCTTCTGTAGTGAGATCCAAGTCTTTGATTTATTTTGCCCTGTCTTCTGGGGGGAAGAAATTCATTACTTCCGGTCTGTTTAAAGTAATCTTGTGGAGGCGTAGATTAGAAAGTGCAAGCTTCTTTTGAGCTCTCTGGAGAACATCAATTGCCTCAGCTTCAGTTGGAAAGGATTTTAGAGCATCATCAACATAGAAATCTCACTCTATGAAGTGTTGTGCGTCAGTGCCATACTCATCTTCTGCTTTTCTTGGTGAAATTCTCAACATGCAGATTGCCACTGCAGAGGAAGGACTGTTCCCAAAAACATGAACTCTTATGCGGTAGTCTACTACCTCTTTGCTGAGATCATTGTCTTCATAACACAAAAACTGGAGAAAGTCTCGATGGTCTGTCGGAACAACAACGGAATAGAACATCTGTTCTATATCAGCTGTGATAGCAACTGGTTCCTTTCAAAAACGGAGGAGAACGCCCAACAAAGAGTTGTTCAAGTTAGGCCCTGTAAGCAGTACATCATTCAGAGATACTCCATCGAACTTTGCACTCAAATCAAACACGACGCGGATTTTCCCTGGTTTTTATGGGTGGTAAACCCCAAGGCTTGGAAGATACTACCTCTCCTTCCCTTTTTCACAAGAGGGTGCAATTTCTGCATGTTTATTATCAATCATTTTCCGCATGAACTCAAGAAAATGGGCTCTCATGTCTTCTTTCTTGGCAAGCGTGCGTCACAGGGACATAAGCCGCTTATAGACATAAGATCTGCTGTCTGGCAATAGACACCATGGACTCTTAAACGGTAATGAACTAACCCAGCTATTTATTTCATCTTTGAACATTTCTTTCATTTTCTTCAGAAAGAGCATGTCTTCCACTCATGGAGCAAGCTGGTTGTCGTTAGCAGTTTGGTAGAAAATAGTCTCTCCTATATTGTCCGTGCTGGGCTCGAAGTATGGGTTTGCTGCTTGTAGATAAAGGGGAGTGGCTTTCGTATGGCTTGTCATGCCAAAGTTTATTTTGCCCTAAAGCAGTTGTCACAAGGGGTCAGAAGGCTGTGTTGTCCATTGTCTTAGGCCGTCTTTACACAGCATGGTTCAAGTGACCCAATTCCAATTTTTTCCTCTCACGTGGCACAGTTACACTGAACGTGTAAGCAGGACAATAGTGCATGGATTCCATTTTTCTCAGATCGGATACAGGCCTCTCTCATATGTGGAAATAAATTGGAAACGAATCGGATACGGCGTGGACATGTAAGCAGACAAATCGGATATTCCCCAGTAAATGCGAGTCGTACCTCGGTGACGTCAATTCAGGACACCACCAACTGAGATCACATGACTTATTAAGGTGCTTTTTGTGCGCTGATTTTGCTGTCAGCGTGTTACCTTTCCGCCTCAGGCTTCAGACCGTAGTTGGAAACCGCTGTTATGTCCGGTCCGGACGCAAACGGTAACTAATGAAGCGGGACACCGTTGCTATGGAACAGGCTAGAAGCCATCTATTTCTTTGGGGGGCGTGTATGATGGGGAACATGTGTGTGTGTGAGCGCGCGCGCTCGTGCTTGCGTGTGTGTGTGTAACTTAAGGAGAGCAGAGGAGGTGTGAGCGCGGAGCGGGGGAGCTCGGAGAACCGTAAATTAAAAATAAGGTGTCTCCCCCAAAAGTTTTGGAGTCTTTCTTAACCCACTCTGGAGGCTGAGGGTTCAGAACGGAAAAGAGAACCCCGAGAAAATCTCCCATGCGTTTCTGACTACGGTCGGAAAAGAGAAGTCATCGCGCAGGAAAGGGTCAACACTTGGATCAAACTGTTAGTACAGCACGTCTGCAAACACTTCCTCATTCAAAACTGAGAGAGACGAGCAGCCCTCCTTCTTTTCCTCTCCCGCGAATCCCCTCAGGATCGCCCAAGGCAACGCCTCCTTCCGTCTCAGCCTTGCCTCCATGACTACCGCAATCACAAAAGTTCGAAAGAGGTCCGCGGAAGGCAGAAATACTGCTACGTAGTCCTCAGAACATCTACGTTTGATAATTTCAGCCTTGTATAGTGTAAATGCAAAAATCCGATATGGGTCACATTTAAAAGATGATGTAAGCGGGTCATAAAAAAAATCAGATATAGTCAGAAAATCGGATCTGGACATCAAGATCTGCAGTGTAAATGCGGCCTAAGATATGGGTTTTTAAAACATGTACTTTGGTTGGCTTGTGTCCGTTCCCAAGACACACATCACCAACAATAACCCAGCCTAGGTCAGGTTTCTGTGCATATGGGTCGTTGTGTCTATTGTCCAACTGTTTTCTCACCTTGTGAGCTCTGAGACAACTCCATCCTATGAGCTGCAGGATGTCAGCCTCTGGGCTAGTATCTCTGCAGCTATTGACCTCAGATGGTGGTGGTGTTTTGCAGCTTCGGGGGTAAGTATTTCTTCTCTGTTATTAGGGATAGCATTGCATTCAATTAGTGTAGGGAGAGGAAAACTAATTGTCCCATCTAGTGAGTTCACTGGGTAGCCACAAGCTCTTCTACCTGATGTTTCAGCTACACCAGCACAACCCTTGCTGGTCTATGGTTCTGTTGAGTCCTGAATGTCAGACAAATCAAAGAACTCTGTCTTTGCAAGAGACAGATTGCTTTGATCGTCAACATCAATAATTGCATACATCTTTTCTATTTTATGTTGATGGCCTTCTGGAAAAACAATGACCAGGCAAATCTTGGAGCAGGATTTCCCTTAGAACTTATTTCCACATACCTTGGTGCAAGTGGCTATAACTCTTAAGTCTGATGAGCTTTCTCCCTCCTCGCCATGATTTGTAAAGGAAGAGACAGGCTTTTGCATCTTTGGTGCTGGACCAGGGTGCAGAACTCCCAGTTGTCTTTCACTGTCACACTCTACACACTTGATGGTTACATCACAGTCTTTTGCCTGGTGGCTAATGGATGAAAGGCAGCAATAGCAGATGTGGTCTTTCATGTACCTTTTTCTGTCTTCATAAAGCATAGTTCTGACAATCCTGCATCTTGCCAGTGGGTGGGGCTTGTGGTGTCTAGGACATTGATTGTTTAAATCTTCAGTTGTGTTTTTTACAGTTGGTCTCATGTCCGTCAAGACCGCTGTCTTTTGCACATTAACTGATGGCTTTGTGTTTCAATTATCTGGATGTTTTCTTTTTTTTGGGTCATCTGAGAGGAGTTGGGAAGTAGTGAAACTTAGGTCGTTCCTTGCTCGTGCTTATTTCCTTACAAAATCAGAAAAGAAAGACAATGGTGGAAAGGCAAAATTGTGGTCCTCTTTGGACTTAGACCCGACCATTGTCCATTTTTCTTGAAGATGAAAGGGCAGTTTTACAACTATTGGGCTCACTCCTCTGGCTGTGTCCGAATAATTTAAACCAGGTAAATACCCATCCACCTTTGCAGCTACCAGTTCACTCAGCAAGTCTGATAGTTCACGGAGATTTAAGGTTCCTTACTGGAGAGCTTTGGAAAATTTTCTGTCCTGGAAAACTAGGATCTCTCTATTGCTTCTGGCGAGCCATAACATTCCTCAAGTGTTACCCAGATCATACTTAGGCCAGCAGATGGACGGCAGATGTTAAGTGCTTTTACTCGTTTTGCATGTTCAGAAGACTCAGGGCCCAGCCACTTAATAAGTAAATTTATTTCTTTACTGGCAGTAAGACCAAAGTCAGCTATGGTGCTTTGAAATGCAGCCTTCCAGCTTAAATAAGTTTCTGGTTTATCATCAAATTTACTCAATCCTCCAGTCACCAGCTGACTTTTTGTTAGAAATTTTACAAGACTGCTGGTGCCACTTTCAATAGCTGGATAATTAAATTGTGGCACATTAGGAGTAAAACTCTCTTGAGCTTGGTTTCTCTGCAGGGCTGACTTGCCCCCATCTAGTGGCGAGAAGTGGTATTGATTTGCCTCTTGTTTGATGTAAGAAGGCGGAAACCTGGTGAAGGTTTTACTTGTCTCTGGTCATGGGAGATGTCATCAGGCTGAACAAACATATCAGTCTGTCTTTGAGTGGGTTCAAGATAGTCACATTTGTTTATGTAGTTGACAACTTTCTGCTTAGGGGTTATCTGCATTGGTAAGAACTCTAACTCTCCACTTCGCTCTGAAATATCAAAGTTGGCTGCAGCAGACTTCATCACTTGTGCTTTGGCTATGGCAGCATCACCTTTCTTCTGGAGTGGAAGTGCATCCAGAGTTGCTTCTAAGCGAGCTTTTTCAGTTCTGATGTTAATTTCTCTTTCTGCATATGCTAATCTGGCTTTAGCAGCTTCAGCTTCAGCTTGCGCTTTCGCAGCAGCCATACTTGCTCTTGTTGATGTAGATGACCTTCTGCAAGATACTGCTGATGATCTCACAGTCATCCCTCCCGATGATTTTGAGGACTTTAAAGAGTGTACAGAAATTGACTTGGTCTCCTCACAGTCTTGACTGGTGGCCTCTGATGGCTCCATTTGATTGGCTGAGTGAGGCTGATGCGCAGAATTTTGTAACTGGATCCCCAGTTGGTGTCCCTTGCGGAGTGCCGCAATTTCACCGTACTTTTACACTCAATGTGACATGTGTCGTTTACTAAGATTCACAGCCAGCTAAACTCTTCTTTGCATTTCATCCTCCAACTGGATTTACTACACAGAAGTGTGAAACCGAAAATGATACACACAGAAAAACACATGAATAAAGAGATTATGCACCCACATGTGTAAACAAGCTCTTGTGATCATCAATACCAAACTAAAAACGTACCTGTTCAGTTTCACTACAAATTAAATGGAAATGCTTGTATTTCTTGCTTGTAAATATATTGCACCCAACACAACTAATGAGGCAATTAAAAATAAAGTAGAACTAAAGTCGGCATGTAAAATTATTATTTTCCAATAAGTACAAACTTAGTAAATGCTGCTAAATATGCCTCAAAATTTACAACTGTCTTAACTAAATGCTAGACAATAATGAACACAAATCCTCTGTATCTGCAACTTTATTATTGTCACAAGAACAGGCAGACGGCTGATACCAAATGCAGCAGGTTTATCAGGTCAGCTAAAAGTCCACAAAGCTAAATCAGGGTCAGGCAGTCAGTGGTCAATAACAGGCATAAAAGCATCAGAGAAGAGACAGGGGTAGTCAGGATCCCGGTGAAAGTCATGGCAGGATAACTGAATTAAAAACAGAAGATCAGATCCCAATATTACACTTAGTAATTAAGGAAGAGTGGCAGAAAAAAATACTTCGCACTGAGTGAGACTCAGTACAGTGTTTAAGTCGACTGTGATTGATTGAGTGAATCAATACACATCACCAGTGAATATAGCAGGTTTATCCGACATCAAATGTGATATTACCACTCACCGAGGTAACGTATTTCTCCACAAAGTTATCAAAGTCCAATGTAGCTCTTTAACCAGACTTCTCTTCCTGGGTACACTAACTGTTGGAAGTGAGTTTTTTTCCCAAACTTAGAACAAATACAGTTTGAACAAGCATAATTAATTTCAGTCTGTTTTTCCCCTCTTTACCTTGCTCAAGTCTTTTTTCCTCTGACGCTGTGCTTTGAGAAAAGTTGAAAAGACGTCAAAGATATAAACAATGACAGGATGATCACTCCTGGCAAATCCAATTAGACATTTAGAATGTTGACTGCCACCAGTGGCGAAACTGACAATTACACTAAATAAAAAAGAAAAAACAACTAAGGAACTTGAGCAGGGTTACATTATGTTTTCATAAATAATCTCGACAAACATCCACATTTTCATCATTAGAACACAGTGGATACATAAATAGTATTTGTAAAATACAAAATATATAAATAAAATTAAAAAATAAAATTTATTAGTTTTTCACTTTGTGAAATTGGTGACATCACATTTGATATAAAAGGAAAAAAAAAAGAAAATTCTGAGAATGGTGTTCGAATTTCTTTTAAAATCCAGGGCATTAGGTAGTCCCACAATATCTATTTTTATTTGTAGTTAGGTAGTAGAGAGGGAATTCGGTCACAGCGATAGTTTGCACTGGGCTAATAACCTCTGATGTCACGCCTAAGATTTTTGCTCTACACTGCCACCAGTGGTCATTGGTGGAATACCAATATTTGTTAGTACTTGGTTTGCATTATATTAGGAAAAAGAAAGTGTGAACTTCTAGTGTTCCTGAATCACCTGCTTCATTTCTTTAGAACTTTTTTCAAATCAGATACCAATAAAAGCTAGGTTTTGACTGTGGTAAATTTTGGTTAAATATGTCACCATGATCTCACAGCAAGAATGGTCATGGTTCGAACAGCCTGAATCAGTGTGAACCTTCTTGAATTACGTTAACTTTGGATGATCTCAATATGTCTGTATGGGTATCAGAGTGCATGGCTGTTTGCTTTTGAGTAACCTTGTGATGGACTGCCAACCTATCCAGGATGTACAGCCCATTTACCACGGAGGAAGAGAAAATGTAAGTAGAATTAAAGCTGCGAGCGGCTTTGTATGACCCGCCCTAGCCCCCACCTCTACCCTCTCTCACCCTCCCCGCCTACCTCTACTCGCCACCCGCCCTAGCTGCCCACCTTTACACACCACCGTTGCCCTTGCCGCCCAGGTCTGGACCCCACCGCACTCTCACCTCCCACATTTGACCCGACCTGAGTTGAGTGTGGCTGAAATTGCTAGTATTGCAATCAGCATCATCAGTTGACTCAGAAAAACATTTTGCTTATTATTCTAGTTATGTTAATGCGGCTAAAAATGCTAGCATAGCGATCAGAATCGTCAACTGACTCAGAAAAACACATTGCTTGACCCTTGTACTAACATATGGGGTCAAGATGACCATTGACGTGTTATCCCTACCATGATAAAGGTGGATAAAGGTGGAGAGGATTACATGTCATCCATGGACAGCAGTGAAGATCACAAATCATTGAATGAAAAAGGTTCAGCGCACTGTCTTGTGGGGTCTAGATAACCCAACTCCCAATGTTAAAGTGCCTGGGATAGCACGGATGTGATGATGTGCGGAAATTGCATGTTTTAGTGTGTTTTCTTTTGTGCATGTTTTGCATGTTTGTGGTACCTGTTTTTGCATGCTATCGACACGCCCCCTTGAAACACAGCTGGCAACCAACAACGCCTGTTCCAAATTAGAAGAGAACTATAGGAGTCCTCAGGAGAAAAGCGCAGAGGTCCACGCCTTGGCAGAGACGTCACGCGCCGGCCGCGAGGCCGCACGCTGACCGCGGGGCGCACGCCGGCAGAGAGAGCGCACGCACACTCGCACGCAGGGAAGTCGCATGCCGGCAGCAGGGCACACGCACGTGGGGCGCGGTTGGATCACTGGAGCGACAGACGTAGTGAGGACCCACCGTGACCGCACCGGGAGAGCTTGGGACGCTGGAACCACCAGTCTGCAACGCGATCAACACGCAGTGGCAGGGACCCTGCCTCTATTGTAAGTAGCCAGACGTGATTTTGTGGACTGGTCGAACTAAGTCGGCGTGAAGGCTGGTGGCAGCCTGCATCGGAGATTGCTTGGTGCTGCCATCTGCCTGTCTCGGCAGGACTCCAGCATGTCCGGAGGGCCAGCTGGAGGTGACACGGAGGAGTGTCTGCCTTATGCGCAACCCCAGAGGCGACGGGAGCCCCGCCTCCCAAGTCCAGGTGTGCATGTCCGGAGAGATCCTCGGCGCAGCGTCGGGAGAAGTCGACCCCAAGGGCCAAGTCTGGCGTGGAGAGGACGCTCCCGGGTTGGGATCATTGACCCCTCCCTTTGAGCTGCATTTTTAAAGGGGTTTTAACCGTTCTTTGGACTTTTAGCCCTCTTTTATTCTGTTCTTAACTGCTTCTGGGATTTTTATCTTGTTTTATTGTTTTTAATCTTGCCTTTGAATTTTTAGACCATCCCATGCTCGTTTAGGTGTTTTTAACTGGAACCCTGTGGCCATTCATATTTTTATATTCTAATAAAATGTCATTGTGGCCAAGAACTTGGGTCCTCTTTGGTGGTGTGCGTGTGCTCTCCCCAGATCATTCCCCTAGCCCTTCAATATCCTCATCCATATTTTTTTGTTTACCCCATCTTTCAACCCTACAGGCCTTACACGAAGCTTAAGATGATTAAAATTCTGGTAAAATGATTCTGGTAAAAGCTACATGTGTTAAGTTGATAGAAAATCTACTTTCTTTCAAAATGGCGGCTTTTCTGTTAATTTTTAACTCCATAGCAACCATTTTATGTTTTGGTCAACTGAGGATATTGAACAGATCAATGTCAGTTTCAGATGAATCGGAAAGAGTAAATTTCTTTTAATTTTTACAGTATTCCATTGAAAAATATGTGAGTTATGAGAGTATGTCACTGCAAGCTGACCACACACAAAATCTATAAATTCTTTCTGCAGCATTCTTTCCACAGTAGCTTGCTATAGATGCCCAAAAAGTTACTCGACCATCACTAAAAATCCCAACGACAGTTTCCATTTGTATCTGGTACTAGAGGTGCTTTTTTATGAAAATTCAAGATCGCGGCCTCTTCCTGAGGTCTAAGGTTGACGAAACCACAGGGGTGGTTGTAGACATAAGCTAGCGGCATGTGCATGAAGTTTAGTGAAAATTGCTTTAAAAAAAGTTCATTTTCCCATTTTGTGGAAAAAAGCCAAAATCGTGAAATCACAGATTTTGGCAAAAAATGGCCGCCAAACCATGTGTTGCCATCCCATAATGATTTCAAAACTTCCTTTGGATATCCCCAACGAGCATATATAGTTAGTCGATTCTAAAAAAAAAAGTTTCCGAAATTTTTGTTTGTTTTGTTTGAGTCAGCACATTTTTTTGCGGCCGCTTTTTGTGTGCCGTTTTTTATTTCAGATGGTGGCCTCTTCCCAAAGTCAAGGTCAACAAACCTTCTGTGATGTTTGTAGACTCAAGATGGCGGCATGTGTATGAAATTTCATGCAAATCGCACAAATAAAATGTTGTGGAAAAAGACAAAACTCACCAATTCTCAAAGTTCACCACAAAATGACTTTTTGCGCATCTGGCAGGGATCAAATTTTTTAATTCCGAAGTGTTTTTTGGGCATTTTGTACCTTTTTGAGTTTTTCTCCGTCGTTGCAAGAACAAAATGGTCTTTGCAGTCAGTGACTGCTGCTGCGGGCCATAATAAAAATAGACCTACGCAGAATGAATTCATGGATGGATATTCTCTGGAGAGCACAGAACCCTGGGAATAACTCTAGTATGATAAGACAGAGAGAATAAAAAGACAGACAAAAGACGCGTGTCAGAAATATTAAACTAAAATATCTATACAAGAAACTGTGATATTTTATAGCTATACAATTTATTGTCAATAGGAATCCAAATTCAGATGAAAACAGCCAACCAAACAAGAAACAGTATTGAAGGGGACAAGCCTCAGTTGCTAGAGTGACCATCATCAGATGATGTGCTGCTCCTCTACTTGTGAAAGAGTTTTCGAGTTACAAAATGAGCTCTACACCTAGGGATGTCCTGATCCGAACATGTGATTGGAAATTGAGCCCGGTCCCATGGTTGATGACTCGATCGGAATCAGATGTTGTGTCCCAATCAGGATCAAATATTTTATCCATTTATATTATGATCAGCGCTTTATACTTCAAGTTTATTATTCCTGATAAATAATCTTACCGACAAATAGATCCATGTACGTCTTGTTTTACTCTTCGGAGCTGGCTTCTAAAAACTGTACAGCTGAATAGCTTCAATATTGGTTTCCGTTTTAGTTGCACCTGTAACATGTTGGGGTGTGAGCAGTGACGTGCAGTCAGGAGAGGCAGGTGAGGCTGTGCCTCACCTGTCATTATGGGAAGAAAAGAGAAAAAATAAATTCACTTATTATATTCAATCAGTAATTTGTGCTTTGCAGTCATTTTCCATTTAACTGTACCATTTTTGGGTGTTTTTTCTTTTCAAAATCGCTGAATTTCCGCATTTGACGTGCGATGAGGCACCAGCCCGCTGAGCCTCACCTTGGATTGCGCAATACCTATGTAGTCAGACGGTACTGCTGTCTCTCTGTATATCGGTTCAATCACTCGTACTATATGAGCTGAGTTTGCATAATTTAGCAGATGTATATGATGTACAGTGTTTGTTTTTATAAATAACTGTATGTGAGGGACGTGTTTCTTGTGCTGAGCGCTAAACGCCGGCGAAAAAGCTGCTGGGTGAGGCCAGCAGTTCTCGTGCCTCATGTTAGGGGGCGCCAGTGAGCCCTGAGATTATGACGCTAAAAAATACTAGAAGAAGTGATAGCAAGCGGCAAGTCATTTTCTTCAGAAGGAGCGGCGTATGGACTTTATTTACAAGTAAAGGTAAGACGATAATAACGTTTGTGATTTTTTTCTATGCTGCAGTTTGTATATGAAAAAAAAACATGTTGAAATGATATTTTAAACAAAACACGTTAACTGTTGTCAATCAAATGGTGAATAAGTTACTCAGTATGGTTCATATGTTTGTAAATCTGACTGATGACGTCAGTGCCTCACCAGCCATTAACCTCACCGCACGTCACTGGGTGTGAGTGGTTGTAAACTAGCGAGAGAGTAAGTAAGCAGGTAGTATTACTGCCACTCTACAGAAACTGTCATAGATAATTACACCTTTTTTTCCTATTATTTTGACTAGAAACAGCATAAGCAAAATTAACAGACCACTGCCAATGCTTGAAAATAGATCAAAAGATGATCAAAGTAGGACTCCAAAGTTAAATTCACAGATTTATGTGTCCATAAATAAGAGTAAAATCTGTGAGGAAAGATAAAGTCGTTTTATCTGCAGTATTAAAGCAGTGGTTCATTGAATGCATATTCATGTATGGAAAACTTCCATAATCCTACTGTGCTTCACTGTAATTTTAATTACTCGTTCGAGGAGAGCGACAGCTCAGTAGTCTGCTGCAGGGCTAAATATCAGTCAGCATAGAAAGGAAGGCTAAAAGATGTAATTAAGGCGCTAAGGAAAAAGGTAAAACAGAAGGAGACTAAGGCAAAGGGGAGAGTCACAAAGAAAACAATGTGTTGGCGAAATTTTAATTAATTGGAGGGGGGGCAGCACACAGGGGTAGTGAATTTAAAAGAATGGATATAAGAAAATGAGTGTGCCAAGGAATGTAGAGAATTTGGTGCATTTACAGTAAGTAATTAAGGTATAAAGAAAATGAAGGCATTAGAGGGACTTTGGGATTAACCTATTAATGCAGCAGGTTTGTCATGGTGTAAGCCTCTTAGAAGGACTTTAGCTTGACACAAGACAGTGAGAATGACAATTGTTGGAAAATATAATCTGTCGATTTGAGATTATTTTCCTTGCGTGTTCAAAAAAAGTCGAGGGGAAGAAACCACGGGATTCCACTGGATAAAGTTTAACAAATTTATTCCCTAACAATATTTCTAAAAAGTAAAAGATAATAAAACAGAATAAAACAGAGTAAAAACAGATCGATCTGGGTGTCCAAAATCAAGGCCTGCAATACGCAAGAGGTTACATTCCGAATTCACATGCAGCTTGTCTGGAGACACAGGAAAGTTTCTTGAGTGCAGACTTTTAAACACATGTGGTCAGAGTCTCCTCCTCTGTAAGCAAGATGGCTGCTGTATCCCCGCCTCTTGCCGCTCGGATTGGCTGGCAAGGAGCCTGCCTACTTCCTTAGTCCATACTTGGAGTCAGCAACTGTTTCCCGCGTCTGAAGTCACCTCCCAGACTGACATGGTCCCGCAACCAAATGGCTCCCTAGGTGGCCCCCCCATGTGGCCGGATCTTCTTAACATACAGTAGACAATACACCTTTGTTCCCCACACGGGAGCAGATGCCTGTGGCGATTCCCAGGGTTTGAGTCAGTCTCAGAGATGATTGATTTATGATCCAAGTCAGACCTACAACCAAATGGCCTCAGAAGATCAAAGACCGTTTTCTCCTGTAGGGGGGTTGAGATTGGAGCTGCAGCATCACAACCTCTTTACATATGCGATGTTCAGGAAGCCCTTTTGAAATTTCAAAGGAACCACGCACAGTAAACCTGAAGGAAACCTTCAATGAAATAAAGATAAGATAAAAGCCTAGGAGAAATGAGAACCACAAAAAATAAATTCCTTCACAATTTAGGCACTTCCTTTGTTAGTGAATGTCCTTTCTATGTGGCAAGCTTAGTTTGCATTCAAAATAGAATGAAAAACAAAAGATTATGAGTAGAGATAAATAAAATACATTGCAGATATGCAAATTTACAATTGAGGTGCATTCACCCATATAAATATAATGCAAGACCTTTTTCAAAAAATGTTTTTTCTTATATCTGTTGTTTTTTAAGTGGCTTAACATGAGTGATAATACATGTGCATCTACAATCTGCTTCTTTTGCAATTGTAAAAGGTCGTTATGCCCTCTGCAGGTTAATAAAGGCAAATCTTTATGCTACTATTGTAATAAGATGTTTACAGAAGTGAAACTAGATTAAATAAAATCTTACATTAAGATTGTGAAATCAATGTAAATTTCTATTGAAAGTTCTACATTTGATTAGTTTAAAGTTTAAATATCCAGTAATAAAAAAGTGTTTTTCATAACAAAAAAAAACTCATACAAGTTACACCTACCCATTTAACACCATTGATTATATTACTTTCAAATGATGGTATTGAAATTCGGGTTTTGCATGAGTTTTTAAAGCTATGAAACTAACATTGTTATGTATTTTCCGAGCACTGGCAGCAATGTGCTAATATGGAGATAACGCGGCTATTGATGAGGTTATCAAGAGGTAGTAATGTCCCAGTTTGAAGACACTATTTTTTTTCTAAATCTCTCCGTTTGGAGGGATAATTGTAGGGATTGTAGGGACAGGAAGCCCAAACCACAAATATTAGGATCTCCTTCATAGTAGGGGTGTTAGAAAAAAATCGATTCTGCAATGTATCGCAATAGTTCATTTGGCGATACTTGCATCGATTGAAATTGCTGTCAGGACGATATTTCTTTAATATTTCTGAGCGTCCTTGTCTGACTCTTGTTTTTCACTTCACCCTCCGACCGCTAGTTGTCAGCAGAGCACACTTAGCCTCTTTGAACAGCTCTACTCTGCACAAAACAACAAAGAGGCGGCTTTTTCGTTGTTATAAGACGTGAACTACTTAGTTTTTACTTGGCGTGGATACCGAACTGAAACTCTGTGCCATGTTGCTGCCAGCAACATATAAAAGCGCGGATTGCGGTGCTTTTTAGCGGTCTCAGATTAGAACGAGTGAAGCACTGCAGCTGCATGGCGACTAATGAGTTTATGCACTTGGCATCAGCAAAATGCTTTATCATTTCTGCAGCGAGACCAATTCTGCAGTACCTCCCAGCAGTGGATTCTAGTTCAGCGACCTGATCGATCAGACTGATGTGTACAACGCTCTGAAAAAGTTGGTTTACTTCCGCGTGAGAAAGGTTGGCTGCAGCAGTGCAGTAGTATGTAAGCCATATGTAAGTAATATGTATGTCATACTTTTACAACCTTATTGGTTAAGGCACATTCATTCAATTTTTTTTATATACTGAAATATATTTTTCGGTGGAAATGAGACAATGTTCTTTTTTCCTTATTTTAGGTTACTAAAATAAAAGCACTTCAAATTTGCTTGGGTAAAAGCAACGTTTATATAAGACACAGTTGCAGTGCTTAGCATTGTGATCATTAAATTAACTGAATTTAACAATTTTATTACAATGAAAGACGCATTGAAATTCAAGTAGAGTTTTTCCTAAATCATATTTTTTTTTAAAAAGAGAAAAAATGTGTTCCGGTACAATATTGGGATTCGATCGTGTCGGACGCGTATCTGATCTGGATAGGTATCATAGCGCCAGACTCTTGCGAATACACACCCCTACTGGTTAGTACTTCACTGTTTTGAAAAGGACGTTAGCATTTGCAATTTTATTCAAATGCCTTATAAGATATTAATGCATGTACTACTTGTGTTCTTATTAACAGTTTATTGATTGTTTTGCAGTCCCCCAATCTTAAGCGTGACTAAATAGGAGTTCATTTTCACAAGCCATCTATAAATTGTACTGCCCTTTACTGATTGGTTCTGTATATATCATATAGAAAGGGCATGGCTGACCTATAAAGAGCAAATATGGAGGCTTAGGGGGGAATCATACTGAAGACATGCTACGTGAACACCTCTTTTTGATTGAATGGAATGAATGGCTTACTAAGAAATATCACAGTGGTCCACCAGGAAGGTAACTACATTACCTTACTACATGACATATAAAGAGTACAATTGATGCACTTAATGTTTTTTGTTAAATGTACACAATATATTCAGCATGAGTCATAAAAGTGGACAGTTACTGGCCCTTGAAAAGGGCAGTTTTTTTTACACCTCTATTTAACCAGGATAAAAAAAAAATTCCAGGTAAAAAATCTCTTTTCCAAGAGTAAGGTAATTTTTCATTTTCTGTACTTTGTGGTTCTAAACTGTTCTTAATTAAATAAATAAATATTTATTGAAATAAATAAATATGACCTTTGGAATTCACACAATCAACCAATAAATCTTTCATAAATATATAAAAAGATCATGAAATTGTGAAAAACCTGCACACAGATTTTAAATTAGCCATTTATCATTAAATATATTTCATTTTGCTTTAAAAACCTGTCCATTATTTTAACAGTATTTTAAAATATTTATTTTTAATCACGTTGAATAATATTATAATTGTACGACTTTTTTTAGAAACTCGGATTTAAAATTCAGTATTTTTCAAAAAAAGCTTTGTTTTTTTTTACTTTGATGTTTTTTAGAATGGCTTATATATTTCATAATGAGCTTTTTTTAGCAGAATGAGTCTGTCTGTCTATCAGTAAATATGAGTGGGAACTAAACGCACATTGGCTGATCCCTTGAAATCTACTCATATACCTAGATACCCGCTATGCGGTGTGCCAGTTACAAATGTTGCACACTTGAAAGGATGACCCGGACAAATGTGGATTTTTTTAAAGTTAGCCTTTAGTGAGCAGCTGGAACACAAACAGTACACAGTCCTTCTGTCTGGTTTCCATTAGAAGCAGTAAACGCTGCTCTTCCTGGCCTACTCAGTTCTTTTACATTGTTACAAAATCAAGCATCAGTAATACCCCTCATCCTCATGTAATTATGGTGTTAACCATTTTGCAGAATTTCAATTCACGAATGCTACTTCGTTCCTGTTAGCCCGTTAGCTTAGCTGCTAGAAATGCTAGCAATCTACGGTCTGCGTTTCGCTTCTGAGCGAATAGCGACACAAACAATATAAATAACGGCCAACTTCCTCTATTCTCTTAGATCTGATGGTTCATTTACTGTCTCTGTTTTACCATATTTCTGCCTACCTGGAGCACAAACAGCACACAGTCAGCTAACGTGTCTGGGTAATGCCAGGTAGAAAAACGAGCTCGGTAGGCGGCTGCTCTTCTGGCCTGCTCCCTTAAGGTAATCTCCCCCTTGTGGCGAGACAGAAGAATTGCTGTACCAGTAATCTGAGTGCTGTTCAATAAACATGAGCATCACTGATTTTACAAATAATAGATAACTTACAGGAAAATATGGGGAAAAATATGGGGGTATGGGACAAATATGTGACAAATTTGGAAACATTTATTCCTTAGCCTTACACTCTCCCCTCAAAAGTTAAATGGTGTCCCTGCCATATGGCACAATCTGACCCTATGTGGCAATTAGTATTGCATTCGGATAGGTTACAACTATGTAGGAGTCAGAGTTCAACAACCGTTTGTAAGAATACGTTACTGCTTCCACAGTATTTCTACGACAGATATCCCCTTTCTGCCATATGCTTGCAGATGGTGTCATTGTGCACGATGACAGTCCACTGCTACGTCCATCAATCGCATGGGTATCTGTATTCCCTCTGAGTAAGGCACTTTAACATAGTTAATACCTCTAGTTCACATATGGTACAGTAACATAACATAACTTTTAACCATTCCCTTATCCAAATAAAGCATGTCTCATTTTGTGTTTATAAAAAAAACATTAACATTACAAAATAAAATGATTTTTTTTTCTTACTGGAAAAGAACATCTGAACTAAAGTAATTCTAACTTAGATGACACATTAATCTTAACTCCTTACCAAAACATTTCAGTCATATGCCATAACAGGCTGTCCTAACTGATGGTAAGTAAACTAAAGTAATTTTGGCTTTTTCATTCTGAAAGGATACTTTCTCTCCTCAGCACAGGATGGTTGGACCTCTTCTTGATCACTGCTTTCCCGTTTCAGGTGAGCTGAGACTGGCACACTTGGAACATTCATCTTCTTGTCTCAATGTCTTCATGGAGAAGCCATCCCCCTCATTTTGTGGCTCATTCTTATCTTGATATTCAGCTGCAGTGTTTCCTCAGTCAGGTGGTTCACTTCACACTGGCCCTCCTGATGATCTGTTGGCCATCCTGTGATTCCTGTCCAGTCATCATCATCCCCTGAACTGTCCTCTTGCTCTACTTGTGGAGATCGTCCTTTGTAGATTCTGGGTTTCTTATGGTTTTGATCTGCTTGTAAGGTTCTTTATACCGGCAAGAAGTTGCATAGCAGAGAAGGTTTCTGTGGACCACACGGACCCTATATTCATTTTCAGCTTTGATCTCATAAACTGGACTGTCCTGATGTCGTCTCATTATACTTTACATACACAGTGTCTTCCCAGAAAAGATCTCAGTTTCCTGGTCCTCCTTTTTGATTGAATTTCTGACTAACCTCTACATCCTGGCTCAGCTCGCCTGTGACATACTGTCATAGAGCATCTTTCCTCGTCTTCCCTCTTTATTGTGCTGTCTCTGAGGAAGGCCAGCCTGTATAGCTTCATAACTCATGCGAGGCTTCGCCACTTCTCAAGCGTAATCTCTGTGTGAATAGCTTTGATCTTTCACTGTGAGTCCAATATAAGGTCAATTGGAGAGTCTGGCATTCCTTCAGCTCGTAAGGTGCATATCGGTTGCTTCATTGTGTGTGCAATTGTAACATGTACAACTTTTGCGAGATCTTTCAGTGACTTTATCGATCTGGAAGGTTTGAAGCATGACAACGATATTAGATAAGCGATTCCTGACGTTCCCTGAAAGATAGACATGGCGACAGTCATCGATCTGTGAACTCCCTGTGTTGCTGATTTTTCGACAACTATTTTTCTGAACTTCCACATAGTGGTGAAGCGGTGAAAAAACTAATCTGTTAAATCTCCAATATTTTTTCTGCCATGACTTTGTTTATCTTGTTTCTGCAGAGGAATAGCAGCGGGACAAGTGATGATCATCATAAACCAGTTATAATCTTTCATCACATACATTCTCTAATGTGAAAAATCAACAAATGGTTGAATAGATGGACGATGACAATATTGATGAAGGCTCGTTAAGTATTAAGCGTTTGTTTCGTTGCTTTGTATCTAATTGCAAATGCTCAATATCTTCACATGTGGGACAAATAAAACAGTCTGGATCAGTCAGAACTCCATTTTCAATGTTCATATATATGCATTCTTATGCAGCTCAACTTGTAATGAAATTTCTTGAGATGTGCTTCATGTAAGCGTTGGATGTTTTTCATATAGTGAACCTCTTTAATAACATTACAACTTTGTCGTGTAAACACTATCTTTTTATGACATGGGTTCACGACACTCATTGCTGTAACTCAATAAGCTTTCACCATTACGGATCTCCTGTATTGCCGAATCTAGATCCTTTGAATCTCCACCATGACATCCAGGCTTTGCTTCAGTTCTCTGTTGTATAGCTGTTTCAGATGAATCAGAGCACAACCAAACCTCACCTTATAGCTGGATTAGTTCAGAATCGCTTGATCTGTTATCGGATGTCCTGATCTGATTGTTGGTCAATCAGTCTATATCGAAACATCGGTGAACTATCAGCATCTCGTGAAATCTCTGGTTGATCGCCAACGTGAACGAAAATCAATGGTTCAATACCCCATAGGTGTGTGGTATTGACTTCAACCTGGCGGGCATATGTGGTGGTCATTGTGATGTGACAAACAATGGTGTGAATCGCAGAGGCAATCTGAACCTCACGCCATGTTATTTCGTGACAAGGAATTCCACGACTTTCCTGAATGGAGGTGATAGTTCTTTTCTGGAACAGTTAAAGTCCGCGACCCATAGCAACCACTAGCTTCCCACTCTTGCCTTTGGTGAGGACAGCTCAGAATCCTTCCTGTGATGCATCTGGTGTAGGATAAACTGCTGCTCCAAAATCAGGGTATCACAGGACAGAGCTGAGTGAGACAGTCGACTAACTGACAAAGTACCTGTTGATGTGCAGCTGACCACACAACTGGGTGAGATGATGGTAACTGGCCTCCTTTGTTTTTTGTCTTTTGTCATGCCTTTGCCTCTTTCACCTTTGAAGCATTCTCACTGGACAGCAGATCATACAGGGGCTTGGCAATCCGTGAAATTAGGAATGTTGAGTGGTAGTAGGAGATGAATCCCAACAACTTCCTCACTTCTCCAATGGTGGACGGGTTCTTCTGTTTTAAAGCTTGAACCGGTGCTATATCAGCAGGGTCCATGGTGTACCCATCAGGAGTTACCAGCCTTCCTAAGAACCTCACCTGCTTTTTAAATAGCTCACATGTTTTTGGTGTTAACTTGACTCCATGGTTCTCATAAGCGCTGAACCTTTCTCCGAATCACTTAGGTGGGATTCAAAGGTTTTAGAGTGCTGGTTATCTCCAAATAGCGGTGACAGAGCTCATCTCTCCAGTCCCACAAGACACTCTTCCATTGACCTCTGAAACTCTGCTGGTGCTGATGTTTAAACCAAAGGGATTGCTGCCATCCGCAAAGCCCCCATGAGGTGTGATGAATGGGGTGGGGGCGACTGGACTCCTCCCAGAAAGCCTGATGGTACGCTTTCCCTTGGTCAGGGCGGAGAACCAGGAACTTCCTTTCGGTGTTCAGCATGGCAGTATCGCGGGGAGTGGGTGGCGATCAGGTATGGATTTCATGTTTAGTTCTGTAATCACAGCACAAGCGAAGACTTCACCATCCTTTTCACTTTCATACTATGGACTGGGTAGGGAGATTTAGATTTTTTTATCCACCCTCGATTCAACAAATCTTCCAAGTACTCTTTTACCTCTTTGTGAAGTGGTTTTGGGACTGACATATAGGTTCGTCTCACCGATTGTGGGATTAGATTTAAATAGATTTTTAGTTGCAGAGAAGGGATGGTGCCAACATCATGATCATCACGAGCAGGCTCTACATTCTTCCATAATAATTTCTTCCACCACATATTGCTTGCTGTGCTTTTGGGAAGATGGTGAGAAGACAGTTGGATCCTGATCTTCACTGCTGTAAGTTTACTTACATCTTTTGAATCAAATGCCAGGTTATCTTGTTGTGTGTTTAATTGTTCAGTGTGTTGCACTCTTGAAAGAGATGAGGAGGCCGCTTGATAGAATTCAGTTGTTTATTTGTCCACCGACATGAAAAGGCAACTGCACTTCCTTTCTCGTTTTTAGCTCACAAGCCACGGACCCTGTTAACGTGCTGGTCTTTCTCAGAAACTCTCTCTCTTCTCAGAATTTTGCAAGCGCCACCTAGTGGCGTCTTAAAGATGCACAACATGCAAGGTGTTTTGCACGATTAACAAAACAAAACTGTTGTGGGAGAATTAACTTCCACGTTATCTTGTCCAACATAAATAAAAATGTCTATTCCACAAGTGGATTTAAGAGGTTTGATTTAATCTGTCTTGTTTCTGCCCTTTTGAGTTTGCAGGATAATGTTTCTTACCCTCTGAGTTTGACCAATTACCCAGTTCTTGGAGGCAATAAAACATCATGAGCTGTGTTATTTGTGACTGGGAGGATGATGCGGGACCACGTACCTTGTTGTAACTTTATGACACCCTCCTGTGCTTCCAGACCCTCAAGCAGCTGTGATGTTGGATCAGGCTCAAAGAGTGCATCTTGGCGTGTGGTACATTGACTGCTCTCACACTACACTTGACAGTTATCGTCTTACCAGCTGGGATACTTATAGGTTTTCTCCCTGTCTTCACTGGACCCTCGTCAAGTCCATCATCTCCAGCTTTCATCACTTTCAGGAAGACTTCTGCTTTCTTACAGTCGATGGAAAATGCAGCACTGATGACATCTGTAGCAACACGGGGTGGTTCTATTCCCTTTTCCAGCAGATGTTCAATCACATTGAAGCCAATGATTGGCTCCTCTGCAACACCACATTCTGAGGATACAAGAACTGGGACCAATAAGGTCAAATGATTGCAGGTTTGGCTGTGGGCAAAGCAAATTTGACTTCAACCCATCAGAAAATTGAAGTCTGATTTACAGCTCGTCCATCTAGTGCACAGGTCAATGATCTCATAAATGTCTTACACTGTTGTGTGGAAGGTTTTGCTGTCTCTACTTTTCATTGATAAGGCAAACCTGTGATCCAGTATCCCACAATGCTTTTGTTTCTATGCCATCAAGCAGACAGGAAATCATGTGCTTCTTTCCAATGAGGTTCAGGAGCTGAGCCCTCCTTTTGGGGAGAGAAGGCTAACTGTGACTGTCTCGTGTATCTGATCTTGAGCACATTAAATGCTACTTTTGTCTCCAAATGTTTAAAACTGTCTGTGAGAATCTTGTGAGTGCATTGTTGCAGTTCGCTTTGTTGACCAGGTGTGGGCTGGCAGGCTGCCACTGTGCTGGCCAGCATGTCAATTTGCTCTAATCTGTCTGAAGGTCTCCTCTGCATTCTACATCCTTTAGACAGGTGACCGCTCTGTCCACATTTAAAACAATGGTTACACTGTACCGCCATGTTTTTGTCCTGACAGTCTCTGCAGCCTCGTTTCCGTACCACATGGCGTGGTCTGGAGGGTTGGTGTGAATTCTGGATGGCTCCTTTAATTTCAGCAATTTCCCCCTTTAACTGGCTGATGATCTCTAGAAGCTCAGTTTCTTTTTGAGTTGATGTTGAATGTGTTTTTACAGCTTTACTCTTTGTCGATTGTGGGAGATGGCTGTCTTTGTCTTCGACTACCAATTGTTGTTTCATGGACCGGTGGTGTCTCAACCTTTACTTCTCTCACTCTTGGCTCCCTGTTCTTCTTGAATTTTTGTTGTCTCTCCCATTCAAAACTTGCTGCCTCATTTATCTTTGTTATTAGGACATCATCTGTGATGGATGGATCATCTAGATAGTTTTTAATCTGATATTTCACGTTGTCACTGATTAAGCCTGTGGCAACAGCTCGCAAGAATTTCTTCTGTATCAGATCAGCACTGTACTGTTCATCCGTGCCTGGTTCCTTTGATGATGCTAGAAGTCTCTCCTTTAGTTCTATTGCACGGAGCAGAAAGTTCTGTGGAGACTCGTTGTTTTTCTTGGTGACATTTATCAGCCGATGATACAGATCCAGTGGAACTATCTTCCTTGTAGCTACTCATGGAGAGATAGTGCAGCTGTGGGGTGTGAGGTCGTTTAATTTCTGGCATGTCACGAAGGCTTAGAAACCAGGACTGATGGCTCTGATGACAGCTTCCAATATTTCAACCTCACTGACGTTCCTCTTGGCCCATTTTAATTTGGTGGATCCAAGTTTGAATATGAAAGTTTGTCTTTTTGGCCTCGTTCTCTGTTGTGTTAATCTGAACTCCTGAAATCCTGAATTGGCCAGTTCAGGTGGCACAACTGCTGTTGGACCAGTAAAGTCAAAACTTGAATGACTGCTTTGTGATTGGGAGGAGGTTTTGTTCGTCAGCCTTGACATCTCTTCCTCTAATTTCTTGCTTGCAGTCTGAAAACTCAGCTGTAAAGCTGCATGCTGCTCTTTCAGACTGGTTAAAGTAGCTGCATGTAGTATTCAGTTTCATCACTTACTTTCATTGTGTCTCTTACTTTCACACTTCATTTGCATGTTTCATTAAAGCGGTCCAAATATGCATATTACTACCTCCTCTTCATTTTTATTGCAATATCAACGCCAACTACCACTAATGGCTCTGATCAGCGTATGCTGTGTTTCTTACTCAGTTGAGATTTTGGCTTTAAACACACCTCTTGCAGTTGGTCCAACTTTAGCTGTGCAGAACTTCCTCAGCTGGTCCTGTGGTTCCTCAACTCCATCTTTGTGTGTTGTCCTCAATCTCGCTCTTCAACAACACAGCGATCCATATGACACCAGTTTGCAGTACGCGAAGGATGACCCGGACAAATGTGGATTTTTAAAGTTAGCCTTTAGTGAGCAGCTGGAACACAAACAGCACACAGTCAACTTCTGTCTCGTGTCTCGGTAAACAGGCTCAGTAGGCCGTTGCTCTTCTGGCCTGCTCCCTAAAGGTAATCTCCCCCTTGTGGCTGAGACAAAGAATTGCTGTACCAGTAATCTGAGTGCTGTTCAATAAACATGAGCATCACTGATTTTATAAATAAAAGATAACTTACAGGAAAATATGTCGAAAAATATGGGGGTATGTGACAGATATGTGACAAATTTGGAAACATTTATTCCTTACCCTTACACAAAGATGACATATATTTTGGCGACATCCGCACGACTTTACTGACATTAGCTGATCAAATGGAGAGAAAAAATCTGTCGGCAGACGCTATTTTGAGTCGTTTAGATTACATCTTTGAAATGCTCAGCTTGATAGTTGCTGCAGAAGATGCAGACAGTTTCTTTTCAGAGTAATTGAGCACCAGGTTCACGTGGACCACAGAGGAGCTTTGTTTAAGCACTGGTCGTCCACGTCTTGAAGTTCCCGTTGAAGCTCTCAGGTCTTTCATTCTCTATGGTATGACCGCTAAAGCTATTGCTAGCATGTTAGCTGTGTCTGGAAGCACTGTTTGAAGGGAGAATGCTGAAAAAGGCTTAGGTGAGTTCCCAATTTTTTAATTGTTTTCTACTTAAGCATATTGTTGTCTATTTTATAAACGTAATGGTTTTAATCAAAGAAATGGATCTTTCATTTATAGTTTAACATTGGCCTGAATCTAAATAGCAAAGAAGTAAGTTATTTGCCTTTGAGCTGTGTTGAGTTTTCTTATATCCCAAATAAAATGATGTACAAGTGCATGCAGTCTGTGCTTCTTTTGGCTACAACAAGGTCAAGAGCAGGTGAAGGTGAAAATCTGACAGGTTTTCATAAGTTGGAGATAATGAAGTGGATGCCAAAGTGTTGGAGATTCAGCATTGTTACCCTAATGCTGGCTGCAGTATAATGATGGGACATCTCTGATCCAGAGGCATACACTTTCAAAGTAAGGTTGGACATCCAAACAGTAACAGTTATAAATGTATTTCTCTGTCCCTGTTAAACTAGTTTAGTGGTGGATAATCCTAGTCCTCAAGGACCACCATCCTGCATGTTTAGTTGTTTCCTGCTCAAACAAAGTCTTCCAATGTTTGAATTATCGCTTCAGCATGTCTCAAGTGCTACAGAGGACTGTTAATCACCCACTCAAAATAAACCATTTGTGTTAGAGCAGAGACATATCTTTAGCAACTGTAATTTTCATGTTTCTGAGGAGCCTGATGAGCTGAATCCGGTGTGTTTGAGTAGCGCAAATGTTGCAGGTAAGTGTCAAGTTATTTTTGCCCCACTTGAAGGGGAAAGCATCAAATGGAGGGAAATGCCAGCAGGACTCCTCATGACTCAAGAACTCCCATGAGCGTGTCTCTTTTCTTTATTTGTATTTGATTTTGGACAGAGACCTTTTCCAGTGTGGTGGTTGAAGAAACCAAACAAAGGTGAAAAACCTGTACAGAAATAATACTTGTGAAAAATATATTCTGTTTTACGAATTAAATTACAAATAACTATAATTTAATTTCAAATAACAAAATATCATATTTCAAATTATCAAGTTTCACACAACAATGAACCGTGATCAATTAATCAAGCAGACAGAAAATACATTTCAAAACAATCACGTCTAAAGCGCACCGATAATGCGATAGACAGCTGATCTCTAAAGGCGCCCCTGAAACAGCTGATCAACCCCCGATCACTTCCGCATCTTACCGGCTGCCTCTCCCACTTTTTAGATGCCTTGGGGTGGATTTTCCTTTCATCTGACGGTTGGTCGAACGTCTGCTTCCTTCAGCTCGCCTGTCGAATCCCAGTGATCACCGCTTTTGCGCGACACGTAAATCACCATGCGCTCACAGGCACGCCGACGCGGATTTAATTAATCTCACCTGTTGCGGTTGACCTACTTTTGGAATCTTAATTTTCTTTTCAAATATTATTCTTAAATTTTATACGTCACTTTTGAAATATTCAATTTCCATCCTGATTTATCCTTTTTCCACCACTTTAATTTACATATACACACTTTTTTCCACCAGCATTAAGTGAGTTTTGACCTAACACCTCCCACTCGGCATTCTTGTGAATACACTAGAATAATAAGCGATCAATCAGAAGGTCCGACAATTTCAATAACATTCACAAGATTTACTTTGTTTTTGATCTTCAACAGGTAGTAAAACAACTTCAGCACCGATCTAACATCTCTGTGCAAAATAGTCGTTTTCATTTAGTCTGACACACTTTTCTTAGTTTGCTTACCTATTGTTTTCACCTCGGGTGGATGAGTAACTTGGAGATAACCCATACATCAACATCCTGACTATGCCCATACTGTCTGGATAGTCACGAGGAACTACCGACCCATCCTGAATTGACCTCTCAATGCATTCTGGTCACTCAACCATACAATGTTCCCTACAGCAACATTTCTCTGTGATCATGCCACTTATCGCACGAACAAGTTGGGGCGGCGGTTGACTCCATTCTCTCCAGAAATTGTCCACTTCCGGTCTGTATGAAACCAGGTCTCTTGTAGGGATAGCTGGTGAAGTCAAACGTTCCTGGATCTCCCTCTGGAGAGGCTCGGCCTAGTAGAAGGGTGTTTGGCGTGATGTAGAGAATGCAGTCCTCCCGGCTTTGTATCCTTGCGTCGATCGGCCTCTCATTAGCGATTGCTGCCACATATAGGCGTAATCTGAAATTCACTATAAGTCAGTGAGGATCATCTTCGATGTTCTTAAGTGCCTCTTCATGATCACGTTCAGCAGCTTCAGCAGCTCCATTCCTGTGAGAGGATCAGCTGGATAAGTTTTCCACACCCACTCTATCCCTTGTTCAGCTGATAGGTCTTCCGGCGTCCTTTGTCTTGACTGTCAGGAACTTGTACATCTCAACAAGACTGGTTTAGCTCCAACAAAGTTGAGTGCCGGGTCTGACCAGATTTTTTCCTTGGATGTCATCTGATTGATGAATCTTTGATGCGCCATCAGAAATCCTTCAGTTGACAGGTCATTTGCAATTTCTGCATGAACATTTCTGCTGACCACTTTGTAAACAGAACTCCCCAAACTTTTTGTGTAACTCTTTTTTTCACATCTCCTCTTACTTGGTAGGGTCCGAAGAGGTCTATGGTTGTGAATTGGAATGGTGCAGCAGGTTCAAATCTCTCTGGTGGTAATGAACTCATTATTTGTTGACAGTTCTTTGATTTTTCTTTTCTGCAGATTAAGCAGTCATCAACAACTCGTTTTACGATTCTTCGACCTTTTATCACCCAAGCTTTGGTTCTCAGTCTTAATAAAGTTGCAGCAATTCCTTCATGATTTTGATTGTGGGCTTCTCGAGCTAGTAAAGTAGATACCCAAGCATCATGAGGTAAGATTGGGACACCAACTTTGTTTTCTGGCTTGTATCCGACCACCACAAACCAATAATCCAGAACTTCTTCATTTTTGTAGACTACTAATATCTGTCAGTTGTAGTAGCAAGGAGAGAACCATGTTCTCTTGTGCTGCAAGAAAAATGTATCTTAGAACTTTATCTTCTCTTTCTTTTACAGAGATGATTCAGCCAATGGGAACTGCCTCCCACTGTAGTTTTCCATGGTCTTGTTTTTCCTCCCAAATCTTTTGCTGCTCTCCATCCATGCAACCGGTTTTAATTAGGCGGGTTAAACAGCTGAAACGTTTGACGTCCGCAAGTTTTCTGACAGCTGAACCTGCAGATGGTCTTCCTGGTTTTGGTTGATCTTCACATGGATTTTGCCTCTTCCTCAACTGTTGTGCTGGCAGGCTCTTGTCAGTACAGCAATGAATGACTTTTTTTGCAGTTTATTGACTTTTTCCTTTGCTGCTGTTGCCAGTTCTTTGGCTGACTTCACAGGCCACTCCTCTTCTAACAGGCTCAAGAATTTCGGACCATTTTGCCACTCTGAGTTTTCATTAAGATTTTCTGCTTCAGTGCCTCTTGTTAGAATGTCAGCAATATTTAAGGAACCAGGAATCAAATGCCAGTCTTCCTTTCTTGTGCTGTTCTGGATCTCTCCAATCCTATTTGCGAAGAAGGTTTGGAAATAACTCCTTTATGTACTAAGGACTGTTTGGCTACCATCCAAGTAGATGGTGCCATCTTCTGACTTTAATTAAGCAGTGACTTCGAAATTACACTTTTTAGGCGAGAGGCAGGCAAGCTCCTTTATTTCAGACTTTTATAGCATCTCTTTATGGTCCATTGGAGTTAATTTTGCTTTGGATTCCACAAGTCGAATTTTAGGTCCTTGCTCTGTTTCCCACCTTAGGTACATTACAGCTCCGTAGGCATGTTCACTCCCATCACAGAATGTAACTGCCACAGGATCGCTGATGAAGAATCCTGGAGTCAGTGCCCTGGGAAACTTGATTTTGGCAAGTTTGACATATTCTTCGAAGAGTGAAATTGCTTCTTCTCGAAGATCATCTGAGAGGTCTCTGTATGTCGTCAACTGGGCACTTCTTGTCTTTTGCTTCTTGAAAGGCTTTTAGCACAGTGCTTACTGTAGCGATGATTGTTCCTAACCAAGTGGATCGCATAATCCTGAGACTTGACTGGGCAGCTCCCTTCTTGTCAGTGGGTTTGGTGTGGATGGTCTGATTTGGTCTTGTGATAGATCTTGTCCAAGTCGCATTTTGATTTTCTTCTTTGAAAAGTTTATTGCGGTCAAGATGTGAAGCTTGTCCTCTGTGGCACATGTAACTGATTAATGCTTTGCTTTCAGTTTGGCTTATTTGATTTGGTAAAATTATGGGTTTTGTGTTCAGCTTCTCCATCTCATGACTTTCTTCTTGCCTCCCACCTTGACTCTTCCACCTTGACTAGGAAAAGACCCATGGCAAGTTCAAAACCTCCACTTTTAAGGATCTGCTCCACTTTGTCTGTTATGGCTTTCAGTCGTTCAGGGTTGTTGTGGGAGACGAATATATCATCCACATAAGAATTGCGCTGGATCACATTCTGTTCTTCTCAAGCTGGTGAAAGCGATAAGTTGGCAGTTCTCGCATTGCAAGCTGTGCAATACATCCTGCGGGTTTATCACTCATATTTACTCTGGTGATTGCATATTCTTGCAGTTCTTGTTCTTCAGAGTCTCGCCAGAGGAATCTATGCAGATGCATTTCCTTGTTTTCCAACCAAACAGAATTATACATTTCCTGATGTCTCCTAAGGCAGCATAGACTCCACACCTAAACCTAAGGAGGACAGCAGGAATCTGGTTGAGGACATCGGGACCCTTCATCAGCAAATCATTCAGACAGACTCCTTTGAACCTTTGACTGCTGTTCCATACGAGTCGTATTGGAGTAGTAGCAGAGTGGGGATTTGGTGCAATGAGATGGCTGATGTACCACACTATTTAATCCAGCCACTGATGATGTCGTTTGTCGGTTCATTGCTGCTTTAAGTTCAACCATGTCATGAACGAACAGTATAAGCGAGTTTCACTCTGGATCTTTATTTAGCTGTCTTTCTGTTCTGAAGAACGTGGCCTCTACTGCCCTTCGATTATTTGGCAGAAATGCTGGATCTTCCACCCAAGGATATTTGGCGTGCCAGTGTGGTTCACTGCTATGACTGTCACCTTCAGTGTAGGTAAGTCCTTCTTTTTATTGTGAGAAGTTCTCTTTCTTCCGCGAGCGTCATTTCTTTACCACCCGGCTGACAGTTTCCATAACGGCATCCTCCACACTTTGGAACACATGCAGCGCCAACACTATCCCATTTCCACCATTCAAGGAAGTCACGGAAAATAGTTGCAGTGCCCAGTTTTGCAATCCTGTTCAGTGCAGACATCTTCTGAAAAAATTCTTGAATTTGCTGTGAACCACCTCTTCATATCTTGCAACCTTTGTTCTCATTGATCATGAAATGTGTTTTTGACATGTGAGCAGAAATAGTTAACCTCAAAAGCTTTGGATGAGTTCATCAACTGTTTCCCAAAGGGTCATCCCACAACACAAGGTTTTCCAACAGATTTTACTTTTTGTGGTGCAATTTGTGTCTCTGTGGCTTATGAGAGTAGTTGTATCTTTGGGTCTCTCCAATTCAGCTAGTTGAATATCTGGGAAGGATTTTGACTTGTTCTGCTGTCACGTGATTTTGGATATCAGCAATGTTTTCTATTCCATAGCACACTATTTGATGGGATTTTAGTGTGCCTTTTGGAGTCATCACCCTGATTTTCAGGAGGTATCTTTTGGTTTCAACATGAGCTTTCATTCCACCAACCCCATGAGCGATGGTGTTATTTTTCACTTCTGGTTGGCTTACTTGCAGCCTTATGGGTGATGTGGTTCGTATCCGAAGCCAGGTCAGTGTCACTCGATCTTTTTGTCCAGCATTTCGTGTGTCAGTAACATCATGATCACTGGAAACTCCCATGAGCCATTTCTTTCTTTCGACTGGATTCTTTGTGGAATTAAGTGCTCTGCCTGCAGTATTTAATATCTCTGCATTGTTCTGCCAGCTCTGGTGACAGTTTGCAGAAGAATTCCTCTTGCTCATGATATATTTCTTTTTGACTTTTAAACCATCTTCTTTGCTCCTCTTCTGACTCTGTTCACTTTTCTTGGGCTGAACCTTTGGGCATAGACAAAAATGATGTACAGCCATGTTTTCCGACTTGCAATCTTTGTTTTTACACAAGTATGCAGGGTTACAGAAAAGAACAGTCATCATGAACCTGAACTTACCTTCTGCATGCTCTGGCTTTTAACTGCAGCATTTTTCTCCTCCGTCTTCGAGCCGCAGAATTTCTTGCAGAAAATAAAGTTTTCTTTGTTAGGATCACCGCAGACCACACATGCTGCTCTGTTTAGTGGACCTTGTTCTGGTGTGTTTGATTTCATTTTTTGTTTCTCTTCCGGTTGGTTCATCATCCCAAAGTTGGTGCTTTGTTAGAGTATATGTTTTCTTGATCTTTGAGGAAGCTTAGGAGACTGTCAAAGCGGTTATCGGGCGTCACCGCGTTCCTCTTGTCAGCTACATACATCAGCCATTCTTTTTTGAGGACCATAGGAAGTTTGCTTTCAATAGATTTCATGACAAGTGGGTTTTTAATTGCTCCTGTATCTCCAAGGTCACTTAAGTCGAGGACTGCTTTCTCCACAGCTTGAATTAAGTCTCTGAATTATGTGGTTGGTGATTTGTTTTTTATAACAGGTGGCATTTTTGTGCGAGTTCCTCCACTATTTCAATAGCAATTGCAGTTTGGTTGCCAAAAGCGGTTCTCAGGACTCCGAAAGAATTTCTTCAACTGTGTTTGTAAGTTCTAAAGCGGAGGTTTCTTGTGACTCTTTCATCGATGCTGTCCAACAATTGAAATTTTTTCACTTCTTTTGAACCAGTTGGCTACGTATGCAAACTTCCCATTCTTTTCTCCATCTGTAAAGAAGTCTCTCTGATTTCCACCAAATCTTGGAAGAGTCATTGGTTTCAATTTAACAACAGGTGTTGGAATGTTCGTGGGAAGAAGAATTCCATTTCCTTCAGAATCCCTGACTTTTATTTTGATGAACTCAGCCTTTCTGGAGGTTAATTTTCGTAACCATCAGTTCAAGTGCTATGAGACGATTTTGAAACTCCTCTTGACTATATGACGGGATCCAACGTTTCCACTGGTTGTATCTCTCTTTTGCAGACTTTGTCAAATCTCTCAGATGAGTGAGCATGAAGTGATGCGCCTCCTGGCAGTTTGCCATCTGGGCGCATTGCGACTACGTGTTCACACTCAGTTTCAGCCACTTGTAAAACTGTGGTTAATTCAAGATGCCCATAGTTGTTCCAAATAGTTTCTAGGAGGAGAGCTTTAATCTCTTTCAGTTTTAGCTCACATTCCTTTGCAGTTTCAATGTCAAGCTTTCTGCTCTTCTGTTAACACCATTTTCTTCTTCATGGTCAGGTCTGTTTCCAACTCTGGCCAGTGTTCCAGCTGTCATTTTTCTTACTTTCTCTAGCCTCAAAATAAGTTTATTGAAACTTTCTTTGAGTTCCTCTTCAGACATATCCTCATAATTTCTGAGAATGGAGTTGGCTAAACGAGTGAATGATCTTTTTGCTGTGGTTCTCTCAACTTTTGGTTGTTCCACAGACTTCTCAGACTCAGACATGTTGATATTGTTATTTTGGTGATGTTCTTTAATACTTTGAGATCTGCTTTCACATAAATTAATTTACAGCTTCTGGGCAACCATTTTTTTTTAATTGAATAGTTGGTGCTTCAGTTTTTTCTCACTGTGTGTTGTTCAACAACGTTGGAGAATTTACGACTGATGTGTTTTCAAAATCCAGCTCCTGATTTCACTGTTGGAGTCCACTTTTCCACAGTTAGAAGCCGGTTTTTCACTGTCAAGTTATTTTTGCCCCACTTGAAGGGGAAAGCATCAAATGGAGGAAATGCCAGCAGGAATCCACTCATGACTCAGAAACTCCATGAGCGTGTCTCTTTTTCTTTATTTGTATTTTGATTTTTGGACAGATATTTTCCAGTGTTAATAGTGGTTGAAGAAATAATAAGGTGAAAAACCTGTACAGAAATATACTTATGAAAATATATTCTGTTTTACAATTAAATTACAAATAACTATACTTTACATTTCAAATAACAAAATATCATATTTCAAAATTATCAAGTTTCACACAACAATGAACCGTGATCAATTAATCAAGCAGACAGAAAATACATTTCACTGATCAACCCCCGATCACTTCCGCATCTTACCGGCTGCCTCTCCACTTTTTTAGATGCTGCCCAGGGTGGATTTTCCTTTCATCGACGGTTGGTCGAGCAATGCCTTCCTTCCTTCCTTATCCAGATCGATGATCACGCTTTTTCAGCGACACGTGAAATCACCATGCGTTCTGAGCATACGGCAGCGGTTAATTAATCTCACCTGTTGCGGTTGACCACCTACTTTTGGAATCTTAATTTTCTTTTCAAATATTATTCTTAAATTTTATAAGTCACTTTTGAAATATTCAATTTCCATCCTGATTTATCCTTTTTCCACCACTTTAATTTACATGCCACACTTTTTTCCTTTTTTCTTCTTTTTTTCCGCCCAGCATTAAGTGAGTTTTGACCTTACAGTAAGTGTGGCCTGAAAATCAGGGTTGCGTAATTCTGATCTTGGCAGTAGAAATAACTTCCTAAATTGTCTCACCAGGATCTCGACTTGCAGATTCACTTAGACTTCAATCCAGAAGGAGTCATGATAAGAAGGCTGTCCATTCAATTACCGAGTGCCGTCAGTACAAAGTGCCAGCACAAATCACCTCTGGCATATAGATGGAAATCACAAGCTAATCCGGTCATTATTTTGTTTTACGACTTCAAATACATTTTAAAAATGTATTTTAATTTTATGTAAATGTGTCAAATTTTAAGCTCATATCTGATCTTGACTTAGTTGACAGAAAGTCTTTTTTAAACAAAACTGACGTGACACTTATCGTTGTCTTGTAAACTGTACAGGGTTAGGTTTTCCTACGATGAGGAAAACAAAGACTTATCTAGTTGTCTGCAAGTGCATGTTTCTGATTGGAGCAGAAAAGGGCGCAGTGAAACCCTGAACCCAAGCAATGATCAAAGCTTTGCTTTGTGATGACACAAAACACACTGCGCCTCTGGTAAAATTTGTCTGATGTACCTCTGGCATGATCCCACCTACCACTTAGAGACTTACATCATGGCAGATGACAACCTTGCTTTTTCACTTATATTGGGTCTTGATTTCCTTCGTAAAACCTCTACTATCATTGACCTTAGCAACCACACATATGGAACTCGTGGGTCTAAAAGCTGCTCTTTCCATCCGTTTTTGCCGCCTGAAGAAAAACATCCTTTTGATGGAGTTGGTCCCAAAACCAACATGTACTGAACCAACAATAGCCTGCTCAGATCTTGGTCAGGACTCACCACTGATGATCTTCCCATTCGTTGGAAGGCATATCGGGTCTCCCCTCACAAACGGAAGATGATCACAGACCATGTGGACCAAATGCTATTTTTTTTTTTTTTTTTTAACTTGTCCTGTCCAACAGTTGGGCAGACAGATGAGCTGAAAGCCTCTTGTGTTGGACATATTTTACTTTTACAAGAGAGGGTTATTAATCTTCAGACAAGCAAAGTATGAATAAATACCCCCATATTGAGGAAATAAAACACATTAATTTCCAAACATGTTTGAAGATCTTTGGTGTTGGACCGGACGGAAAAGGAAAGAGGGGAAGAAGAGGGGCGTTAGAGAGGGAAGGAGGGGTGATAGTAGGAGGAGGGATAAGACCATGAAACAACACTCAAAGCAACAAGTTTACTGGTTGTTAATCACCATGGTAAGGCTCAAATGCAGTACAAAAAGAGCGGAGCCTGTCCACACACACACCCAAGTGTCAAACACACATAACTAGCTGCAAAGAATGTCCATCTGTCGACATGTACACAAAACAGATAGTGCTCACCACATACTTATGCCTTAAAACCACGCTAGTGTGAAACATTTCCAGTCATTCAGTCCCACGCAAACGCCAGTGCAGGTGAGCCAACACCGTTAACTCAGGTGAGTATTTATGTTCTAAAATGGATGGTGGAATGTAAAGAAGGAGGAGCCCAGCCATCCCCACCCCCAAGACCCCCACAGCAGCAGCCGGCTGAAGAATCCCCAACGCCACGGAGCCGGCGAGAACAACCGCCAGCAGGCGGCCAAGCCGCCACCCAGGCCAGGGCCCTTGGGACGCGCAAGGCCCCAGAGCCAGGCGGGAGGCACGGAGGGGAAAGGGACCGCCCAGCCCCAGCACTCAGAGAGAATAGCCCCCACGCCGCGCTGGAGGAGCCAGCGCGGGGCCCACGAGGAAGAGCGCCCACAGCCCCAGGCAGGCACCCCACCACCACAGGATTCTGGGCATCCCCGCCCCAACCCAGGTGCGAGCCAGGACCCCCAGGGAACCCGGCTCCGCCTCCAGGCAGCCATCCGCCCGGCCCACGGTTGGTCAGGGAGAGCAGGCAGGGAGCACGCCGCCCCCTTGGAGAACCCAGGGAAAAGAGGGCCCACAGGGGTGTTGTAAATATGGCCCGACCAGGCTCGGCCACAGTTGGAAATTTGGGGCCCAGCGTCAGAACAGGACCAGAACCCACCCAGGGACACCAACACCCGGCTCCAGATGTAATGAACCCCCACCGGCGCGGAGAGAGCGCGCCAGGCCCGAGCGACACCCGAGACGCGACTTGTTGCAAGGGCCCTTGCCCACCACCGAGGAAAGAGGCAGGGGACAGATGGTCTTAGGTCCCACCTTCCTTGCAAAATGTGTGTGCGTGTATGTGTGTTTAAGAGGGTGTGTGTGTGCATGTGTGTGTGTTTATGTTGGGATATATATCTCCTGATTACTCACAGTGATGTCTCCTCACCCTCCCACCAAGGCCCCTAAATGTCTAAAGGTCTTGCAGGTTAAGAATTGTAGTTGGCAGGGTAGAGGTGCTAGAGGACATCTCTTCCTTTACTGGCAGTGATGTCCAGGACCCAAGGGCCCCTACATGTCTAAGGTGCAAATTAAACCCAGAGGGAGCCCCTCCCTCTGACAACCATAGGAGGAGGCCACTGCCCTGAGCAACCAAAGGCTCATGTGAGCTAAAGCCCCCACCCCCTCACCTATTATGAGGTTATATGAGGAAGGGGGTAAGTTGCGGGACAACTGGTGGAGCCTCCCCGGTGGTCCACCTAGCTGTCCCCAACAAGGGGCCAGGCCCTGGCCCAGGGGCCCCCACTGAGGCCTTGACACAGGCCCAGCACCACCGCACACAGAGGAGAGGCCAGCGCTGGCCCCCGAACAAGCGAGCCCCACCCCCCAAGCGCCCGGCCCTGGAAGAGCTCTGGTCAGGCCTCGACGGGACCGAGGCAGCCAGCCGGCCGGGGAAACCGTCGATGGCCTCAGCGGAGGCCGGTAAAATCAACCCCCTGCCCTAACCAATGGTGCCCCACTCCCCAGAATGCCCCAGGACAGGGCCCGACAGACCACCCCCACCAGATCCCGCGCCGGCGGATGACACCCAGGCGCCCGGGGGCCCAAGAGGAGTTGTCGATCGCCCCAGAGAGCCGGGGAAGGGCGATCCCAGCCCCGAAGCGTGAATGGGGCCATCCAGCGCGTATCCCCGGCAGCACCATCAGCCCAGCACAGGCAAGGACCACCCCCAAGCCAAGCCAGAACACCACCCCACCCCCACCACGCGGCCCACACCGAATGAGCCCAGAGGTTCGCGCCCAGCGCCCCAGCCTGCCCCACCGAGCACCGGACCGACCCCCGACCGGAGCCCCACCACCCCCACTTCAGGCACGGAGGCGGCCCCCACCCCGGCCCGCGGCAGGGCGAGAGCAGACGACCAGGCCCCGCCCTAGGTCGTAGGTCGGCTATGGGAGACCAGAGGGCGAATTCTTTCCAAAGTTACTTGAACCTTGGGCTGACATTTTTTCCAAGCTGATCTGATCAAGCAGCAGATTTCTGTGTTGACTTTATTTATATTTTCTTGCTTTTTTCCAATTTATTAAAATAGTTTTAGCAATGCAAGAAGTTATGAAAATGATAGAGCCTAATCCTCCTTCTACATCGATGGCACTCGTAATGCTAGCACAAAGTGGCGGTGAAGCTGTGATTAAAGTAAGCCCGGGCGATAAATCGGCACATACCTGCTGCCGAAACCTGGACAGGCGTGCAGAACCACAGTGCATGCATGTAATTGTGGAGTAGATTACTGTCACGAGTGCTGACAAATGTGCGAGTTGTTTGGGGCCGCTTGAACATCCTCTGTCAGTGTAGTAAATCTGTGAAGGGTTTTGAAATGGATTAGCTGCAGATTTAGCGGACTTTTTGTCAGTTTAAGGTGTTTAGACAAAGTTCTGACCAAAGCTTTTCATCTGTGCTGATGTAAATCCATCCCATTTGTTGTCGGAGGTGATATTATTATCTAAATTACATAAAGTTTGTATATTTTGGAGAGTTTTATTCATTGAGAAATTGATCAGAGTGGTAACTGCATCTGGTAGCTTTAAATCGTTGTCTCTGTGTTTAAATTTTTAGTGTACTTGATTTAAGTTGTGATATTCCAAAGAAGTTATTTATTCCATGTTTGTCTTGAAGTTCCTGGGGAGTTATGAATCTTCTATCAATAATTATATACTCTATGTTTTATGCCCCCTGCTTGCCAAGCTGGGAAGTGGATAATTTTTTTGTTTATGAGGATGTCTGGGTTGTTCCAGATGGGTGTCATTTTGCACGGTTGAATTGATGATTTTGATATTTTGAGAAATTCCCACCAGGCTGTTAAAGTGGCATTTATATTAATACTTTTGAAACAATCCTGTTTTTTAACTGTTTGGCTAATAAATGGAAGATCTGACAGGTTAATCTTTCCACATAACGCCTGTTCCAAGTCTAACCATGAGTTGGTTTCTGGATTATTTTTTAACCATTTTAAGATGTATTGTAATCTATTTGCAAGAAAGTATTTGTGGAAATTAGGTAATTCTAATCCTCCACAGCTTTTTGCAGATTTTAAAGTTTTTAGACTAATTCTTGCAGGTTTATTGTTCCATAAAAAGCTTGATATGGATGAGTCTAATGTTTTGAACCATTTTAGTGGCGGTTGTGTGGGAATCATTGAAAAGAGATAATTAACTTTGGGTAAGATTTTCATTTTTACCGTGGCAACCTTGTCCAAAAGGGACAGAGGCAGGTTGGTCCAGCGTGTTAGATCGTCCTGTATGTTTTTCAGTAATGGGGTGTAGTTTAGCTGCACCAGTTCTGATAGTTTGGGGGGAAAATTGATACCTAGACATTTGATATTTCCTGATTTAACTGGTATTGTGAGTCTTTGCTCCGCATTATTGTTCAGTGGTAATAAAACAGACTTATTCCAATTAATGGAATAGTATGATATAGAGGAGAATTCATTAATGATTGTTGCCGTTTCATTTACAGAATGTTAATTACTTAAAAACAGTAATATGTCATCTGCATAGAGACTAATTTTATGATGGCTGTGTTTGGTTTTAATTCCTTTAATGCTCTCATTCTGTCTTATTGCTGCAGCTAGAGGCTCAATAAATATAGCAAAAAGAGAAGGGGAGAGTGGGCAACCCTGTCTGGTTCCTCTTCCAAGAAAAAACCTGTTGGAAGTCTGTTTATTAGTTCTAACTGATGCATTGGGGTTGTGATATAATATTTTGATCCATTTGATGAATGCTTCTCCAAAACCAAACTTATGGAGGGCAGCAATAAGGAACTTCCAGTTTACTCTGTCAAAAGCTTTTTCAGCATCCAGTGATAGTATGGTCAATTCCTGGTTGTTAATGGTGGCAAAGTCTATTATATTAACAAGTCTTCGGAGATTGTCATCCGAGTGTCTGCCTTTGATAAATCCAGTTTGGTCGAGGTCAATTATGTGAGGAGTGATTTTTTCAATTCTCTGTGCTAGTGCTTTGCAGATAATTTTTACGTCTGCATTGATTAGAGAAATAGGGCGATAGCTTGAAGGACTATTGGGATCTTTGTCTGGTTTTAGAAGAAGAATTATGTTGGCTGAGTTCATGTTAGGTGGCATTGATTGGCTTTCATTGATAGATGTGACCGTTTCATAAAACGTTGGTGCCAGCTGTTCCCAGAATTCTTTATAAAACTCAGGTGCTTTACCTGAGTTCCTGGTGCTTTACCATTAGGCATAAGTAACAGAGTTTCATGAAGTTCAGACAACGAGAACGGAGAGTCTAAGTTTGTTATTTGATCTTCATTTAACCTGGGTAGGTTTACATTATTAAGAAATGAGTCAATACTTTGCTCTGACGGATTGATCTGTGGTGTGTACAAGTTTTTATAAAAGTTTTCAAATGCGTTATTAATTTTGACCGGGTCATGAGTGATATTTCCTGTTTGGTCTGTAATAGAGGTGATTGATGATTTTTCTCTATTAATTTTAAGCTGATTAGCCAGAAATTTGCCAGATTTATTAGAGTTTTCAAATTTTTCAAGTCGTAGCCTTTGTATTTGAAATTGTGTTTGTTTATTAATGATGTCATTTAACCGCAGCTTTAAATTTTTCAGATCTCCCAGAATGTGTTCCTGTGCAGAAGCAGCATAAGCAGTCTCCAGGGTTTTGATTTTATTTTCTAATTCTAATAAATGTGGACCAAATGCTGAAAGAGGGGATCATAGAGCCATCACAGTCCTCCTGGGGCGCCCCTGTGGTGCTTGTGGGGAAACCAGATGGATCTATGAGGTTATGTGTGGACTATCGAAGGCTCAATGCAAAAACACATCAAGATGCATATCCCATGCCTTTGGTACATAAGCTGCTTGAATCCCTCCACAGAGCTGCAATCTTTAGCACCCTGGACTTGAAGTCAGGATATTGGCAAGTGTTCATGGCTGAAGATAGTAAACCCAAGACCGCCGTCATCATACCAGATGGACTTTATCAGTTCAAGGTCATGCCTTTTGGACTCAAAAGCGCAGGTGCAACATGTGTCTACATTGATGATGTCATTGTATTTTCCCCAACACCAGAGCAGCATCTAAGAGACCTCAACACTGTCTTTGAGAGGCTTCATCAGGCTCACTTTACTCTCAACCTAAAGAAGTGCATCTTCTTTCAAAAGGAACTTAAATTCCTGGGACATGGGGTGTTGGGTGAAGGGGTTCATGTCGATCCCGAGAAGACAGATGCAGTGAATTCATATCCAACACCCACCAACGTCAAGTATCTACAATGGTTCCTGGGTCTGGTTGGATGGTAACATAAGTTTATTCAACATTTTGCAGACTTGGCACCTCCCCTGAATAGACTTAAGAGAAGAGACGTGAAGTGGGACTGGACTGAAGAGTGCCAACAGTCCTTCCAACAATTAAAAGCAGCTGTGGTCAATCCTCCAGTTTTTGGACAGCCTGACTACGCTCTACCTTTTGAAGTCTACACAGATGCAAGTGAAGTCGGTCTGGGAGCAGTGTTTGTTCAACCCACCAGCAACGGTGAACGAGTGAGTGCATATGCCTCCCGAGGCCTAAAAGGAGTTGAGTGTCATTACTCCACCTCTGAAAAGGAGCATCTGTCAGTGGTGTGGACTGTGGAAAGATGGAGACACTACCTCGAAGTGCAGTTCACTGATTTTTACTTACCACGCTGCTTTGTCATTGGCGTTTAATTGCCCCAAGACTTCATCCAGACTTACCCGGTTGAATCTTTGACTTCAACAGTTTGACTTCAAGGTCCAATATAGGAAGGGACTGCACAACATTGTGCCTGATGCACTGTCTAGGGCGGTACCAGGTACACCCTCTCCACCTGCCCATGCAGCTGTCCTTACCTCCAGTTGTTCCACTGACTTACCATCATCTCTGGATGAAATCAAATATGATCAGGAAGAAGACCCAAATTTGAGTCTTCCTACCAAAGAGGCAGAGACGGATAGTAGACCTGACAGGATTGGTTTTTGCATCTTACATGGCATCCTGTACCAGCGCTCACCAGTCAGGGATGGTGGCAGCAAAAACCAGTTGGTGGTCCCAAAAGATCTTGTCCAGGTGTTTTTTTTGTTTTGTTATTTCCACAACAATCCTCTGAGTGGGCACCTAGGTCGCCTTAAGACTCTGTTGAGAATTCTGGAAGTGGCCTGGTGGCCGACCGTCTGTAAAGATGTATGGGACCATGTGAGGAGTTGTCACACATGTCAGGCCTACAAACCAGAAAATCAGAAACTGGCGGGTCTTCTCCAAACAACTCCCGTGGAAGATCCCTGGGAGAAACTCGGTGTTGACCTGATGGGCCCATTTCCCAGAAGTAAAAGAGGAAACCTGTTTCTTCTGGTCATTATAGACTATTTTTCCAAGTTGGTGGAGATGTTTCCCTTAAAAGATAGCAAAGCCCATCGAATCACTGCACTCTTCAGGGATGGGATCTTTACACGATTTGGTGTTCCTAGTAATTATCTCTGACCGAGGAGCCCAATTCACAGGATACGAAATGGCTCACCTCTGCAAGCCCTGAGAGGTCCTTTGGATCGACTAATTGCAGCAACCCCCTCACCGCATCAACCACAGCATACACTCATGGAAAGACAACAAAAACTGACAGAACAAGTTAAAAAGAGAGTGGAACAATGTCAGACCAGGCAGGCCAAGTACTTCAATACCTGGAGAAGTGCGCAGTTCCAGCGACTTGACTTGGTCTGGGTACAGACTCATCCACTCTCCAAAGCGTCTAAAATCTTCTCAGCCAAACTAGCGCCTAGATGGTCAGGGCCAGCAGTAATAATGAGAAGATTAGGACCACTAAACTACCAGATTCAGTGGAAAGACCATAACAAAAAAGTGGATACAGTTAATGTAGTCAACCTGAAGCCCTACATTTGGGCTGTGACAGGGTCACATTATGACTATGAAAAAAGAAAAAGAAAAGAAACATTAGTTTCACCTGTGTATGAGGGGACTAACGTGTTTTTTGTGAAGAAATATATGTTATCCACTGTCATTTCCAGATGTGGTATTTGTATTATTTTCATTGGTTTATTTATTTATGTTATGGACGGCTCACCTGACACATGGCAGTCACGCCCCAAGGTTATTAAATGAGGTCGGAACAGGTGCGCAAGGGAGGAAGAAGGAAGGTGAAAGACGCTGCCTGCCGCCGTGCTCTTCTCCCGTGACCAAAGACTCCAAATATTCAATGTTCCTTGCCTACTGGATTTTTCCCACCAAACACTCTGTGGAGTCCAGATGAGTGACGGGGGAGTAGAAACCGGAGTTTTTTTTTTTTTTTAACTTGTCCTGTCCAACAGCTGGGCAGACAGATGAGAGCTGAGGGCCTCTTGTGTTGGACATATTTTACTTTAACAAGAGGGGTTATTAATCTTCAGACAAACCAAGGGTATGTCTGAATAAACCTCTTTAGGTGCTGGAGGTGATGTTGTCAGGGCTGTAGTCTTCCTGGCCTTTGTTCACCTTAACTCAATCCTAACCTGATTCAGGGTGAGGCAGAGGGGGGTTGGAGGGTGGGTGGGCTGTGGCTGGTCTGGTGATGTGAGTCGTTGGGGGGGGTCCCTTTGCTTTAGTTGGAAGGGCAGAGTGGACTGCTTGGTGCTGAGGTGATAACAGCTGCAGCTGGGAAGAGACGCCTGAGTTGGAAAGGTGTGAAGAGGGGACCATGTGGATGGAGACTGGGGGCTGGGCAGAATCATTTCTGTTAGACCTCTCCATACATCACGGATGTTGTTCTATTCTAGGCCCTGCTCCAGCTTCTTCCTGTAGCAGTCTTTGCACTTTCTGATCTTGTATTTCAGGTCCCTCTGTACTCTGCATAGCTCTTCCTTGTCCCTGAGAGAAAAGCCCGCTTCTTTTCATTTAGGAGGGTCTTCAGCTCAGGAGTGACCTAGGGCTTGTTGTTGGAAAAACGCTGTTTATGTTGGCTCCATGTTTTTCACGCAAAAATTAACATAGTCCGTGATGCAGTTACTGAGACTGTCAATGTCCTCCCTGTGTGGACTGCAGAGAACGTCCCAGTCTGTGGTGTTGAAACAGTCCTTTAGTCGCTCTGTTACCTCCTCAGTCCAGATCTTCACCGTTTTAACCTGTGGTTTCTGCTGTGTCACCACTGGTGTGTTAGCAGAGGAGAGATGGATCAGGTTGTGGTCAGAGCGTCCTCAAGGGGGGAGGGGGGCAGAAGTATATGCATTCTTGACATTAGCATATAAAAGGCCCAGAGTTTTCCTGTCCCTTGGATGATAGTTCACATACTGGGTGAAGTTGGACAGGGTGGCGGAGAGGGGGGTGCATGCATGGTTAAAGTCCCCAGAAATCAGGGCCTGCGGGTGTTGTGTCTGCAGCTGGGACACGGTGCTGTGCACATGCTCACAAGCGACAGCAGCGTCAGCCGACGGGGGATGTAAACAGTGACCACCAGCACATGGGAGAACTCCGTGGGATGTAGTATGGCCAAACGTTGACTGCCACCAGATCAATTTCTTTGCTGCAGTGCTGTTCTTTAACAGTGATGTGGTTCGGGTTACACCATCTATCATTAACAAACACCGCAAGACCACCGCCTTTCTTCTTTCCACTCTGCGCCGCGCTCCGGTCCGCCCACACCAGCGTAAATCCATTAACTGAGACCACGGAGTTTATCATGTCCTAGTTGAGCCACGTCTCGGTGAAACACAGCAGGCTGCTCTCACGGTACACCCGCTGCAGACGCATGAGCGCCGTTAACTCGTCCATCTTTTTAGAGAGAGAGCGGACGGTTCCCATAACAGGTGGTAAATATGGCTTGTACCTCTGTCTTCTCTCCTGGCGTTTAACTCCAGCTCTGTAGCCTTGTCGTCTCCTCAGTATTTCAGCTGGAATATCTGGCTTTCCAGTGAGGAGAATCTCAGCTCAGCCAAGAGCTAACAGCTGATCTCGAGTGTAAACAATGGAGCTGCATCCTAAAGGATCCCCCGCGGTTGGTTCAAAAAGTTGAGAAAAAATAATAAAACAAAAAGCAAAATAATGATGTTCCTGTCCTTTGTCGCAGAACTTTGTATTAATTGTTGTAAAATACAAAAAACACAGTTAAGGTGGAAGAAAAAAATCAAAAAACGTAAAGTAAAGAGCACAAAAGGATAGAGCTGCCCAGATATGCTGCCACACACGTGGCGCCATGGTAACTACCTAAAAATGATGTTTTAAAAACCCTTCATTTATGACACAAGTACATGTTGAAACACTGATGTCTTTTAAAATTCAGTTCTATCTTGAGCTTTGATTAGTTGTAAATGGTATTTTATGTGTATTAAAGTAAGAATTCGAGTGTGACCAGAAATTCTCATTATTTTCAATACATTTCTCTTACACACAGTGATTGTTGCAAAAAAATTTTTTCTGGAATTGAACAAAATTACTGCCTTAGGATAAAAAACTAAATTCAAATGTCTTAAAATTTTTCCCCCTTCAATAGGTCTGTAATAACAAGATATGCACATAATCACTCAATACCCTCACCTGATCACAATTAAAAGTTTGTCTTGCAGACTTGGGCATAATGGTGTATAAAAAAAGAAAATGGGGAAAGTCATTATTGAAAGACTTTCAGATTTTTTAAACCAAAACTCAATTTCTGACATGTATTTTTTTATACATAAAACCTAAATATTTATCTGGAACTTGGTGTGACTGTATCAGAACAATACAAGCAAAACTGCATTGGAACTCAAATCAGACAAAAATATGACAACGCGCAGTGTAACTTCAGACGATCTTGCAGGTCAAAGTCCTCCTAAACCAGACCAAAACCCGTGTCAGAGGAGTTGAGTAATTTTTCATGTCCAACAAAAATTACTCATAGTTTTGGTAATGTGCAGGAATACGTGGAACCTCAAAATAGGTGGAGAGCACTTTGGGAAAATTTGGTCATTCACTACTTCAACACTGATTTCTCTGGGCAGTACTTCCCATGCAGTCTAGAATTTGAGAAGGGCTTTTCGTTGTCCACACGATGCTGCAACACAGACAGTTTCTGACAATATTAGCTTGATGCTAATGTAACATGTAATTTGTCATAGTACGGCGAATGCTAATGCCTGGTCGACTAAAACATTTCTGACTAAGGCATGGAATTTCCTAACTCTTTTAATTAAAAAAAATGTCTGTTCTATAGCACAGTTTTTTTCTCCAATCTAATGGAATAAAGTATAATGCTATAGTGCCAGCTCAACCTAGTGGCCAAACTGAAATGCCCCCCAAGACAGTTTTGATAACGAGCCAGTTTAGAAAACTTACGATGTTAATATTTTGCATATTTTGTAGGAGCTTCTCCATTTTAGAAATCATGTAACACTGTATGGTCTTAACAATCTTGTTGGTTTATTATGTCACTAATACATTTCACAGTGTGTGAACTGTTTTATTTTTTATTCACCTTTATTTAACCAGGATAAAAAAACTCATTGAGATTAAAAATCTCTTTTGCAAGAGCGTACTGGCCAAGAGGCAGCAGCACAACAATAACACACAACTCATTTACACTCACACTAAATCATAAAAAGACAGTCTTAAATAAAGGATTTACAGTTTGAAAGCTTTGTCTGACGTTCATTCAAATTTTTTTTGAAAAAACCCAGGGAGATCAATTCTTTCAATTTAAACTGTTTCTGGAGTTCATTCCAAAACTGCGCTGCAGCAAATCTAAAAGCCTCTTTGTGCCCACTCTGGGCACAGAGAGCAGGAGTATTTCCGTAAAGGCTGTAGCTGCTGCTGTTCTTCAGTTCTATGAGCTGCTGGAGATAAGACGGTTCCAACCAAGGAATGTATTTGTAAATTCAAAGGTAGTATTATTTCAGTCTGCGCTGGGATAAAGAGGGCCAACCTACCCGAGGATATAGAACACAGTGATTGATTAGTGACGTCAAGTTTGTTATAAAACGCAGTGCACAATGAAAAACAGTGTCCAAAGCATGAAAAGCATCAGCTGAAGCATTCGTATAAATCACATCACCAAAATCTAGGACAGACATAAAAATGGCAGTGACAAGATTTTTTACAGGCTTCAAAAAAAGCCTGTAAACAGTGAAAAGGTGTGAAGAGGGGGCCATGTGTATGGAGACTGGGGGTTTTCCAAAGCTGTAAGAATGTGTGGAATAACTAATGTAATGCCCAGCAGGTACATCACTTGCAGTGGGAAAAACGGGAGCCAAACTGTCAACGAGTTAAGCTGTCAATCAACTGGCTGCGCTGGAAAACTGTCCGCGTCCCATACACTGCACAATTCCCAACAGTCTTAGAAAGGAAGAGACAGAAAGAGAAGCTAAGAGCGTAGTCTCCTTTCCAGCATAACAAGCCCATTTAATTTGGACACACATCACATTTAACATTGCACAGGGGTCATCAACCTCTACCCCTCCCATACTCATGGTGCAACATAAAGAAACAAACATAACAGGAAGAATAAAATAAGGTGGAACAACAAAACTGCCATTTGAAAAGATACGCGGGCAAACAGAAACGCTCATGCTGAGCCCTAATTAGATCAGGGGACCGCATCCCACAATCCCCTGTTGCTAACAGACCAAAACTGCACATGACCGCCACTACAATATTAAATTTCAACATTTCTGTCAATGAAGATTTGTGTCATAGCCTGTGACACACGTTTCTACCAGCAGGGCTTTTTTTTTTTTACTTTTAGCGGACCGCTAGGCAGGTGGCTGATGTAAATCGAACCACCATCAGTTTCGTGCAATGACTGATGAAGTTGAAAGCGAATATTCTGATGTCCTGCTACACAACAGTCTGATGGCTGTCCAATGGTGACGTTTTGTCACTTTGTCGTCTGTTTCGAACACGTGAAAACATTCCTGAAAAACAAAGACCTGAACTACCCGCAACTGGAAGATACTGAGTGGCTCAAAAAGCTGCACTTTTTGGTGGATATGACTGTGACAAGTCACCTAAACAAGCTGAATGAAAGTCTCCAGGCGCCGCAAATGCTTGAAGCTGCTCTGTCATGTGAGCGCAAGCTGAGTGTCTTTGCCAGAGATGTACAGCGAAAAAAGAGAGGTGGATGCTGCTGCGTTACCCTAGCACTGACTTGCTTGGCATTTGCACAGAAATCAAACTCATCTGTATTAATTTGATTTTATATACTTTACCTTTTCAAAAGACTGCTGTTTTCTTTAAAAAAAAAAACGCAGGCTGCGTTTTATTGCACTATGTTGAATTCCCAGAGGGGGCTCGTCATGCACGTTTCATTTTGTTGTTTTTTGTTCAAATCCTCAAAATAAAAATGACATCAAAAATCTGATTTCTTTATTACATTTCTTTAATTTTATCAAAGCAATGAAACATAATTTATTGATATTGTAATGAAGTTAAACTTGCACAACAGAGCAGTCACGTGACGCGTCGTTCTCCGCAGAATGCACTGCAGGGCAAATAAACATTTAATCGTTAATGCTCATTATGTATTTGTAGCAACTTAGTCATTTTGATAGTAGGCTAATTCAGATAATATAGATACATATTGCATGTGTTGCCTTTATTATAAGGCTTAAATAGGGCTTTTAATATTTTGCGGCTCCAGACATATTTGTTTTTTTCGTCCAATTTGGCTCTTTCAATATTTTGGGTTGCCGACCATTGGTATATAATTATTCAAATTTCATGGGTCACCACCTTTAAATAGAGGTAACACATAAGCCGATTTCCATACATCCGGAATGGTGTTTGTGGACAAAGACAAATTAAATAAATAAGTCAGTGGAAGTGCGATATAGTCTGCTGCAGCTTTTATAAAATATGGTTCTAGATTATCAGGACCAGCACATATAGTGGGATCAAGGAGTTTAAGAGCTTTTGAGACTTCTAAAGTTGTGAAGGGGTAAAATGAGAAATTGTGTGTTAAGTCTTCTTACATGTATCAGATTAAAATGAATATCTTCAAAGCATATATGGATTATGAATCTCTTTCTATACAAATATGTCTAAATTTGTAAACTGTAAATTCAAAATTGAATAGAATCGAGTGGATTAAAAGAATTGAAAAAACTTTCGAATGTCTGAATAAACCCCTTTTGTAATCAAGGCCAAAGATTATTCATTTTAATCATATTTGAAAATCTTCATGTGTAGGACCGGATGGAAAATGAAAGGAGGGAGGAAGGGAGAGGGATATTAGAGAGGGGTGGGTGGGAGGGTGAATATAGAAAGGGGGGGGGGGGTAAATCATGAAGCAGCATAAAGCAACAAGTTGCTGGATTGTTATACTCATTACGGTGAGGTTCAGATGTACTACAAGTCTATATGGGCGGGGCCTGTCCACACACACTCAAATGTTATAAATATACCTGTGTTTGCTCCAAAAAAATGTTCACATGTCAACATGTACACAATACAATTTTTGTTCACACACGCATACTTATGCTTTCAGACCAACTAGTGTGAAATATTTCATTTAATCACGCAAAATATTAGTGCAAAGGGGAGCTAACACCTGTGCTCAAGTGAGTGTTTGTGTTCCTCTAAAATGGATGTAGGAAAGTGAAAAGAAGGAGGGAGAGTGCCCAGTCATTCCCACACCAAGACCTCCGCAGCAGCAGCAGCCAGAACCCCCAACACCCACACGGCAGCAGATAGAAAATAACTGCCCTCCAGGCGATCACATCCGCCACCCAGGCCAGGGCCAGCAGGATCGCCACTGGGGCCCCCAGAGCCAGAGAACAGGGAGGCGTGGGGGGACAGAGAGCCCAACCAGGAAAGCAGCCCCCCGCCAGTCCCAGAGCCAGGGAAGGAGTGATCCCAGCCCCTGGTGCAAATGGTCAGCCAATCCAGTGCAGCCCCCCCCCCCCCCCCCGGGCAGGGCACCCAGCCAACCTCCCCCAGCACAGACAAAAAGACCACCCTCCAAGCCAAGCCACACCACCACTCAACCTCCCACACCCGAGCCCAGAAGACTGCGCAGCATCCCAGCCTGGCCAACCCAGACACGGAACCCAACCACCCAACTAACGGAGTCCCCACCGACCCCCACCCCTAACCACGGCAGACAGACAAGGAGCAGCGTCGATCAGGCACCCCATCCCCTAATTCATGGAGTTAGCTATGGGAGACCAGAGACACTGAATTGTTTCAAAGTTACTTGAACTTTGGATGACGTTTTTTCCAAGCTTATAAGATGAAACATCAGATTTCTGTATTGACTTACATTAATATTTTTATTGTTATTCCAGTTCATTAAAATTGTTCTTTTTTAGCTATACAAAGAGTTATGAAAATGATAGATACTAATCCTCCTTCTATATCAATGGCACTCATGTGACCAAGCACGCAAAGTGTCGGTGAACCCGTGATTGAAACCTTAAGCCCTGCATGATCACTGATAATGATTGGATGAATGCTGTAATTTTTTATTTCTTTTAAAAGAGATTAACTGACTAATAAATAGTCTATATGAGAGTGTGAGTGGTGAACTGGAGAAAAAAAAGGTGAACCCTTTAGTGTTTGGGTGACATGAGCGCCAAGCGTCGCAGAGACCCAGATCATCCATGTACTACTTTAGAATACTTGCAGATGTGCGTTTGTTGGTGTGCTGCTGTGCCGAGTCTGTCAATTTCAGGATCCAGAATCAGATTGACACCTCCTCCTATAAGAATCGTGGAGTCAGAGTAAACCGAGAGTCAGGTGAAGAATCCGTGAAAAAAGGAAGAGTCGTCAAAATTCTGGCCATATAAACTGGCTATGTAGAGGTCCTTATTCTGAACTGATAATAATAATTACAAATCGGCCTAGGAGAATACATGAATGGAAATTGTGAGCAGCACAGGAGATGATCAGCTGATATAGATAAGTGGATTAAGTGCTTTAAGACCAGTCAGGTGGTTTAACACTTTCAGCCTCTTAGGCCCAGAGCCAAGTCCACACACATTCCAGCAACAATGTTGACTGACTGTTCAATACTACTCTAACCGGGAGAGTGTGCCATTCCGATTACGCGTGCCTGCTGATTGATGAAGGAGCGCTGTGCGTTTGTGTGCGTGAGCGTTTCTTGGCTGTGAGGGCTGCATGTTGCGTGTGTCCTATGTGGTAAATGGTAAATGGCGTATACTTATATAGCGCTTTCTACCTTCTTACGAAGGCCCAAAGCGCTTTACAGTCACAGTCCCATTCACCCATGCACACACACATTTATACACACATTCACGCACTGATGGCGGCTCCGCTGCCGAACACTGGCGCCAACCTCCCACCAGAGGCAAGGTGGGGTTGAGTGTCTTGCCCAAGGACACTTCGACACATGGGTGTGCAAGGCGGGAATCGAACCTGCAATCTTATGATCATGGGTCGACAGCCCTACCGCTGCACCACGACCGCCCATGTGAGCTTATGTGAGGTGTTTACGGGATGTCCGAGAGAGTGTGCTGGTTCACGCGTGCATGCCTGTGTGCGCGCATGCCCGTTCAGTGCATAAATAAATACCTACTTACCTTGGACAGGTTGCCTTTGGATGATTACATATGAGGAGGGGGAGAGAGAGGGGGAAACTAAAAAGCAGAAAGAGGTAAAGAAAAACAAAAAAACATGAGAGGGAAGAGAAATTAAACTGCTTCAACGAGATGGAGGTGTGGATGGTTGGTGAGCCGGTTTTTCATTCATTTAAATATGTTTAGCCGGTGTTTTTGGTGCAGCACGGATGTCAGGTCTTCAGCACAGCCAGGGGGTGAAGAGCCGGCCGTCCATGAACAGCTTCTCCACAGCGACGACAGCTGGGGACCCGGCGGTAATGTGTTTTTTCCTCAGTGAAAAAAGGATCTTTTCAGAGCCGCAGAATCTCAACCGGAAACTGGTCGTTGAGGCTGAAGTGCGTTCCCTCCAGCTGCTGGCTGTGGCTCTTCACCAGCTCCTTTAGCTTGAAATATTCAAATTTAGAAACAATTGGTCTCTGACGCTGGTTGTCAGACCTTCTTCCTCCGAGCCGGTGCACCCTCTTGAACGCGATCTTCTGCACCTCTTGCTTGGGGAGCTTCAGGTGGGCTTCCTTGAAGGTCTTCACTGTGGCCTCCGGGTCTTCTACTGCCTTCTCTGGAATCCCAGAGATAACCAGATTGTCTCTCATGCTCCTTGCCTAAAGATCCAGGAGGGTTTCTTTGATGGAGCGGTTCTTCTCAGAGAGACGAGCGGTGTTGTTGCTCAGGGTCTTGATGTTCTCCGCTGCGAGCTCCCGCACCTGCTGCTGGCTGAATTCCAAAGACTCCCAGAGGCCTTGGAACTCTCTGTGGAGGATCTCTAGAACCCCACTGTGGGTGGCAGAGTGCACACGGAGACACTTCCCATGCTAGGAGCACCTGTCAGAGAGAGTGCTGAGAGGCTTGGACGGGGAAACCGCCCTTCAGCCTCCCCCGGTATGATCCGTTCTCTCCAGGCAGCAGTGGGTCACGGGATAAGGCCCTAATGAAAGTTGGCCTCGCCCGTGTTAGCAGAGTTGTTTTCACGCTTTGGTCCTGGCGTGTGTACCCAGTATCCGACTCAAGAACGGGAGAACAATAAAGAGACTTTTCCACGTTAGTTGAACTCCAACTTTTCACACAACTTTATTTCTCAACTGCTTCCTCTTACAGGTCACGTGATCAACAACAGAACCACTCATTGGCAAACGTCACAACGCATCACTCATCACTTATGACTGATTATTACAACTGAGAGCAAAACATATGAATATGTTAACACCCCCACTTGTTCTCAAGTTGTCATATTATTATACTAACTTAACTAACAAAACTTCTGTCATCTTATCATACTATAGGTACATAAGATTAAACTCCAAACATAAAACTCGCAAACTTATGCAACTTAAATTTTGTTGCAGGCTTCGTCATCACATCTGCCAGTTGGACAATATTCCAAAATGATTTTTCCTTCATTCAGAGTTGACCTTACAAAATGGTATTTGACGTCAACATGTTTACATCGTTGCATGCTTACAGGGTTCTTTGCTAGCTTTATAGCCCCTTGGTTGTCTTCATAGACTTTGGGTAAGGTGTAATTATACCCATCCATGCCCTGTAGCAGTTGTACTAGGTACATACATTCCTGAGTGGTTGCAGCTAGTGCCATATACTCAGCCTCACAAGTGGATAAAGCGACTGACCATTTTCACTTAAACTGACACAATAACCAGTTGTGCTTCGTCTGTCACTTGTGTCTGTTGCCCAGTCTGCATCACTGTATGCATGTAATCCCAGTTATGCATTTTCACATCTCCTGTAACACAGTTCCTGATTTATTGTACCTTTCAGGTATCTTAGAACATGTCTCACAGTAGTCCAATGTTCTTCTGTTGGTTCATTAAAATACTGAGACAGTTTACTTACTACAAAACTCAAATCCGGTCGTGTACATGTAGCAACATGTACACGACCTGCCTCTCTCTGTATTTACTGACGTCAGTCATTTTTTCTGCAACATTTGTGTAAGTCAGTTTCTGCTCACATGGGGTTGATCTAGGTTTACAATCCTGCATGTCAAACCTTTTCAGTATCTTTTTCACATACTCTTGCTGTGTCATTTTTACAATGCCATTAGTCTGATCAAAATCAATGCCAAGAAAATGCTTCAGTCTTCCTAAATCTTTCATTTTGAATCTCTCAGTCAGTTTTTCTTTCACATTTTTCATTGCATGTTCACTGTTACCTGCAAGGATCAAGTCATCAACCCATATAATGATGATCACTTTTTCATTTTCTATTTCTTTTGTGTAAACACAATGATCAGCTGGGTTTTGGACAAAATTACTTTCAGTCAGATATTCATGCAATGTCCTGTTCCAATTTCTGCCTGACTGTTTAAGTCCATATAGCGACTTCTCAAGTTTGTACACCAATTTTTTGTCTGCATTCGATTTGACCTCATAACCTTCTGGTTGTTCTACATAGATCTTGCAATCTATTGGTGCATTCAAATAAGCAGTTTTAACATCCATCTGATGTAAAATCAGGTTTTCCTTTACTGCTTTTTGCATCAACACTCTTATACTCGTCATGTTAGCTGTAGGGGAAAATGTTTCCTCATAATCAATACCTTTCCTCTGGCTAAACTCTTTGGCTACATATCGTGCCTTGTATTTCTTGGATCCATCCATGTTCTTTTTGATGGCATACACCCATTTGCCCCCCACTGCTTTCTTATCATCTGGTAGGGTTGTAAGTGTAAATGTGTCATTGTCCTTCAGTGCTTGAATCTCATCATCCATTGCACTTGTCCATTCTTTCGACTTAGATGAAGTAACAGCATCTCTAAATGTTAGAGGAATGTCACACACAAGTCTGTAACAATAATCAATGATTGTCAACACTTGGTCCTCCTCCACTCCAGTTACGTAGTCACTCAGGTAACTTGGCTTTTTTCTGTTTCTGGAGGGGTATCTTTTAGACTCGTTTTCTGTCTCACAGTTAGGCTGCGTTTGATCATGAGCCTCTGGTGTGGTAGTAGGTGCTGGACTACGTCTGTCCCACATCATACCGTGTTTCCTTGTCAATAGCCCTGCTCCTCATTTCGTCAAGTGGGATCTCTGTTTGTGTTTGGTGTTCAGTCGTACTTTTCCTTACAAACTTGAAAAGTCTGTGTTTCTGCTCTTTCCCCTTCTCTGGGAAGTAAACCATGTACGCTGGACTATGTTTGTCGTACCCAACAAAAATTCCTTTCTCTCCCCTTGAATCTAGTTTTCCTTTGTTTTGTTTGTAAACAAAACATTCCAGTTCCAAATTCTTCCATCTTGGAGAGGTTTGGCTTTCGCCCTGTCAACATGTAGTACGGTGTTTGCTCTGTGCAATTATTGTAGCATCTGTTCCTTACCACAGCTGCTGTCTGCACTGCATAAGGCCATAGTGCTTTAGATAAACCGCTTTTTGTCAGCGTGCATCTGGCCATGTCGAAAAGTGTTCGCCAGTTTCTCTCAGCTGTGCCGTTTTGGTGGGGCGAATATGGAGCTGATGTCTCGTGTCTGATGCAATTTTGGCTAAGAAGTGACTGATACTGTTTCCCTGTAAATTCTGTACCATTGTCAGATCTTACACATTTGATTTTGCCATACGGTGCTGTATCTGCAATAAACCTCTCAGTTGCTTGCACTGTGTCGCTCTTATGTTTCAGAAAATACACGAAGACAACACTGGAATAATCATCAGTGAATGACAGTGCAAACCTGTACCCTTCTTTAGACTCTGGGTCTATTGGTCCTGCTAAATCAGTGTGAACTAACTCTAGGGCAGCTTCTGCTCTTCTGTAAGGTGCTCTGTTCCTTGTTTGAACAAACTTTCCCTGCATGCAAACTTCACACTGTTTCTCTGCTTTACCCCTTGACAGTCATCCCATCAACAACATTCTGCAATTTATAAATGTCTTCATAATTACAGTGACCAAGAATCTCGTGCCACGTTTGAATATCAAAACAACCTTTGGAATGATCATCACATTCATCCTCTGTCTTTAGAAAGTACAGTCTTTTCTGCTCATGGATGTGGAATTTTGTACCATCACTATGTTTCAGGAAGTCTTTTCCTTGCTTAAAGACCACTGTTGCTCCATTTGTGGTTGCAGCTCTCACAGAGAAAATATCCTGTGGGTATGAAGGGATGTACAACGCCTGTCTTAGCGTTGCATTCTTCCGCCCCCCTTCGCTGTCAACCAAAGATACCTCTGCATCTCCTCTGCGTTCTGCCACCCCATTGCATCGAGTGCCGTCAGCTAGCTCCACGCAATGTGTCTCTGGCTGGAAGCTGTCGTCAAACTTTGTGAACTTTGTAATATCCGTGATTATATGCGACGTAGCTCCTGTGTCAACCATCAAGCTGCTCCTTCTTGCAGTATCTTCTTCTGCCTTATCCAAATCGGTGACTTTAAATGCGTATTCCTAACTGCTGCTGGTGTCCTCAGAGGTTTTTCTTGCGTCATCTCGTCGTTGTTGTCTGCATGTTGAGTCTCGATGTGTGCCACTCTTACATAGATTGCACCACTGTTTTCGGTGACATGCTTTAGCCTTGTGTCCTTTCTGTCCGCATCTGAAGCATGTTATATCCACACAGTCGGCGCCGGCATCATTTGAATTTGCTTTCGCGGGTCTCCTCCCCGCCTGCACTCTCACCTTCATGACATTGTCTTCCGTTGCTGCTACTCTCATTTTTTCTGTGTCTTCGTAGCTCCGCAGTTTGGTTTTAAATTCTGCAAATGTCACTGTAGTTTCAATCTGTGTTATGTGAATAATGAAGGGTTTAAATGAGTCTGGCAGTCCCTTCAAAACCATTGCTATAAGCAGCCCGTCACTCAAAGTCTCTCCAGCATTTCTCAGTGCTGTGATGGCAGTCTCCGCACGGATGACGTATTCGGTCACACTCTCGCTGTTGGCTTTCTTAAGCGAGGTCAGTTCAGTATACAGGCTTATGATCCAGGGTTTACCTTTTCCGGCATAATAATTCCTCAAAATCTGAAGAGCCTTTCGTCCATCATCTGTTGCCTCCCGCATCACCAGTGATAGGCTTTTATCATCCAAAAATTGGATTAATTCAGCGTAGGCCTCCTCATTTTTCGAATCTCCGTCTTCTTGCTCGTCGTCGGATTCCAAAATTATTTTCTTTAGACCCAACAGTCGAAGATGGCCAAGGAATTTTGTCTCCCACAGCTCATAGTTCTTTTCATCTCCGTCAAAAACTAGTCGAGACCAGCAAGTAGCGGATTCTGCAGCTCGTCTGCTCATGTTGCTACCGCTAAAAACAATGCTAATGCTCACCGGGACACGCGGTGCGTTGCGTCTTTTCACTCGGTGGAAAAACGTCGGGTAGACTCAGACTGGGCCCATAACCTGTTAGCAGAGTTGTTTTCACGCTTTGGTCCTGGCGTATGTACCCAGTATCCGACTCAAGAACGGGAGAACAATAAAGAGACTTTTCCACGTTAGTTGAACTCCAACTTTTCACACAACTTTATTTCTCAACTGCTTCCTCTTACAGGTCACGTGATCAACAGAACTACTCATTGGTAAACGTCACAACGCATCACTTATGACTGATTATTACAACTGAGAGCAAAACATATGAATATGTTAACAGCCCGTCTGCAGCTGGAAGTGCAGGAAAAGGCGCAAACTAGCCAGATGCAGCTGGAGATTAAACGAATGGAAATCGAAGCCGAGACCGCTGTCAGGATCAGACAGCTGGAGTTGGAGGCAAAAGCTTGTATTCTTGTAAACCCCAATGATGGCACTATTCTTACTTTCCCCAGGTTACCCACTAGCTCACTCGATCTGAGTAAATTGATCTGTCTTGTTCCTGCTTTCAGGGAAGCGGACGTCGATTCCTATTTCGCATTATTTGAACGAATCGCTGGTACTTTGTAGTGGCCCCGTGAAATATGGCTTTTGTTGCTCCACTGTAAATTGAGTGGAAAGGCCCAAGAGGTTGTAGTATCGCTCCCTCTTGAGGATTCACTAAATTATGATTTGGTTCAAACGGCTGTTTTGCAGGCATATGAAATCGTGCCTGAACCTTATCGCCAAAGGTTCGGACAGCAGATAAAAAGACCGTCACAAACTCATGTGGAGTTTATTTGTGAGAATAGCATTCTCTTTGATAAATGGTGCACCTAAAGTTGATGATTTTGTTTCTCTTCGGGAACTTATGTTGTTGGAAGAGTTCCAAAGGACTTTGCCCGAGAGTCTTGTGGTCTATCTGAATGAGCAGAAATAGAACTCTGTGACGTCAGAAGCAGTGCTGGCTGACGGGTATGTGTTAACGCACAAAACATCCTTCCCTGTTCCAAACAACCACCTGAGAGCCGCTGCTGTACCTCAGCCGACTCGCAACAAACCACGTACATCCAGAGAAACATGCGAGTGTGTCATGAAAATGGACATGTCATCGCTGACTGCGTTCTCCTCCAAACTAAATCTGAAAGCGCCCAACAGGGTCCTTCCAGTGCAAAAGGGTTTAAATTCAGGTAAATATATAAATCTGACAGTTTTTCTCAAAGCCATGTGACGATGAGAAAAGATCACAGGTCGGATTTGGAGCGCTCTAGGAAGTCCGCGCTCCCAATATGCACACAGAGGCGTGCCGCACTGAGAGCTGATCCACTGGGTTGTTTCGTTAGATGTTCTGCTTGTGACCCAGTGGAAGGGGCACTAGTATTTAGACCGGAAAAATTAGGGAGCATTCACACTCCGCGACATTCCCCTCAGGCCTCAAGCATGAGTTCCAGCCCGGAACTCCCAACCTACGTCCCCAGTGCTCGGTTTTGTTGGAAAGGAGAGCCAGTTAGGTGATGACACATCCATAATGGATTCAAGGTCTTTTAACCGTTGTGGTATCCTAGGCACTTTAACATTGGGAGTTGGGTCATATAGACCCACTAGACACTGCGCGGAACCTTTTTTCTTCAATGATTTGTAAACCTCACTATTGTCCATGGATTACATGAAACCTTTCCACCTTTATCCACCTTTGTCATGGTAGGGAGAACACGTCAATGCAAGGGTGGGGTCATCTAAGATAGCACAAGGGTTACATAAGTTGTACATCACAGACTTCATTTCTTTTGGTTGGTTTGCTTGCAAGCCTTTATATTTAAAGGTTTGAAGATTACGGGGGGGGGGGGGTTGTTGTTATGACCCCTGGCAGTGTCTGCTTGTTTTGGGTGTGTGTATTTGTGTTCCAGCTCATGCATAGCTGCTGACTCCGCCACTCTGTGGTGCTGAATGAGGCTGCTACCAATCGCCTGGCTGGTAGGGAAGCTCCCAAGATCCTGCTCCAGTGATGGCTGCATTCCTTAGTTTGATTCTGGTTCTGTCCTTTTGTTACAGTTACTCTTGTGGTCTTTTGCTTGCATTTGGAGTAATATTGAGTTTTGCCTTTGTCATTGTATAGCTACAAAGCGTGAGGATTTAAGTTATACCATTATTTATTGCACCTTTGGTGTTGTGTCTATTTTCCTTTAGTTCACTTTGATTTTTATGTGTCACCGAATAAACGGCTGTGCGGCCAACCTTAACCCCGCCCGGTTATCATAATTTTCTTTATGTTACACATTGCTCCCTCCTCTTTGAAGAGGGACGTAACAGTCACTGATTCCGCTGCCGCGAGAGGAGGCAGCTCCAGGAGAATCTTCCGGCCGCATTTGGAGGAGGGAGTGGTGGTGTTGGTCTTCCCCATAACTAAGGTATTGTAGCAGCCGTCTATATAGTTCTCCAGGTCCTCCAGGCTGTCAAAAGGCTTATTAAACTTTTTCAAATGTTGTTAGTTTTACAGCTGATTTTACAAGGCAGTAAAATGATATAAGACCAAAATGTTTGTTCAGCTACTTACGCACCGCTAAATGGAGTTGCCACACTGGTCTCGTTGGGTCTCCCGATACTACAGCATCAGTATTCCCTGATCCTTTTGGCTTCTGGAGGGTTTCAAACTTTGGAATCTAATAAAATCAATTCTGAAAATGATTGGTGATAACCAAACCCCAACTTAAATATGTACGTTAATAATATGCCTATTTTACACCCCCCTCCTAATTACTAATTGAGTGTTTTAAGGGACTTAACTTTTTCAATAAAAGATCGCAGGTACCCTGCTACTCTGCACTGGTCTTCAAGCAAGCATTCATCATCGTCATCAAGTTCCTTCAAAGGCAAACCTATCCTTTCAAGGATGGACTGCAAACAAAAGTGTCTTGTTGAAACATGTTTGCCTTAAAATAAAAAATAAAAAAATTCTTCCATTAATTGAATTGTGCATTTTTCTTAAATACTTGAGACAATTAGTACAGCCTGATTTGTTGTTAGATTTCTGTGGGGATAAAGTAATCCAAAAACAAGATGTATTTGAAAATCTAATCTGAAAAGAGGTAGCACTTTACCTCACCGGACGGAGCAGTCTCTGAATCCCTTGGTAAAAACAAGTGTATGATGTCTGGGGGGTATTCCAGAAGGCATGTTTAAACTACCCTGACTTTAACCTTGAACTCGGCCTGAACTTGCTTACTCTGGGTATGTCGGTTCCAAAAGACCGGATATGATTTAGCGTAATTACGCTTGACTTGGTAACCCTGGGCTAATGCACATGCACGGCAAGTACAGAAAGGCATTCTCAATGGATCGCCGATTTCCAGAGTCACCATGGAAATGCGTGGCGAAAAAAGGAACGCTTTACTCCAGTGAGACAGAGTCTCAGATTTTAATGAGGGCGTATGAAAATTATACGACCATCAAAAAAGTAATACAGCTGCATCAGCAAAAAGAAAGAGTTTCTTCTTGGAGAAAAATAATGGCCAAAGTAAACGCAGGAGTTTCTACCTTATTTCTATTTTCATTGTGACACATATATATATATAACCTATCCAACTTAAATGAATTACTTTAATTAGTAACAAGTAGTTGTGTTAAATTTATTCAACCTAATTTCTTACGTTAGTAAAAAGAGATTGATAGGGGCCACTGGCGGCGCGTGCACACGCAGCGGCTCCTCTCTCCCCTACTTCGGTGTTTTTTGTTTTTTCTTTTGGCTTTATGTTTTGGATTTCAAGGACTTATTGATTTTAGAAAAAGAATGTACTCATACTCCCGTGAGGTCCTGCTCGCCATCGGCGGAACCACTGTTTCGGACCATTTTCTGAGGAACTTACCGGCTGAACTACGTGACTGCGGTCTGCTCCGGACAGAGAGGAGGCGCCACAGGCGCTGCATGAGGAAGCAAAAGAGGGGGAAGCGCGGAGGCATCCGTGCTAGGCTAGCGGCTAGTCCTCACCGGCCAGCTATCCCAACAATCACGCTGGCCAACGTACGATCTCTGGAAAATAAACTGGACTATATCCGCCTGCTACGCACATCGTCCAAGACTGCGAGTGAGTGCTGCGTCTTTGTCTTTGTGGAAACGTGGCTAACGGACAACGTCCCGGACTGTGCCATCCAGCTAGCCGGGTTAGCATGCTTCCGGGCCGACAGGATGCTCGTCGAGGGGGGCAAGACCCGTGGTGGAGGTCTGTGTGTTTACATCAGCGATGCTTGGTGCCGGAATGCCAGAGTGGTCTACCAACACTGCTCCCCCCTGGCTGAGTTTATGATCGTTAAATGCCGGCCATTCTACCTGCCGAGAGAATTTAGCTCCATACTGCTGGTAGCAGCATACATCCCTCCCAGCTCCACCACCAACAGGAGTGAGGCTCTGTATGAACTACACCAGCACATCAGTGAGCAGCAGACAGCACACCCTGATGCCTTCCTCATCCTGGCCGGGGACTTTAACCATGCAAACCCCAAGAGCGTGTTTCCGCAACTCCATGGACATATCAACTTCCCCACAAGAGGTAAAAACATCTTGGACAATGTTTACACCGCACACAAAGGAGCCTACAAAGCCCTTCCCCTCCCCCACCTGGGCGCCTCAGACCACACCACTGTCATGCTAATGCCAGCATACAGGCCAAAGGTGAAAGCCGTCAGACCAGCTGAAAAGGTGGTTCGGGTGTGGCCTGAGGGATCTACTGAGGCTCTACAGGACTGCTTTGCCACCACTGACTGGAGTATATTCAAACAAGCAGCCACCTATAATGACATCACTGATCTCCAGGAGTACACAGAGACTGTCACATCCTACATGAGGAAGTGCATGGATGATGTCACAGTCACCAAAACCATAACCCTTCGAGCCAACCAAAAGCCATGGCTGACAGGAGACGTCCACAGACTCTGGAGGGAACGGAACGCTGCCTTCAGAGCTGGGAATGAAGCTGGTCTGAGAACAGCCAGGGCCAACCTGTCACGAGGCATCAGGCTGGCCAAGAGGGAGCACTCCAGGAAGGTGGCTGACCGATTCAGGGACAGTGGTGACACCAGGAACCTGTGGCGGGGCATCCAGACCATCACGGATTACAAGCCCGCCCCACAGGCCTGCGACTACTCTACCCCTCTGCTGGACCAGCTAAATACCTTCTTTGCCCGCTTTGAGGCAGACAACAGCATCCCGGCACAGAAGACTCCTCCCCCTCCCAGTGACCTAGTGCTGATGCTATCACGTGACAGCGTGAGCCGCTCACTGGGAAGGATTAAGCCACAGAGAGCCCCAGGACCTGACAACATTCCTGGCTGTGTCCTGAGGAACTGTGCTGATGAGCTGACAGATGTCATCACCGACATCTTCAACCTCTCACTGAGCCAGGCTGTTGTCCCCTCATGCTTCAAAGCCACCACCATCATCCCGGTCCCAAAGAAGTCCTCTCCCTCCTGCTACAATGACTACCGCCCGATCGCCCTCACCCCCATTCTCATGAAGTGCTTTGAGCGGCTGGTCATGCAGCACATCAAGTCTACCCTCCCCCCCACTCTGGACCCCTACCAGTTTGCATATCGGTCAAACCGTTCGACCGATGATGCCATCTCAACAGCCCTCCACTCAGCCCTCACTCACCTGGAAACAAAAGACTCTCATGTCAGAATGCTATTCATTGACTTCAGCTCCGCCTTCAATACCGTCATCCCCCAGCAGCTCATCCACAAGCTAGACCAGCTAGGACTCAACACCTCCCTGTGTAACTGGCTGCTGGACTTTCTGACAGGGAGACCACAGGCAGTTCGTGTCGGCAACAACACCTCCAGCACCATTACAATTAACACAGGGGTCCCCCAAGGATGTGTGCTGAGCCCCCTTCTCTTCACTCTGCTGACTCACGACTGCACCCCAACATCAAGCTCCAACCTGTTTATCAAGTTTGCGGATGACACAACAGTGGTGGGTCTCATCAACAACAACGATGAGACCCCCTACAGGAGTGAGGTGAACAGGCTGGCTCTGTGGTGCAAAGACAATAATCTCCACCTGAATGTGGAGAAGACAAAGGAGATGGTTGTGGACTTCCGGAGAACTCCCACCCCCCACGCCCCACTGATGGTCAATGGTGCTGCTGTGGAAAGGGTGAGCTGCACCAAGTTCCTGGGGGTGCACATCTCCGACGACCTGTCTTGGAACCAAAACACTGCATCACTCGCCAAGAAAGCCCAACAACGCCTGTACTTCCTCCGCAAACTGAAGAGGGCCAGAGCTCCTCCCCCCATCATGCAGACCTTCTACAGGGGGGCCATCGAGAGCATCCTGACCAGCTGCATCACCGTGTGGTACGGAGCCTGCAATGCGTCCTGCCGGAAAACTCTGCAGCACATTGTGAGAACAGCTGAGAAGATCGTTGGTGTCCCTCTTACTGGCCTCTCGGACATTTACCGCTCCCGCCTCACCCGCAAAGCCATCAGGATTGCAGGGGACCCCTCACACCCATCCCAGAGACACTTCAACCTGCTGCCATCAGGGAGGAGGCTGCAAAGTCTGCAGGCCAGAACCAGCAGACTCAAGGACAGTTTCCTCCATCAGGCGATAAGGACACTCAACTCCCTCCCTGCCCTCCCCCCTCTGGCCCCTCCACTCCGTCCTACAAGCCCACACTGAAAACTTTCACAACAGTTCAGACTGCCATCACTAACACATCCACTTACTGTTCTCAGCACTGTTGTCACTTTAAACTGCCACTTTAACCACCTCATTGCTCTCTGCACTGTTTAGACTACTGCTATTCTTATTATTCTTCTTCTTATTATTGCTGTCTTTTTATCTATTTTTTAAGTCGTTTATTTATTTATTTTTTTATATGCTGCTTGCACTGTGGGGTGAGAGGAAAGGAATTTCATCTGTGCTGTATGTCTTTATGGATGCAGTACATTTGACAATAAAGCTGACTTTGACTTTGACTTTGACTTTGAAATTAATTGTTTTTACAACTCAAATTTACATATTTATCTAACTAAATGTCATATATTACACCGTTGTTGTTGTTGTTGTTTCACTTTCGGCTTTTCCCATCAGGGGTCGCCACAGCGAACGAGTCGCATGGTAAACTTGGCAATGTTTTACGCCGGATGCCCTTCCTGACGCAACCCTCTCAAAGCAACCGGACTTGGGACCGGCACAGAAGTAGAGAAGGAAACAGGGAGCAGCCCGGAGTCGAACCCTGGTTTCACGGATGGAAGGCACTGCAAACCAGCACGAGCTAAACCGGCTCCCAAATGTCATATTACACCAATTTAACTAAATAAATCTTAATTTATTGTACTTCTTGAACTCATATGTGTAGCCTAGCAGAATTCTCAGATTTGGATCTGTGTGGAGACAAGACACCCAAGACCACAGTTCAAAAGGGAGCACAAAAAAAGTTTATTTCAGGGGGGCGATGTTTGGGGAGTCTGTTGCTCTGTCCATCCGTTGGAGCCAGGAGCCTCTGTCTATAAATTAAAACAGAAAAAACTCAAGAAGTCCAAAAAAAAGCTAACACCAGGCTCAATAAAACCCACTAAAAACACACACACACACACAATTAGTAAAAAAATAAATAGCATGCAATTTGTTAAAATGTGGCTCTGGCGGCTATACAAAAAGTCTTACTTGGGTTAAAAAACAGATAAGACAGCAGAGGGGTGCTTAGCTCGAAGAGGGGCGGGTCACAACCACACCCCTCTGCGTTTCAACGTCACTTCCCCTCTGAACGCTGTCTGGCTCCTGGCTCAGCTGGTCCTGCGGTGCGGGTCAGCGCTCATCCATCTACGCGGGGCGTCTCCCTCTGGTCGTCTTCCAGCGCCACTTCACTCGGAGCTGCCTTACTCCAAGCGCGTTCCTCTGCCGTCGGCCCGGCTCTGCTCCGCTGGCTCCGCTCGTCCGTGTAAGCGACCGCTGGAAGAAGCACCCCCCGCCGTCTCCTCGCTGTAAAGAGCTCCTCTCTTGCGTTCCTGTTGATCCTTTAATCCAGTCTCTTAGCAGCACGCCCCCAGTCCACACCTGTGTCCAATTCTTGCAGCATGAGCTGCTGCATTCAGGGACCCTCCGGGTTTCACAAAGAATAAAAACACAATAAAAACAGTTCACCCCGTTACATCTGTCTAAGTTTGAGGATGCAGATATTTTAATTTTTATAACATTAAAATGAAATATTCAAAATGGAATTTCTTTTTGAAGCATGATAGGTTATCAATTACCCTGACTTTAACTTCAATACTTATGACATATGCACTCAAAAAAAAAAGCTGTTCGCTTTACTTAACAATGTTATGTCAAGTGGTTCCACATAAGTCTGTCAAGTAGGTATTACTGCAATCGTTTACTTCCATTTTACTCATCTCAGTTAAGTTCGTTGTACAAGGCTTTCTTAAGTTGGCGCTACTTAGATGGATTGCTTTGTTTTTATGTTAACCATTCACATTGAACTTATGTGATAGGGTTAAGTCAAGCCAATATAATGAATATACATTTAAGCTATACAATGTTATTGAGTAAGAATAACTTAGTGCAGTCAAGTTGAACTTAATTGACTTTTTTACTTTTTCCTAAAAAATACCTACCAGTATATTTATAAAGCTTGTAAGATGGAAGGGAGAAATGAAAATAGACAAAATTAGTCATATCCCTTTTATTTTGACAGCCAACAAGCAAAGCTTTTCCTTAAAAACCAGTTTACAAAACAGTCAACTGGTCCAGCCAGAAAATGCCCCAATGTTCATGCACAATGAACAATGGGGTAACAGCCATAAAATTAGTCTTAACAGCACCTTCTAGAGTTTGACCACAACATCATCAAAACAGGGTTTTCCATAAAAAGATATTAATAAAAAAGGTAACAGGTATAGCCAATCAGCAGAAAGCAACATAAAAGGTTTTAGGAAAATGCCAAAATCGCCAACCACAATGAACAATGTCCCGGGTAACAAAAACTTTGTGTGTAGGACATTAGTTCAGCAGTTTATTCTTCAACATCTGGACTTTAGATGAAAAAGCTGATGTGACTCCAGCTCCATGAGGACCTTTTGAATATTTTCAAAAGTGTACGTGACGTCAAGGGGTAGCTCAGGTTAAGGTCATGCATGAGGCCAAACGGTAGTGCATGAGCACTGGCAATCTTTGAGTTCATGAATGACTGTAACACCTTCAACGTTGATCCCAAAGTCCTCTGGTTACTGAGCAGCATCTTCACCTGGATGTTTGATCACATAGATTCCCATCATGATCTGTTCCAGTTCTGCACTTGTTTCGTCAGGGTTCTCGCTCTAAAAAACATACAGAGAAAGGGGTGCTTCAATTAAATGTTTCTAAAACCATATAAGGATGTTTTTAATTCAGTCAGATTCTGAAATTTTTCAATCTTTTAATATTCATCCTTTTTCATTCATTTTCTTAACAGTTTGTTCCCTTTCGGGGTCACGGGGCTGCCGGAGCCTATCCCGGCCACTTGTGGGCGAAGGCAGGAGACAACCTGGACAGGTCACCAGTCTTTCTGAATTTTTAAAGCTTTGAATTTAAAAACAGAAACGCCCTGAAATTTTATTTTCTATGTTTAATATTTTAATGTTCTTAATTTCGAGAATCAAAATTTCGATGGTCCACAAATTCGATGGAAAAAAATTCAGAGCTTAAAAATGCGCTTTTGTCCCAGTGGCACAGCTGCCTCACCAGAACAATTTATCAATCTGAGAACACATTGATAACCAGCCAATCATATCATGACGCATCATGACTTTTCTTATTTACATAGTTTTATTGGTCTTAAAAACGTGTCAACTTTCCTGTAAATTTTTAAATATTTCTTTCAGTGGCATTCAGCCATTAAAAGGTTAACTAGTTCATCTTTAACCAGACAGCAACTGTCGCCTTATATTATGTGTTGACGAGTGTACAAAAGAAATCACCACACTTACGTTTTCATCTTAAAGCTAACTATATGTCTCTGTGTGTTTGTGATTGGATGATGAAAATGTAAGTGTGGTGATTTATTTGGAAACCCATCAGATAGTTGCTATCTGGTTATTCGTGGTTGCTCCTTCTGAAAGATCCACTTTAGGCCCTGGAGAGGATCTTCCCTGCATTTTCCGACCAGTCAGAAAGTTCAACAACAATAGCATTCATGTTTTACAGGTGTAACATGCCCTAACACCTGGTGCGACTTTTGTATGTGTCAAATACTGAAAAATCTGCCATAACTGAGACTGCGCCCAATAACCCAGTGAAAATATGGTAGTTAAAAGTTTTAACGGCTGAATGCCTCAGAAAAAAATATTTTAAAAATTACAAGAAAGGTGACACGTTTTGTGACCAATAAAACTATGTAGATGAGGAGAGAATCAGGAGATATAAAGCAATTTCTGCTGCCATATTGGGCTCCAATAGAACATAGCAAACGCTGACGTTATGTTGGTGTCATGATGTGATTGGCTGAATATCAAGGTATTCTCAGAGTGATTAGTTGTTCTGGTGAGACAGCCGTGCCACTGGGAAAAACGCACATGTTTAACCTCCAAATTTTTTTCCATCGAATTTGTGGACCATCGAAATTTTGAGTCTCGAAATAAAAAAACACTGAAATATTAAAGATAAAAGCTAATATTTCTGAGCCTAAGATTTTGTCGGTTTTAAATTCAATGGTTTAAAAAAAAAAATCAAAGAAAATTCCAAGCTTTTAATTTAAGAATGAATATTAAAAGATTGAAAAAAATTCTTAATCTGATGGAATAAAAAAACTTCCATAATCGTACAGTATCAACTAAATCACACAGCTTTATGAACCATAAATCTTTTCAAAGTTAAAGTCAAATTAGCTGTACGTTATTTGTTTGTTCTCCGCATTTGACCCCTCCCCTGGGGGAGCGCTGAGCTGCAGACACAGCCGCGCTCTGGGCTTAGTCTAGCAGGGAGGCATTGGGTCCCATTGTTAGTCTTGGGTATGACTCAGCCTGGATTTGAACTTACAACTTTACAGTTACAGGACAGTCACTCTACCACAAGGCTGAGCTGAATACAACTCACCGTAATTGATTCAGCTACAAAATGAATCCTTGTACATGCACTGAAAAGTCAAGAAAGCTTTGACCTTGTTTCAGATCCCAGGTTACCATAATACCATCTCTACAGTAGGTGTACTAGTATAAATGTGCTGTTCATGTACAAAAAAAGGGCATAAAATAACTTACTTTATACTCATCCACTAGCTTGGCAGGGTCCTCATTAAGATATGCTTCAAGGGCTTGGGGATATTTAAAAGCATTGCCATAATGAGGAATTTATCATGTTTTGGGGTTCCCAAATATTTTCAATTAAAATATGCAGGATAAAACAGGATGTTTTACATTTAAAAACCATAAATATACTATAAAAATTAACAAAATAGACATAAAACTGAATACATTATTACAAGATTATGAAAACAAGATAACTGTGTAGGGAAGTATGAGAGAGACCTAGCTGAGTACTCCAGTGTTTCATTATTTGTGTTACTACAAGGATGATGTGGGGATTACCGTGCAGTCTCCACAGAAACTAAGGTATCAACATACTTAATATTTGCTAATAACTATATACACACCTGGTCAGCAACAAATACAATTTCGGCTATTTTGGATCCAGCTGCGTCTCCTTGCTTGTGGAATACTCTGCTTCTTTTCGGAATAGTGGTCCAGATGAGACATGAAGTGGGATTGTTTTAATGCGCGTGAACACTGCACAGTTACCTAGGAAAAAATAACAACACAAGACATATGACAGCTTAAATGGTTACCTCAATACAAAATTACAAAAGTCATAGTTTTTGCTGTATGGCCTTTTGGCTTTGATGTTCCCAATTTTCTGAAATACTTATCTATATTCCTTCACAATTAAGCAGAAATCAGTACTTATGTTTAAATACTTTTAAAAAGGAGCATGTAGCTGCATGTGTAGTCAAAAAAAGATGGTGGAGAGACAAGTCGGTGCTCAACTCGCCCTCCCCCCACTCCTGTCAATCATTGTTAGCAACTTTAAAGAACTTGCGTTTAAGCTAGCTAGCACTCACATTTGCGTTCATAGAACTCGACTGTTAGGTATTTTTTGTTGTATAAGCTGTCCTCCCTAATCTTAACCTGATACTCGTTTCAGCACGCTTACAAAACAACTTCTTTCTCTTACAGAATCAGATATTTTATACAAAAACATCAGTCCACGCCGGTGCATAATTAGCAGCTTAAAAATGAAATTACACTTCAGTCTCCACCTTAACATGACATAAAAACAGTATAACAACTTTTTTTTATCAAAGTTAATGGCATTAAATATGTCACTTACCGCTTTTATGTGGCTTTCATGGAAATAGTTTTGAAAGATGGCACAGTGTCTGCTCCTTCCGTTAGAACGAGAAGACGTGTGGCGGGAGTCACAAAGTCTCGCGTGACTTTGAATTTGATGACGCAACATTCATGGGATGTCATGCTAACATAACAGAGTTAAGTTGGGGAAACTAAAAGAGTCAAGTAAACTTGGCTTCGTACATTTTTACGTTGAAACAACACAACTTATTCAAGTTGATATGAGAAACTCACAATTTTAAGTAATTCAAACGTAATAATATTATTTATATCCAACAGCAGTGATAATTCAGTTTTTTGAGTGTGGTTAAACTACGGGTGCTAAATAATCTTATCTTTCTCTCCCTATCTCTCACACATGGTGCAGAAAGAATTAAACATAACAGGATAAAATAACTTGGCAAAACACGGGAAAACAGCTAAACAACTAAACACATGTCAAAAATCCACACTTAAACCCAAATCCGTCCAGACAGACAGACCTTGCGCTGCCGATCTAACAGCAGCACCAAAGTTACACCTACTTAATTGAATTCATTTAAATGAAAGTAAAATAAATGTCTGATAACTACGTGTTATTTTTAAGTTGACTGGAATCAAAAAAAGCATTTACCTTAACTGAAGCAAATAATTAAGTTAGATCAATGTAAAAACGTTAATCTTTACAACATCGATACATGGTCTTATCACCCTCTCACTGTGGAAAAAGTATTATCTGAGCTCCTTCATCCACTAAATCATCTTCAAATGGACACGCCATCCTCCTTCCTCTCTGAAACCAACTATCCTTCAACTAAACCTGCTCCAGACCAGGTTATGTTCAAAGCATGAGTTGCTATGGCAACTTAACATACCCCGAAACATACCTCTGTTTTTGGAACCAAAAGCTGAGGTTGTCCTCTTCCGTTGCATCAAACTTACCGTGGTAACTCACATAACCTGCTTTTTGGAATACCCCCCTGGTCTTTCTGTCAGTAGTGGCCGCACCAAGGTCTCCTTCAGCCCTTTTCTCAGCTGCTTGACTTGACGGCTTGTTCGTGTTATGACCGGTAATGTCAAGTCAAGTCAACTTTATTTATAAAGCGCTTTTAAAACAGCAGAAGCTGACCAAAGGGCTTAACAATGCAGAATAAAAAACAAAACAAGCTAAAACAAACAGAATAACATTAATAAAAATCAATAAATTAAATAAAACCAGTAAAAACATCAACTCACACTGAGTTAAAAGCCAGGGAGAAAAAGTGAGTTTTTAACTTGGATTTAAAATCATTCAAAGAACGGGCCTGCCTAACCTGCATAGGGAGTGCATTCCACAAGCTGGGGCCAGCAACGGCAAATGCTCTATCCCCTCTGAGTTTCCGCTGTGTCCTTGGCACATCTCGGAGCAGCTGGTCAGCTGATCTAAGTGAGCGGGAAGGGGAATGCAGCTTTAGCAGCTCAGAGAGGTAGTGCGGAGCCAGACCATTTACAGACTTAAATACAAATAAAATAATTTTAAAACGAACTCTAAAATGGACAGGCAGCCAGTGGAAAGCCAGAACTGGGGTGATATGCTCTCTCTTCCGCGTTCCAGTTAACAAGCGTGCAGCAGCGTTCTGCACCAGCTGGAGACGGGACAAGGATGACTGAGGGGCACCAACGTAAAGAGAGTTACAGTAATCCAGCCGAGTTGTAACAAAGGCGTGGATTACTGTCTCAAAGTCCTTTCTTGATAAAAAAATATTTGACTTTGGCAAGCTGCCTTAACTGAAAGAAGCTGGATCTCACCACCGAACTGATCTGCTTGTCCAAATTAAAACCATTGTCCATCTTCACTCCTAAGTTTGTGACAGTAGGTATAACAGATTGAGAGAAAGAGCCCAGTGCTAAAGGGTGTGACTCACTGTTGCCACTGGGGCCAAAGACAATCACCTCTGTCTTTTCCTCACTGAGGTGGAGAAAAATTAAGAGCCCTCCAGATTTTTAATTCCTCCAAGCACTTAATTAAAGGGCTGATGGAGTGGGCATCCTTCTTTGTTATTGGCACGTATATCTGGGTATCGTCCGCATAGCAATGAAAAACAGTTATAATAATAATAATAATAATGGATTGGATTTATCTGCGCTTTTCAAGACACCCAAAGCGCTTACATTATGTCCATTATTCATTCACTCCTCATTCATACTTGGTGATGGTAAGCTACTTTTGTAGCCACAGCTGCCCTGGGGCAGACTGACAGAGGCGTGGCTGCCAGTTCGCGCCTACGGCCCCTCTGACCATCACCGGGATCATTCATGCACATTCATACACCAGTGGAGGCCACACTGGAGGCAAGGAGGGTGAAGTGTCTTGCCCAAGGACACAACAACATTTTGGCTGGTGGGAGCAGGGAATCGAACCGCCGATCCTTCGATCATTGGACGACCCGCTCAACCATCTGAGCCACTGCTTTCTAAGAATGGAACCCAGGGTGAGTAAGTAAAGGGAGAAAAGCAGAGGCCAAAGGACTGAACCCTGCGGGACCCTGTACAGTAGAGGAGCAGAGGAAGACTAAACATTATTGAGGTTTACACAAAACGTTCTATCTTTTAAATATGACGTAAACCACTGCAGAGCAGTGCCATGGATGCCTACAAGTTACTGTAACCGGGAGATCAAGATGTTGTGATCTAGTGTGTCGAAGGCAGCCGTAAGATCCAGTAGTACCAGAACCACCTGGTCCCCAGCACCTGTAGCTAAGAGGATGTCGTTAAACACCCTGAGCAGAGCTGACTCGGTGCTGTGTAGAGACTTGAAGCCAGACTGAAAAACCTCAAGGTTGCCATTTTCATCTAAAGAATCCTTCAATTGGATTTTTGGATTTTTTCCAGAATCTTCAAGAGGAAAGGGACTTTGAAAATGGGCCTAAAATTGGACAGCATAGAGGGATCCAGGTTAGGCTTCTTGATCAATGGCTGTACTGTAGCATGTTTACAGATTCTAGGGAACACACCAGAGGGAAGGCTGCTGTTTACAACAGCAAGAACTGCAGGTCCCAGAGTAGTGATAACCTCTGTAAATAATCGGGGTGGAACCACATCAAAGGAGGAACCTGAGGGGTTCAGGTGTTTCACAGTCTCATAAAACGGACAGAGTCACTGGTTCAAACTGGTCAAAGGTTACAGGGCAAGACACAACAACAGAGGGGTCGAATCCAGGTGGTGATATGAGGGCTCTGACATTATTCACCTTGTCCACAAAAAAATTAAGGAAAGTTTCACATGTCTCAAGCGTAGGTTGGACACAGACAGACTTGGGGGCATTAAGAGCTGCATCTATGGTGTTAAACAGGACACGGGGCTTGTGACAGTGTAACAGGATAACATTTGACAGATGTTCCCTTTTTGCCTCTTTTACGGTAACCTGATAATGATGCCAGCTGTCCTTCAACATCTGTAGTGACACCTGTAGCTTGTCCTTGTCTAGCAGTACGAGTTACGTTGTTCAACCACGGCTCATTTTTTACTTTAGGCTGCCTGGATTTAAGTGGAGCCACTGCATCCAGTACTGTCAGGCAGGTGGAGTGTAACCAGGAGCTGAGCTCATCCATACTATAACAGGTGGATTGTGGGATGACACTGGTTTGATTAAAAGAAGCAGAGAAAAGAGCTGCAGTGGAAGGATTGATGATATGGACGCACCGAGCCGGAGCTCGAGGCCTACAGGGGCTACAGGACAGAGTGATGTCAAATAAAACAGGCATATGTTCTAAAAACACTGCATCACATATCACCAGGTTAGAAACAGATGTGCCATATGTTAGCACCAGATCAAGTGTATGTCCACGTCCCTGGGTGGGTTCAGACACATGCTAAACAGGTGTATATTAAAATCTCCAATAATAACAACTCGATCATATTTAAGCAGGATTTCAGCCAGGAGCCCAGAGAAATCATTTAAAAAGTCCTTGCTGTATTTTGTTGGACGATAAACCATTGCACACAGCACAGGTGGAGAGCAGCCCAGTTCAAAAAGTTCAAGTTCAAAGCTGGACAAGGAGACCAGCAGAGGCGGAAAGATACATTTATATGCAGATTTATAAATGGTGGCAATTCCTCCTCCTCGGCCCAATGTGTGCGGGGAGTTGAAATGATCACAGTCCGGCGGTAAAACTTCAGAAAACACGCTGGACTCACCAACGTTCAGGCACGTTTCTGTCAGACAAAGGAAATCCAAGCCCTGAGAGGTGAAAAAATCCTTGAGGATGAAAGTTTTGTTCGCCAGGGATCTAGTGTTTACCAGGCCAAATCTAGCAGGGGGTGGCGGGGTCGGGGTGTTGATGGTCCAGCTGGCTGTGCTGAAGGCTTTCAGATCCGCGCTGAGAACATCTGCGCTGCCCAGAAGAAACCCGCTAAACTAACTTCAATGAATGGAAAACCGGATCATCAATAATCTACACCTCGATCTTAGGAAAACAGTCTTTTTTTTCTTCTTCACCTTAGTCCCACTCATGTTTCTGTTGTTTTTTTGTTGTTGTTTTTGTTTTCCCTTCTATCTCTTTTTTTCTTTCCTTTCCTCTCCGCCCCCTCTCCCCCCTCCTCATATGTAAATCACCTGGAAGCAACTCATCCTCGGTAAGTATTTATTTATGCACGGAACGGGCGCGCGCGCACACAAGCGCAAACATGGGCGTGCACATGCGATCCCGCACACACGCCGACATACTGCAAACACCTCACACAGGCTCTCATAAGACGCACGCGACACGCAGCTCACATAGCCAGAAAACGTTCACGCGCACACATGCACAGCGCTTCTCTGTGCAGTGGGTTTGCAATGCGGGCACGCGAACACGGACAGACACACACGCATTACTTAGCTTTACACTTTCCCAGTCAGAGCAGTTATGAACAGTCTTAACATCGTTAGCTGGAATGTGCGTGTACTTGGCTCTGGGCCAAAGAGATTGAAAGTGTTAAATCACCTGTGTGGTCTAAAAGCAGATATAGCTCTACTGCAGGAGACCCATTTATCGGATTCTTTGAATCACCTTATGTGCTGCTTACAATTTCCAGTTAAATATTTTGCCAGTTACAACTCCAAACAAAGAGGAGTTGCTGTTTTAATTAATAAAAATCTTAATTTTACTCATAAGGATACAGTTACTGACCCAGAAGGCAGATTTGTAATCATTAATATAACCATTCAGAATAAGGACTTTTGTATAGCGAGTGTTTACGGCCCTAATGTTGACGACTCTTCCTTCTTTCACAGTTTCTTCACCTCACTCTCAGTTCACTCTGACTCCACAATCATTATAGGAGGAGACGTCAACCTTGTTTTGGACCCTGAACTTGACAGACTCAGCACAGCAGCAAACCAGCGTACATGGCGGTCTGCAAGTATTCTAAAGCAGTATATGAATGATCTGGGTCTCTGCGACGCGTGGTGCTCATGTCATATAAGCGCTAAAGGGTTCACCTTTTTCTCTCCAGTTCACCACTCACACTCCCGTTTAGACTATTTATTAATCAGCAACTCTCTTTTAAAAAATATTCAAAGCTCCAATATCCATCCAATTATTATCAGTGATCATGCACCAGTCTCTGTAAATATTTCTAGGGAAATATCCACACCCTCAGGTACAACCTGGAGGTTTAATACGTCTCTGTTAAAGGACCAGGAATTTTTTGAATTCTTTAAAAAAGAGTGGGCAACCTTCTTAGACTTCAACTATACTCCAGACATCTCTTGTGCACTCTTTGGGAAACAGCAGAGGCAGTCATGAGAGGGAAAATCATTTCTTATTCAACGCACAAAAAACGTAAAGAGAGAGCAGATTTATTAGAATTAAAAAATAAAATCAAAACCCTGGAGACTGCTAATGCTGCTTCTGCACAGGAACACATTCTGGGAGAAGCTGCAGTTAAATTACATCATTAATAAACAAACACAATTTCAAATACAAAGGCTACGACTTGAAAAATTTGAAAACTCTAATAAATCTGGCAAATTTCTGGCTAATCAGCTTAAAATTAATAGAGAAAAATCATCAAACACCTCTATTACGGACCAAACAGGAAATGTCACTCATGACCCGGTCAAAATTATTAACGCATTTGAAAACTTTTATAAAAACTTGTACACACCACAGATCAATCCGTCAGAACAAAGTATTGACTCATTTCTTAACAATGTAAACCTACCCAGGTTAAATGAGGATCAAATCACAAATTTAGACTCTCCACTCTCGTTGTCTGAACTTCATGAAGCTCTGTTACTTATGCCTAATGGTAAAGCACCAGGGCCTGACGGCTTTCCTGCTGAGTTTTATAAAGAATTCTGGGAACAACTGGCACCAACATTTTATAAAACGGTCACATCTATTAATGAGAGCCAATCAATGCCAACTAACATGAACTCAGCCAACATAATTCTTCTTCTAAAACCAGAAAAAAATCCCACTAGTCCTTCAAGCTATCGCCCTATTTCTTTAATCAATGCAGATGTAAAAATTATCTGCAAGGCACTAGCACAGAGAATAGAAAAAAATCACTCCTCACATAATTCACTTCGACCAAACTGGATTCATCAAAGGCAGACACTCGGATGATAATGTCCGTAGACTAGTTAATATAATAGACTTTGCCACCATTGAAAACCAGGAAATGACGGTACTATCGCTGGATGCTGAAAAAGCCTTTGACAGAGTAAATTGGAAGTTCCTTATTGCTGCCCTCCATAAGTTTGGTTTTGGAGAAGCATTCATCAATTGTATCAAAATATTATTTCAGAACCCCAATGCATCAGTTAGAACTAATAAACAGACTTCAAAAAGGATTTTTCTTGGAAGAGGAACCAGACAGGGTTGCCCACTCTCTCCTTCTCTTTTTGCTATATTCATTGAGTCTTTAGCTACAGCAATAACACAGAATGAGAGCATTATAGGAATAAAAACCAAACACAGCCATCATAAAATTAGTCTTTATGCAGATGACACATTACTGTTTTTAAGGAATTTACATTCTGTAAATGAAACAGCAATGATCATAAATGAATTCTCCTCCATATCAGACTATTCCATTATTTGGAATAAGTCTGTTTTATTACCACTCAACAGGAATATGGAACAAAGACTCGCAATTCCAGTTAAAACAGGAAATATCAAATATCTGGGTATCTACTTTTCCCCCAAACTTTCAGAACTGGTGCAGCTAAACCACACCCCATTACTGAAAAGCATACAGGACGACCTAACACGCTGGACCAACCTGCCTCTGTCCCTTATGTGCAAGGTAGCCACGGTTAAAATGAAAATCTTACCCAAAGTTAATTATCTATTCTCAATGATTCCAACACAACCGCCATTAAAATGGTTCAAAACATTAGACTCATCCATATCAAGCTTTCTATGAAACAATAAACCTGCAAGAATTAGTCTAAAAACTTTAAAATCTGCAAAAAGCTGTGGAGGATTAGAATTACCTAATTTCCACAAATACTTTCTTGCAAATAGATTACAATACATCTTAAAATGGTTAAAAAATAATCCAGAAACCAACTCATTCGTTGTTTCTCTGTGATGACGACGCCACCACCCTGAGCCAGTCAACCGTGATTGATCTGAGTCAACATTTCTATGGCAACTACTGTCACACCAGAGTAAGCTTGTTGAAAGTCCACACTGCTTCCATTGAAAGTGATCTGGTGGAATTTATCAAACAAAACATTCAAGGTGGCACATGCTATTACCGGGAGGCATTCGTTGGTCAGCTCCACAATTTGAACAATGCAGATAAAGAAAGAGTTTTGTAAAACAAATAACTGGAATTAGCAAAAACATGTTTAAAAGGGTATCACAACAAGAATGGCTAATCTTGACCCATAGAATGACTGGACTAACAGCTGTTTGTTTCTCTTTATAAGTCTATAGGATTTGGCCTTTGAGCCAGCTGGTACTTCCTGTTTGAACGTGAGGGGGGAGGGGTCTCTCAGTCCGGTTCTCGAGACAGAGACTGTTTTAAAATATTTACAAAACCAAGTCCAGATGATCGTTGTTACAACGTTTTTTGTGTAAATTTGGAGAAAACCCCTAAATAGGTCAATCATAACACTTAATATATCAGTAAATTGGCTGTTCTTTTTGCTGGAAACGGCGGTGGCGCGCGAGCAATGTTGCCATACTCATTAGCTAATAAAATCTGATTCTCACAAACCTCCTTCCTCTGCTCCACCACAATAACTTTTGCGCAGTCCAAACAAATAATTAATACATTTAAGATCACAGATAGTACCCTGCAGTCGTGTTACACGCTCAGCCTCGGCTGGAGGCCGTGATTTCAGCACCACCGCTTCTTCCGTCACAGTGATAACAACAGCGTATCTTCCATGTCAGATGAAAATACTTTCAGATGATCATAAAGTATTTTCATTACTGCCTCTTGTGTTTACATTTCTTACCTTGAGACTTCTTTAGCTCGCGCATAGACGCAGAAAGTCGACAACCAGATTGTTTTTATTGACGCCTCACCGACCACCGACCGGCGCGGATACGTGGGGTGGTGGCTTTTTATGTGCACGGCGCGCACGCATGCGTATTTGCACTAAAATTTTCACATGGCCTCTTTTGGCATAAGTAAACCTAACATTCTATCATTTGTGCTAAATTACGAGCATTAAATAACACAACTTTGATGTGTGTGTCAAAAATACTTCATGTTGGGTCTAAATCAGATAAAAATTGTTCATAACATCAAATATTTACATATTTACTGTATTATACTGTTTTCATATATTTGTTACTTTTATCATCTAAATTTTGTCCTAAGACATTTATGAAAAAATGAAAAATCACACTGAAAAAATGGGGTTTGCTTTTATCATTTTATTCTGCATAATGGAATGTTTGGCTCAAAACTGACTTTTGGCATCAACTCAACCTTTGGGTTTGGAGGAAGAGAATTGCTACCTATGACCAAGCATCAACAGTTTCCCACTGTCAAACATGGAGGTGGGAAGCATTAGCTAGGAAGTTATTTTTCTGCACGAGCCACGGCCGCCATCGCTGATGGAGCTATTAATGGAAAATCCTGAGTGAGAACTTCTCTCACTCTCCAAGCCAGACCTTCAAATCAGTCATGGATGGGTCTTCCAACAGGTTAATGACCTAAAACATACAGCTAAGGCAACCAAGGAACGGCTGAAGAACAATCATATCGTTGTCATGGAGAGGCCCAGCCTGTCAATCCTATGAGAGATCTCACAGTCGCCAAGCAACAGCCACCAAATATTCATGATGAAGAAGGGTCAAAAGAAGGGCAAATACATTTATATAAATTCTTTCAACTTGATTTCTTTCTAGGTTTGCAATTCTGCACAACAAACAAAGGACAAAAACTTTTTTTCCTCCAAATAAAGGCAAAAACCTTGAAACTTCATGTGAGTTCTGGCAACCGCCATCAAATCCTGCTCATACTGACCCACCTGCACATCTCCATGTCTTGATATAAGTAATTAACTTGCCAATAACAAAGACTTATTAAAGGTCACTCGGAGTATGAACTTGTAGACAAGTGAAACTGTAAGTGTGGGTTGATCGGCAAATAAAAGACCATGAAAGTCATCTTGGACTATAGTAGGCACAGAGGAGGGTTCACAGCTTCCCTTTCCTGGGCATCCCCATCTCAGCGATCTAACTTTGGTTTCCAACATCCAGGACACGTTATCAACAAGGCACATCAGCACGTCTGAAGTTGCTGGCATCCTACTGCTCAGCCAGTCCAACTGCATCATGGTTATCTGGCTCTCAGATCAAACTGAAGAAAGAGCAGCAGAAGTCAGTGCTGAAGATACTAGAGCAGATCATCTGCTACCCCCTTCCCTACCTGTCATCCTGTCTGAGTAAAGGAACGTGTCAAGGACAGCACCCCTAACATACTGATAAATACACATATCACTCCACACTTCTAATATTCTTAATTTCTCACAGTCATTTAATTCCAATTTAAGATAACTCATTGTCATTGTTACATTTACTCAGTCTTGCTTACAATTAAAATGTTGTCTGTGCCCTGACAACGGATTTGGAGATGCATAGCACATTTATTATACGAGTTTAATAGGTCAGTGTTTCATTCTCAAGGTGTTGACATAAATCAAAGGCCAACGTTTGAGTTAAATGATAAAGTGTCTTTCAGCACGTTGTGAGCACTGAAATGTTTAGCTAGGGTTGTAGAAACTTGAACGGAGGTAAAAAAATAATGTAATTGTTGAAATTTAGGTTGAAACTCATTGGTGCGGTAGAAAAAATCTCTCATTTCAATTAAAGTCATTTATTTATTGGTACAGTTGAAATGAGGTTTTCCTTTCTCATAAAAGCCTTTAGGTGGAGCTGGGCTTGAACTGCAGAGCCCTCCTCAGCAATGAGTTCCTCAGGTCCTCTCTCCATCTATGCTCTCAGTTGCCTGAGAATGAAATGGAAGAGTGAGTTCCATAAATGCCACAAGCCCTGACAACCATGTAAATTATTAAAGAGAAACCCTCCTGGCTTTGCGTGGCAGAACCTTCCAAAAGCTGGGAGGAGAGCTCTTCAACCACACTTCAAGGACTCGAAGTGCTGCTGGACTTCACCAACCACAGTCTGGTCAGCAGCATGACATCATAGAGCCTTGTTCTTTACCATGGCACCATAACCTGCAATCCATCACATAATGCTTGCAACAACTTTAGAAAGTGTAACCCTTGTTCTATCCTAGGCACGTTAACGTTGGGAGTTGGGTCATCTAGACCCACTAGACAGTGCTCTGAACCTTTATTCTTCAATGATTTGTGATCTTCACTGGTGTCCAAGGATTACATAAAATCCTTTCCACCTTTATCCACCTTTGTCATGGTAGGGAGAACACCTCAATGTGAGGGTGGGGTCAAAGGATAGCACAAGGGTTACAAAAGATTTTTACCATATGCTGATTTGTTTTCCTGATGTCTATGACGTTCTTCAGTGTTTTTCAATATTTTGATTGTCCTTTGTGGGAAGAGATTAGCGATAATAAATACTGAAGAAATCATGAGATATTCCACATCAACAGCATGAGAGTACATGAAAGAAACAAGCCAACATTTATCTACACAACATTGCCTTCACAGTCTTCTTACCTGGAGGTATCATTCAGCTGCCTGCCCAGCTTTTCTTGACTCGCTGTCTCCAGCCAATCGCCCGAACGGCGCAGGATGTCTGTGCAGAATGAAAGGATCAAAATGTATTAAACTGAGAAAACAACCACGCAAAAAGGATGCATCTTTCAATGAGTATTTGTTCAGCTTTTTGACACATATGTATCAGAACATGTGGTCTGCTGAAGAGAGGAAGAAAACCAGTCTGTTCAGTCCCTTTCTCGATGTTGTCCCTTCTTGATTACATCCTCGATCCTCATCATTCAACCAAAATGTATGTTTGCAAACTTTTTGAAACATAAGGGATTAGAAAACTCCAACAGGAATAATGAGAAATAAGTCATTTGATAATTATTATCTCACACATCCAAGAGTGAACTTGAAAGACACATGTTCAACAGGTCCTGCATCTCAGACAGAACCACAACCTTCTCCAAATGTGTCTCAGAACTCGTAGATTACATCAGAGCAGAAGAACTGCACAGTCTGTGGAGAAAGCCAATTCTGCAAATAGAAGGGGTTCATGAAAATATCTCAACGGAACAGGTTCAGGAAGCTCGCTCACCTGGAGAGCTCTGAGTGGAGCCACTCTCTCACATCAAGAGGAGGACGCCTCCGGGGTTCCATGGTCTCACTGGGCAGAGGCCCTGGCGGAGACCCACGACACGCTGGGAGACTACGCCTCAGCTGGCCCTGGGGTCCCCTGGGCGTGAGCTGGAGGAGAGGGCGGGGCATCTGCCAAGACTGCTGCCTCACAACCTGGTTCTGATGGATGGAAGAAGACGGATGCATGAATGGAACGGTTCAGGCCTTTTCAGCAAAACTCCATGATGGCAGACCATGACCTTCCTCAAATTACTTTGCCAGAAGACTTGGTGAGGACTTCTGGTGCTGCCACAAACATCTCCTGCTCCACACTTCCATCTCCAGGATTCTATCAAAACAAATGAATGTCGTATATTAACATGAGATGATATGGACACAAAATACAATGAAACATATATATAATATGTTCATTTTCTTAAGGAAGAAGACATGAAAATAGCTTTACATGTTCTATTGCCCCATGAATGCAGTTCACAAAGGAGGTCACCACACTGTTTTTGGTCAGAATAACCACTGAGCCTAAAAGAACAGAAAAGTTTACATAAGAAAACATTTATACCATCAAAAATGTAGGTGGTGGCTCTTACACACCCCAGTTGGTTTCTCAAACAGTACATTTAGCAAGTTGCATCCATCAAGTTACAGCCAATATGGAGGGAGAGCATGCAGGACACTGAAACAGATGAACCTGACAGCAACTCCATCTCAGAGTTAGCAGAGGATCAGACCAGGAACTATTTGTGCATGTTGACTCCACATAACTGACCCGTCTGAGAGAGGAAAGGGAAAAAACACGAGGTTCTTTTATGTATATACATACACACATACAAAAATCAGGAATCAGACATTCTAACAGAATTTTTAGCTATTATAAAATCGTTCCCAGTGTTTTTTTTAATTACGATCATTTTGTTTTTAAAGACATTTTTCTGCAGGTCAGCAGCTCATGTTCTTTCACCGAGAGTTGTAGTACAGATGTTTGCCTCTGATAATTTCCTCATAAACCGCTTGTTGATTCTCTCGCAGTTTATAGAACCTCGCCAAGCCCTAGCAGACATTAGCATAGCAAAAAAATAAAATCAATGAGCAACATTGAGTCATCCAGCTGCACACTTTTGAGCCAGATACAAGCTCAGACAAGGAACCCAGGACACAATGATCTACTAGCTTTGTCTGCAAGTGGTGCATCAGAACTGAGGGAGCAGAGACTTTGGCCCGTTCATGGCAGTTAGAGCGTCACAACAAAGAGCTTTTTGAGACAATGAGTTTCATCTTCTCCTGATCCATCAAGATTTGAATAAATACTCAGAAACAGTTTTAATCTTATATTATTGTGTATAGTTTATATTTTTGTTAAAGTCCTCAATACTGAAAAATGTTTGATCTAAAAACACGATTATTGATTTATCAAACGCTTGCTGGATAATACTAGGATTAATAAATGTGGTCAGCCAAATCAGCCGTAATTGTTTAGACCAGGGGTCTGCAGCCTGAGGCTCCACAGCCACAAGTGGCTCCTTGACCCCCCTCTGTGGTTCTCCTAATAAAAAAATAAAAATGTTTTCAATTCAAACAAATATCCTATTCTTCTGACACAGCGCATCACGCAAAACAAAACAGTCAGATAAGTCAAACTTTACTCAACTTGGTGATCTACTCAACCGTTGAAGCAAAGTATTACTGTGCCAGGCTCCCTGACTACAGCACCATAATGCTTCAATAATCTATCAAGCGGTGATGCACAATATTTCTAAGAAATTCCAGCATTTATGACGAAATTTTTTAAACCTGACAACGTACCACAAAAAATCAATTTGAGGTCAATACGCACAATTTAGAGGGCCTATACCATGCTAGCTATTTAGAATAAACGGTTTCTCCATCTCTGAGGCTCGCCTTTCTCTTGTGGTGTCGCCTATTTCATGACATCACCCAGAGTCATTGCCGGCATGCTGCGCTTTTTCCATCCAAACTTTTGCAAAGATGGATGTGAATATTGTGCAATGAGTATTTATCGCTGATCACCGCTAGCTCCATGGAGAAAAAGTTTGTGTTAGCCTGGAGGCGGCTTTAGCTGCACAGGCTCTTCCTGGAAGAGGCTGCTCCTCACTTATGATGACGTCACAATGTGAGGACCCTCTGATTGTGAATTGGGAGGGGTTGGTGCTCGTGAGGGTTTCAGAGGAATGATGAGAGATGCGTGAATGGATCAAAATACTGCTTTGATTAGTTTTTGTGAGTGAATTAACATTATAATACACTTAAAAATTTTGAAAAGTTGATGTTGCATGATATAGGCCCTTAAAGAAATACTGGCTGAGATGTACTAACAACAAAAAATCTACAATGTGTAAAAAAAAAGCCTTTGTAACCCCCTAGCATGTTATTTCCAAAATAACATAAATGCAAATGAGTGTTTGATTTTCAGCATGAAGAGACACCTTGTGGGTCCTACTGGGTTCTGGACAGTGAGACAGAAAGGCTCTTAGCTGTTTAAAGGCTGCAGACCCTGCTTGGCTAAATGACCCAAAAGGAAACTTACCTCTGCGGAGACCACGTGACGTTTCCGCCCCCGTCCTCTATACAGAAGAGGTCACCGTGATGCTGCGGCCTTAAATTTAAGGTGGAAAAACGCCTCGTCATTCAACGTTTATCCTAAACAGCCAACAGGTTTTTACTAAACCATCTCTGGCTTCCACCCAACATTACATTTCTACAGAGAGTTCAAAAGCACCGCCACCTTCCAGCTGTCCAAGAGTTCTCAGTCGCGCGCCTTCCTTCAAGCGGTTCATCCGGGGCTTCCCGGGGGAGTGTGGGGGTGCTCAGGCGACGCTGCGCTCACTGGCTTTTCAAATGCGCACTTCATGTCTTAAAAGCCTGTTTACTTTAGATAATATATCCTATTTAATATATCCTATTTAAAACTTTATTGAGAATTACTACAGGAAACAGTGATGAAACCTTTTTTAACAGATAAATTAGAGCACTTCATTGTAATACTATAATATATGAGATAAGTAAAAAAATGACAGTTAAAGAAAAAAAGAATATAATAGATGCTAATATTTTATAAACTCCATCAAAATAATTGTTTCATCTCATTTATCATAATATTTATAGTTTTTTTTTTATCACACACCATTAGACCCGTAGTGTAAATAAATTAAAATGCAGAAAAATCAATTTAAAGAACTCTTTGGTCCGCCCTCTCAAATCAACATTTTTCCGTTTGTTGTCACATGTCAACTAACAAAAGCTCGATCGCAACAGCAACACGAACGAGAAACCCATACACGGGTCCTCAGAAATGTAAATAAAAGAGCTCAATAAATCGCAACGTACCTTTTCACGAGATTTTCAACAGGAAAAAGAGAAAGGCATCGCCACGTGACTCATCGCCAGTCCAAGATATATGAATGGAAAAGATCAGACGCCAGATCCTTTTTTGAGAAAGTTGAAACGCAACAAACAAAACAACTTCATGTCTGCAATATTATGAAAATAAAGGTATATATACTGCTAGAAATATTTTCAAAATAAATAGTTCAATAATCAATTCTATTTTATGGCATTTTCTGCGGAAAAAAGAGAAACATATTAATAATGTGACCCACGCCAAGACGTGAATGAAAGTTAACGCAGCTCAACGTAACAGAGCCTTTGGGAGCAGTGAAAAAAGTTGAACTAAACAAGCAAACTACAAACTGTATGTCCAAAGTGAGCATATTTTTAAAAGAAAATGGCATATTTCTCTTACCAGAAATGTTGTCAAAATAAAAATTAGTCCTCAAAAAAAAAGGTCTTGTTTTATGGGGATATTCCAACGAAAATGAACGTTGCATCCGCCATGTTTGCTCACGGCAGGCCAAACCTCTCCAGTCACGTGATCCCAGAAGGCTCAGAGAAAATGAATAGAAAATGAAACGATCCGCTCACAGTTTAGGGCGTTTTTTGTGAAACCTTACGCATTTCCAAGTGGACAAATGTAGCTACTACACATTTTAGATGAGACTGGGTTGAACTGCAGATCCCAGAGTAGTGATAACTTCTGTAAATAATCGGGGTGGAACCACATCAAAGGAGGAACCTGAGGGGTTCAGGTGTTTCACAGTCTCATATAAAACGGACAGAGTCACTGGTTCAAACTGGTCAAAGGTTACAGGGCAAGACACAACAACAGAGGGGTCGAATCCAGGTGGTGATATGAGGGCTCTGACATTATTCACCTTGTCCACAAAAAAATTAAGGAAAGTTTCACATGTCTCAAGCGTAGGTTGGACACAGACAGACTTGGGGGCATTAAGAGCTGCATCTATGGTGTTAAACAGGACACGGGGCTTGTGACAGTGTAACAGGATAACATTTGACAGATGTTCCCTTTTGCCTCTTTTACGGTAACCTGATAATGATGCCAGCTGTCCTTCAACATCTGTAGTGACACCTGTAGCTTGTCCTTGTCTAGCAGTACGAGTTACGTTGTTCAACCACGGCTCATTTTTTACTTTAGGCTGCCTGGATTTAAGTGGAGCCACTGCATCCAGTACTGTCAGGCAGGTGGAGTGTAACCAGGAGCTGAGCTCATCCATACTATAACAGGTGGATTGTGGGATGACACTGGTTTGATTAATAGAAGCAGAGAAAAGAGCTGCAGTGGAAGGATTGATGATATGGACGCACCGAGCCGGAGCTCGAGGCCTACAGGGGCTACAGGACAGAGTGATGTCAAATAAAACAGGCATATGTTCTAAAAACACTGCATCACATATCACCAGGTTAGAAACAGATGTGCCATATGTTAGCACCAGATCAAGTGTATGTCCACGTCCCTGGGTGGGTTCAGACACATGCTAAACAGGTATTGTACCCCAATAATAACAACTCTGATCATACTTAAGCAGGATTCAGCCAGGAGCCCAGAGAAATCATTTAAAAAGTCCTTGCTGTATTTTTGTTGGACGATAAACCATTGCACACAGCACAGGTGGAGAATGTTCCAGTTCGCAAAACAACCAAAGCACAAGATAACACAGAAAGAGCACATTTTCGAGTATGCAGATTTATGGTGGTAATTTCCTCTCCCTCCAATGTGTGCGGGGGATGAATGATCACAGTCCGGCGGTAAAACTTCAGAAAATACGCTGGACTCACCAACGTTCAGGCACGTTTCTGTCAGACAAAGGAAATCCAAGCCCTGAGAGGTGAAAAAATCCTTGAGGATGAAAGTTTTGTTCGCCAGGGATCTAGTGTTTACCAGGCCAAATCTAGCAGGGGGTGGCGGGGTCGGGGTGTTGATGGTCCAGCTGGCTGTGCTGAAGGCTTTCAGATCCGCCGCAGGAGAACATCTGCGCTGCCCAGAAGAAACCCGCTAAACTAACTTCAATGAATGGAAAACCGGATCATCAATAATCTACACCTCGATCTTAGGAAAACAGTCTTTTTTTCTTCTTCACCTTAGTCCCACTCATGTTTCTGTTGTTTTTTTGTTGTTGTTTTTGTTTTCCCTTCTATCTCTTTTTCTTCCTTCCTCTCCGCCTCCTCCTTCATATGTAAACCACCCAGCAACTCATCCTCGGTAAGTATTTATTTATGCATCGAACGATGCGCTACAAGACACAAGCAAACATGGGCGCATTACGCGATCTCGGCACACACGACATACTGCAAACACCTCACATTGGTTTCTCATAAGACGACGGCCACCGCAGCCACATAGCCAGAAACGTTTCACGCCGCACATGCACAGCTTGTGGTGGGTTTGCAATGTGGGCACACGAACACGACAGACACACACGATTACTTAGCTTTACACTTTCAGTCAGACAGTTATGAACAGTCTTAACACTATTGAATAGCGCAGACTTGGCTCTGGGCCAAAGAGATTGAAAGTGTTAAATCACCTGTGTGGTCTAAAAGCAGATATAGCTCTACTGTAGGAGACCCATTTATCGGATTCTTTGAATCACCTTATGTGCTGCTTACAATTTCCAGTTAAATATTTTGCCAGTTACAACTCCAAACAAAGAGGAGTTGCTGTTTTAATTAATAAAAATCTTAATTTTACTCATAAGGATACAGTTACTGACCCAGAAGGCAGATTTGTAATCACACATAACCATTCAGAATAAGACTTTTGTATAGCTTAGTGTTTACTTGCCCTAATGTTGACTTAATTTTCCTTCTTTCACAGTTTCTTCACCACTCTCAGTTCACTGACTCAATAATCATTATAGAGGAGACGTCATCCTGTTTTGGACCCCCAACCGACAGACTAGCACAAAGCAGCAAACCAGCGTACATGGCGGTCTGCAAGTATTCTAAAGCAGTATATGAATGATCTGGGTCTCTGCGACGCGTGGTGCTCATGTCATATAAGCGCTAAAGGGTTCACCTTTTCTCCAGTTCACCATCACACTCATAGACTATTTATTAATCACAACTCTCTTTTAAAAAAAAAAAAATATTCAAAAGCTCCAATATCCATCCAATTATTATCAGTGATCATGCACCAAGTTTCGTAAATAGCTTAGAAATATTCACACCCTCAGGTACAACCTGAGGTTTAATACGCTCTCTGTTAAAGGACCGTATGGAATTCTTTAAAAAGAGTGGGCAACCTTCTAGACTTCAACTATACTCCGACATTCCTTGTGCACTCTTTGGGAAACAGCAGAGGCAGTCATGAGGGAAAATCATTTCTTATTCAACGCACAAAAAACGTAAAGAGAGAGCAGATTTATTAGAATTAAAAAATAAAATCAAAACCCTGGAGACTGCTAATGCTGCTTCTGCACAGGAACACATTCTGGGAGAAGCTGCAGTTAAATTACATCATTAATAAACAAACACAATTTCAAATACAAAGGCATGACTTGAAAATTTGAAAACTCTAATAAATCTGGCAAATTTCTGGCTAATCAGCTTAAAATTAATAGAGAAAAATCATCAAACACCTCTATTACGGACCAAACAGGAAATGTCACTCATGACCCGGTCAAAATTATTAACGCATTTGGAAACTTTTATAAAAATCCTGTATTAACACCACACAGATCAATCTCGTCAGAACAAAGCATATTGACTATTTCTTTAACAATGTAAACCTACCCAGGTTAAATGAGGATCAAATCACAAATTTAGACTCTCCACTGCTGTCTGAACTTCATGAAGCTCTGTTACTTATGCCTAATGGTAAAGCACCAGGGCTCGACGGTTTTCCTGCTGAGTTTTTATAAAGAATTCTGGGAACAACTGGCACCAACATTTTATAAACGGTCACATCTATTAATGAGAGCTAATCAATGTGCCAACTAACATGAACTCAGCCAACATAATTTCTTCTTCTAAACCAGAAAAAAATCCCACTAGTCCTTCAAGCTATCGCTCTATTTCTTTAATCAATGCAGATGTAAAAATTATCTGCAAGGCACTAGCACAGAGAATAGAAAAATCACTCCTCACATAATTGATTTCGACCAAACTGGATTCATCAAAGGCAGACACTGGATGATAATGTCCGTGAGACCAGTTAATATACAATAGACTTTGCCACCATTGAAAACCACAGAAATATTCTGCATTTATCGCTGGATGCTGAAAGCCTCGACAGAGTAAATTGAAGTTCCTTATTGCTGCCCTCCATAAGTTTGGTTTTGGAGAAGCATTCATCAATTGTATCAAAATATTATGCTTCAGAACCCCAATGCATCAAAGTTAGAACTAATAAATATCTCTGCATGTTTTTCTGAAGAGGAACCAGACAGGTTGCCCACTCCCTCTCCTTTCTCTTGCTATATTCATTGAGCCTTAGCTACAGCACACCACAGAATGAGACATTATAGAATAAAAACCAAACACAGCCATCATAAAATTAGTCTTGCAGATGACACATTACTGTTTTAAGGAATTTACATTCTGTAAATGAAATGAAAGAATGATCATAAAATTTAATTCTTCTCCATATCAGACCATTCAATATTTGAATAAGTCTGTTTTATTACCACTCAACAGGAATATGGAACAAAAGACTCAGCAATTCCAGTTAAAAACAGAAATATCAACACTCCAGTATCTACTTTTCCAAACTTTCGTAGAACTGGTGCAGCTAAACTACACCCCATTACTGAAAAACATACAGGACGATCTAACACGCTGGACCAACCTGCCTCTGTCCCTTATGTGCAAGGTAGCCACTGTTAAAATGAAAATCTTACCCAAAGTTAATTATCTATTCTCACTGATTCCAACACAACCGCCATTAAAATGAAAACTAAAACATTAGACTATCCATATCAAGCTTATGAAACAATAAACCTGCAAGAATTAGTCTAAAAACTTAAAATCTGCAAAAAGCTGTGGAGGATTAGAATTACCTAATTTCATAAATACTTTCTGCAAATAGATTACAATACATCTTAAAAATGGTTAAAAAATAATCCAGAAACCAACTCATGGTTAGACTTGGAACAGGCGTTATGTGGAAAGATCAACCTGTCAGAGCTACCATTTATTAGCCAAACAGTTAAAAAACAGGATTGCTTGAAAACTATTAATATAAACCCAATTTTAACAGCCTGGTGGGAATTTCTCAAATTGTCAAATCATCAATTCAACCGTGCAAAATGACACCCATCTGGAACAACCCGGACATCCTATAAACAAAAATGATTAACTTCCCAGCTTCGGCAAAGCAGTGAGGCATAAAACAACTAGAGCACGTATCGCTGATAGAAGATTCATAACTCCCAGGAACTTCAAGACAAACATGGAATAAATAACTTCTTGGAATTTTTCAGCAACTTAAATCATATTACAAAAGTATAAATATAAAGATCGACAAAGCTACCAGATGTAGTTACCACTTGATTAATTTTTCAATGAATAGAACTTCTCCAAAAATATACAAACTTTTATGTAATCTAGATAACAATATTGCTCTTCCAACAACAAAATGGGATGCAGATTTGAGCATCAGCACAGATGAAAGCTTCTGGTCAGAATCCTGTCTAAAACACCTTTAAACTGACAAAAAGTTCAAATCCTTGCAGCTAATCCATCTCCCAAAACTCTTCACAGAATCATTACACTGGACAGAGGATGTTCAAGATGTAGCCCTAGTAACTGTAGACATTTGCGAGCACTGTGATAGCACCTACCTGACACTACATGCACGCACGTCCTCCCAAAGACACTATAAAACCAGGTTTCTGGCAGCAGGTATAAAGCGATTTATCAGTCTGGCTTAAGGTTTCAATCACGACCTCACCATCACTTTGTGTGTTTGCTGACATGAGTGCCATTGATATAGAAGAAGGATTACCATCTATCATTTTCATAACTCTCTTTGTATTGCTAAAAAACTATTTTAATAAATTGGAAAAACAGGAAAAATATAAACATAAGTCAATACAGAAATCTGCTGCTTGATCATATCAGCTTGGAAAAAATGTCAGCCCAAAGTTCAAGTAACTTTGAAAGGATTCGGTCTCTCTGGTCTCCCATAGCTAAGTCCATGACTTAGGGGGTGGGGGGGCCTGGTCGCCGCCATTCCTCGCCTTCTGCATGGGTTCGTGGGGTCACCTGGTGCCGGCGGGGTGGTGGGGGCTCTGGTCGGGGCGGGAACCGTGCCTGGGTGGCGGGCTGGGGCGCCTGGCTTGGGGAAGGTGCCTTGCCTGTGCTAGCTTGGTGGGGGCCCCTGCCTTGGGGGAGGCAGCGGCGCTGGATGTGGCCCATCACACCTGGGGCTGGGATCAGCCCTTCCCTGCTGTGGGATGGACGGGACAACCATCTTGGGACCCCCGGTCGCTCTGGGTATCATCCGCTTCGGCTGCGGGGTCTGGGGTGCGGGGGTTTGTCGGCCCTGTCCTGTGGGGCATTCTTGGGAGGCCCACTATTGGTACCGGGTGGGGGTTGACGGTCGGGCTCTCCGCTGAGGCACCGGTGGTTGCCCCGGCCGTTGGCTGCCTCGGCCTGCCGAGGCCTGACCAGGTTTTGTAGGGTCGCGCTGGGGTGGGGGGACCTGACTCCAGCCTGGGATGCCCAGGGGATGGTGCCCCTGGGCTGGGTGGACCTGGCCCCTATGCTGGGGTGGCTGGGAGACAGCTGTTTGACCACCGGGGGACAGTCTCAGCTGGCAGTGGCCCTCCTATGGTTGTCGTATGAGTTGGCACCCTCTTCGGTTTTATTTGCACCTTAGATATGTAGGGGCTCTGGTAGGGGTGTTTGGATTACTGCCAGCAAGCAGCAGATGTCCTCTGGCACCCTACCTGCCAATTTAACCCCACCTTATTTAGCCCCTTGGTGGGGAGGGTGAGGGGACATCACTGTGAGTAATCAGGAGATGTCTCCCTAGTGCCCTACCCGCCAATTTTAACTGCACCCCCCTTAGTACACACACCCCTCCCATCTCAATATATACATCCCAACATAAACACACCAACATGCACACATATTTTGCAAGGAAGGTGGGACCCAGGACCATCTGTCCCCTACCCCTTCCCTGGTGGGGGGTACGGGGCCCTTTTTTATTACATGTCTTTTCTGTTGTTTAGTTGGTGTAAGTATTTGACATGAAGACAGCAGGTAATGAAGGAAAACAGCTTCACTGTATGAGATCATAAATAAACTATAGATAATTTTTTATGGATTGAGGTTTTTCTGAGGATTTTTACTGTTGGTGTTGCACAAAATTAGGAAAATGCCAAACATTTTTGGAGTAATCCCACTGATGAAAAGAGTATGACCCCCTGTAATACGAGTCTAGAAAATTCTTGCATTTAGATAGGGAACACAATAGGATGTTGTCAAATTTTATATGTGTACGATGGGGGGGTGGGCTGTTAGGGGTTATTTGCCCAGGAGTGTTAAGGTAGAACCCGCCACTGTACTCTCACACTGGTGATGGTAATCAATGTTGTTTCCTGCTTACAAAACCATTGAAAAACAGTTCTGGGTTTGTTGTTTGTAGAAGCATTAAGGTAGACAACCAACTTTGAGAAACCATCTTTTCCAGCACGGACAACTACTCTCCATCTGGTTGAATGAAAAGGGGAAACATTATTTATTTCTACCATGCTGATAATACTTATTTTTTATTTTTAAGTGACTATTCTCATGTACTTTTTAAATAATGTATGGCTGCTGAACTTTTACTGGGCCACACTTATTTTGTATAAGTTTGGGGTCAGGATGGCCCTAGACCCAGAGGAAGTTGACGGTCGTGATTAGCCAAGGATAATATTTGCTTTTACACACATAAGTGTGATTACAGTAAACCCTTGTTTTTCGGGAGGTTACCTTCCAAAAAGAACCCGTGATAGGCAAAATCCGTGAAGTAGAAACCTTTTTTTTTTTTTTAAACAATTATTATACAATTAAATTCTCTATTATACATTGAAAAGAAAGAACAAACCATGTTTACAGGCTCAAGCATTTGTTTCACAAATAAAAGTACTTTTGGAAACGTTTTTTTAACAAATATCTTCTGTACTGTACTGTCTAATACAAATAATTTTAATCATCAATAAAACAGAAGGTTTTAAATCACTGGAGATTAGCCCCACCCACCGCATCCAGAGAGTACTCGATTGAATGAGAAGATTTAAAATGATTTAAAAAAATACAAAGTACCTATCAGACAAATAGTGACTCAGGTGTATTTCACTGCTCTTGAGCCGCTGGGTAGATCCGATCCTCTGTTTCAAAAGTTTTTCTTCCTTTGAAGCTCTCAAGTGCGCTGTGTTTGTTCGGGAGAAGAACACAGTGATTTGACAGTTGTTGTTGTGTCGTTTTTTCCATGGTTTATAGAGAAACTCGAAATCATAAAGATGATTTCGCACGCATTCGTTAAAAATTTGGAAAGCGTTATACCTACGCGGTACATATTAAACTGCAACGCTATTGGTCATCAAGTAGAGAAGCGGGAGTGACTTTTAGCCAATCAGAATGCAGAACACAATGCAAATCCGTGAAGTAGCGAAACCGTGAAAAGTAAACCGTGTTATAGCAAGGGATCACTGTATAGCGTAAAAACCCACTCCAATGAAAATGGTGTTTTTAGTGTTTTTATAATGTATTTCTTATGATGGAGGTCGCATATAAAGATATTTAAGATTAAAACTGCAATTTAAAAAAAAAATCAAATCGTGATTAAAAACATAAAAAAAATAGCAGTTTAAAAAAGCTAGGGTCTGTGACGCAGAAATTCCGATGGGTGGGCCAAAGTCTCCCTTTTCTGCTCCAGTCTGATGTATTTACTTGCAGACAACAGATGTCTTGTTTCTTTTCTGAGCTGGCATCTGGATCAAAACTGTATGGCTGGATGGCTCAATATTGCTCGCTTTTTTCGCTTTTGCTATAAGATTTGTTCCATATATGTTCTTAGAATGACCAGAAAATGCTAAGGAATAAAATTAAGAGTTTTTATTGTCCCTAACAAAGAGCTCTAATAACAAAATAAAACAGACTGATCTGGCGCTCCCAAATTCAAAGCCTGCAAAACGTAAGAAATTACAATCCCACTACATGAGGCTGTCTGGAGAACAAAGCTTCTTCCAAAATATGGCCCTTTAAGATGTGGTCCTAGTCCTCCTCCTTTGAAAAACATCATGGCAAGCTCCAATTCTCTCGCCCCTCTTGGTCGCCAGAGATTGGCTGACAGAGTGACTGCCTACTTGCTTCCAGCCCATACTCTGGAATCACACGATCAGGCTTCTGCTCCACATGTGGTCTCACATGGCAGGAACTTTCAACGCAGGGAGTCGATCCTGTGCTTTGTTCTCATTAACGTGAGCCGACCGCCTGGAGTGTTCCCATAGGCCACAATCAGTCTCAAAAGATGGTAAATTTATGGTCCTAGACACAACCAAAGCTCATTCTTCAAATGGCCTTAGAATCTCAAAGTGTCCCTGCAGGGGGGTGAGCTTGAGTCGCAGTCGCTTTCACATTTGCACTACAGATGTCCTAAGGTAATAAAAAGTAAGAATGAAAACCCTAATAAAATAAGGACAAAAAATATAATAAAATTCTCTTTTCCTCATAAAGTGAGGTCACACAAAAAATAAAAACACATTATCACATCATATAATCAAAACATTTCAGCAGGTCCACATGACCTGGCAGCTGTGGTCTCAAGCCCTCACAATCTGTAACACAGAATGAGTGCTAATAAATGAGAATTTCAAAGGATATTTCAGCCATACATGAGCGTGCATGTGAAAAAACCTATCGGAGCATGCATTAACCATCTTTGAGAAACATTTAGTGAACAGTCGGAAATGAAAAATTCTTGCTACGCGCCGTGCCCCTCGGCAGCCATCCCTAAGGATACTCATGCTTCATTAGATCTGCTGGGCAGACAGATGACAGCTGAGGGCCTCTTGGGTTGGACATATTTTACTTTTAACAAGATAAGATGATCATCAGACAGACCAAAAGGAGATAGTCTGAATAAACCCTTTGTAATTGAGGCCAACCTTATTAATTTCAATCATGTTTAAAAATCTCTGGTGTTGACCATGAGGAAGAAGAAAGAGGATGTTAGAGAGGGGGTGGAGGTGGGAGGGTAAGACCATGAAGTGCATAGAGCAGACAGGTTTACTGGTTACTTATCTGCAAGGTTCAAATGTAGTACAAAAAGGGCGGGTTTGTCCACATACATACTAAATGTTCTCAACACACCTGCTAGCTGCAAAAATGTCCACATGTCAACATGTGTTCATGCACGCATACCTATGCCTTTAAACCAACTAGTGTGAAATCTTACATTCATTCAATCATGCAAACTATTAGTGCAAAGGTGAGCTAACACCTGTGCTCAGGTGAGTGTTTATGTTCTTCTAAAATGGATGGTTGAATGTTAAAAGGAAGAGGAAGAGCGCCCAGCCACCCCGACACCTGGAACCCCGCCACAGCAGCAGCGGCAGCCGGAACCCCCCAACGCCACACGGCAGCAGGCAGGGACAACCCTCTTGTAAACAACAAGAAGTTGCTGCTGAAGTTGCTGCAAATCAAGCTGTTCTGAAAGTGTTAGAAGAACAAGAAAAAGAGCAGTCAGAAATACAGAATCTGGAAGCAGTAGTGAAGAAGAAAATTGCCGAACATGAAGCAGCTGTTGTGAGACATCGTTTGGAACGAGAAGCAGAAGAGGTTAGGCACAGGATCCAGAGAGAAGAGGAAGAAATTAAAATGAAAGCTCAATTAGAAGAGGAGCATACATTTCTGCAAAGGACTCTTGAAGAAAAACGAAGAAGAATAAAACATTTGGAAGCAGTTAAAGATCTGAGTGTAGCAAAAGCAAAGTTGCAGGTGTATCAAGGTCAAGTTTTGGAAGAAGACAGAAATGAAGTTGCAAACAAAGTTGCACTGACAGATGATAAAGAACAAAAAACCCCAAATCCCTCATTCATGCAAACAGCTACACAGCAGTCTTCCTCTGCTTCTGCGAGTGAAGGGACAGCAGAACTCGTCAAGATGCTAGCAAGCACTTTAAGTGCAAACAGAATTCCTGTCCCCGAACGAACAATGTTCAATGGCGACCCCTTGAAGTACAATGATTGGAAACTTTCTTTCCAAACCTTAATTGATCAAAAGAGCATTCAAGATAAAGAAAAACTCTATTACCTTTGCCGATATGTTGGTGGTCAAGTCAGACAAGCTCTAGATGGTTTTTTCCTTCTTGGAACTGAATCTGCTTATGTTGCAGCATGGGTGATGTTAGAAGAAAGATATGGAAATCAGTTTGTGATTGCAAAGGCATACAGAGACAAACTGCAAGCATGGCCAAAAATTGGATCCAAAGACAGTTTTGAGTTAAGAGAGTTTGTTGATTTTCTTCATAGTTGTGAAACAGCTATGGCTCATATCAAGACATTGGAAATCTTAAATGACTGCAATGAAAACAGAAAAATCTTGTCAAAGTTGCCAGACTGGTTGACAGCAAGATGGAACAGAAAGGTCATTGAAATAGAGGAAGAGAGTAATCGTTTTCCATCATTCAGTGAGTTTGTTAAGTTTCTAACAAGAGAAGCTAAAATTGCATGCAATCCCATCACTTCCCTGCATTCAATAAAACAGGGTGAAGTTGAAAAACAGAAAACACAGAAGCATTCCAGTTTTGTAGCTAAATCACTGAACACAAAATCCACTGAAAGACCGCTGGCTACATGCATGTTTTGCAAAAGGACTGGACATACTTTACATAAATGTCGAAACTTCATGGAGAAAGATCTCAAGGATAGAGTCAAATATGTTCAGTCTGACAGATTATGCTTTGGATGTCTACAGTTTGGTCATCATTCGAAAAGCTGCAGTAATAGGAGCACCTGTGACATGTGCAAAAGATGACATCCTACTTGCCTGCATGAAGAGAGAGACAAAGAAAAGCAAAGGTCTTCACAAAACAATCAACATCTTTCTAGAACAGACTCTAACACAATGCAAGTGAACAACCAAAAGTGTTCACCTAATCCTCACCCCGAAATAATTCCATCTGCAATTTCAAACAGAGTGGTGCATGATTGGTCCACAATACAAACAGCTGCAGTTGTTCCTGTATGGCTTTCATCGTCAACCCATCCAACCAAAGAAGTCCTCGTATATGCCCTTCTAGATTCTCAGAGTGACACAACTTTTGTTCTCAAGGACGTGGCAGACACTTTGGACATCAGCAAGGAAGCAGTCAAACTCAAACTCTCAACAATGGCATCAAAGAACACAGGGATAAACTGTCAAAGAGTAAATCATTTACAATGTCGTGGTTTTTCCAGCACTAAGAAAGTTTCTTTACCCCCAGCGTTCACACATGAGTTCATTCCAGCCAATAGGACTCACATACCAACAAACGAAACGGCTAAAGCTTGGTCCCACTTGGAACATCTTCAAGATGAGATTCCAGCTCTGCAAAACTGCAAAGTCGGTTTACTCATTGGCTATAACTGTTCTCAAGCTTTACTGCCAAGAGAAGTTGTGTCTGGCAAAGAAAATGAGCCTTATGCTCAACGCACAGACCTTGGGTGGAGCATTGTGGGCCATGGAAACCCTCATGTTGATTTTAGTGATGCTATAGGCTTAAGTCATCGCATAATAGTGCAGCAAGTGACACCGATGGCCACGTATGGCCTTCTACCTGATGAAATGCTTCCAGGTACAGTTTATCATCCTCTCTGTCATAATAGAGTGTGCCGGTCAGGTCATCAGAGGCGAAAAAATGTGACTTCAAGGACAGGGTTCATGGCTTCCATACCTGAAATTCATGGACACACCTGGCGTGTCAGGGGCCCCTGGATGTTTGCAGTGGGGGTTGGCTGTGGTGTGTGGCATGACATCCAGTCTGAAAGAATGCTGGCTCCTGTTTTGACAAGAATGTCCCGTCCCAACAGATTCACAGGCGTGTGTGGTGAATGCACAAATGAATGTTCCATCATATGGTCAAAAGTCAGTCGGATGGGCTTTTGCAGGTTTTGAGGAGTCATATGTTCATTTGTCAGAGCAGATGGAGTGTCCACTAGACTCATAATGGGTTACCTCTGAGCTTGAAAGGGACCATGGCTCCTGCATCACCAAGTGGTATTGTCCAACTTGCCACTCCTGTGGTCCTCGCCACGGTGAAGGAGGGGCTTGGAGCGGTTGTGGGTACTGTTCATTTCCGCCACGCCCTCTGTCTCTGGTCTGTGCATTTTGCTGTTGGGTACCTCGTTGTGGGCAGTCACATGCCTAAGGGTTCAGAGCGCCACAGATGCCATTTCCTACTGCTGCTGGGGATCTCCTGGGTGGCTCACGTCTCCCAGGATTTCCACCTGTCCTCCTGTCCCGGCCTCCGAAGGCCTGAGCTTGCCACAGCATTGCTGCAGGTCCTGAGGGTATTTAAACTCATCATGTTATTGCTTTGTTTTTTTTAAACACCTTTATTATCCCGAGTGGATTTTTCCTGCAGTGTAAATAATTGTTTTTTTCAGTTTTTTCAACTTCTCCCTCTGCCCTGTCCTTTATGCGTACCCTCTTTCCTTCAATTGACTAGGGGAGCTGACCAGAGGGTCAGTCACTCCTGACTCGGCCCCCTCCTGTGAAGGTAGAGAGCTGCGGGGGATGAGTAAACTTCTGCGCCTTTTGTCACTCACCCACGAAGCAGGGAGGGGGGGGGTTTCTGCGTAAAGATTTATGAGGTCTCAGGAGGGATCTGCTCTTCTGCTTGGAAAGAGATTTAGAAAAAATTAATTAGTGTCATGTACAGTTTTCACTGTCGCCAACGCCATGGCTGCAAGAGTCAGTTGATCAGTGATGAAAGCTAGCAAAGGGAAAAATCCCTAAAAATTTTCTTTGTCCGATATGACGGAGGTGGAGCAAAATCTTTGAAAATATATTGTCTTACATGCATTTTGGCAGCTAATCATTTACTTTTAATCAAGAAACAAATACTAATTGTTTTGACTTACCATTAAGGACTTGCTGTCCTTAATGGTAAGAAGTTGGAGAAGTCCTGAAAGCAACAAAATTCCACAATTTATGCTTTTCCTTATTTAACCAAAAACACAATTAACACTCTACACCACAACAGGTTTGTTAAAACACAGACAATCAACACGCAGACAATAACTTTTAACCATTTTCTCAAACCCACACCAAAAGACATAACACAACAAATTAGGTACCTTACACGCAAACAAAATAAACCATTTCACTGAAATGAATCGTTCATAACTAGCATTAACATTCATGTTCCCCCTTCTTCTGTTCTACCAGAACCTGCACCTCCTGTTACCTTATCATACCTTTCCGTGTCCACAGACCCTCTATATCACTTCCCATGCCTTTCATTTCTCCTTTTCTTCACTGCTTTGTCCTTTTCCCATTCTCGGTTATTTCTGATAACAATTTTCAAATACTATTGATTGTGATTCAAACAAACAGAACCGCCAGTCATTCGCTTCTCATTCACAGCCGTGCACTTCAAAACAATCCTAAGTAATCTGGGAAAGATTAAAACAAACAGATAAACTAAATTAAACATTGTAGAGATTCTTTTTAAGAGAGTCCGGATCTAAACCACCAAATACTTATAATCAATGTCAATAATACTTCTTTGAACAAAGCTGAACTTGTCATGGCGTCGTGGACGTGGCAGACCCAGTTGCTGAAACCCGGAAGTAAACTCTCGACCAGAAATAGTTTGCAAAGAGTATTTAATTCTACAGGGGCTTTACAGAGTCTCCAAGAGAGCGTAGCTTGAGAAATCTTTGGATGAAGCTTTGACGTCCCAGGAGCGCGGCGGACCGTGGAACCTGAGGAGCGTAATCTGGGGGAGCCGAGGACGGCGGGACCAACTTGAGGTGGAGCAGGACGCCGAGGACGGCGGGATCGATGTGGAGTGAGGAGTGGGGGCCGGGGACGGCGGGACCAGCGTGGAACGTGGAGAGGAGCTCTGCCGCGGGAACCAGCGTGACCAGTGGGAGATGAACCTGAATGTGAGTACAAGCGAGGTAAGTAACAACGTGACTTGACAAGGTTTAGAAAATACTAAAAGGCCAGACATAAGCACCGGAGTGAGTATAACAAACTGGCGCTGGATACTGGAGAAGACAACCCTTATGAAGGCAGGCAGGAGATGAGGAGATGCAGGACAGCTGGTTCCAATCAGCAGAGCAGGAGCAGGAGTGCTGGGAGGGGGAGGTGGCTAACACAGGCACCATGACAGAACTAAATCACGGTAATTAGGAAATACAAAAAAATTAGAGACATGTATTCAAAATAAGAAAACCTAAATAATTGCAAAATTATTTTACACAAAATGCATTAGACCGACACTACCTTACATGTTTTAAAAAGATTTAGGGAACCTCCCGAGAAAGTTATTTTCGTTCGAACAGAGACGCAACTCACGTAGTCAATCTCGCCGTTGTAGCAAAGACTTCCATCGGAAGCGCTGCGCTACTTAAAAATCTTTTTCGTCGAACCAAAAGCCCACTGAAATTTGTTTTTATCGACGTCTTACAACCAAGGTCAGGACCATGCTCAATAACGACGATCCCCGCCATGATTTTACCACAAATTAGATCCAAAACTCTTCAAATTTGTTCGTGTGAAAGTTTAGCGTGTTCCGCCATTTTGATCTCTACGGATGCCGTCTCGCCGACTACATGATACAAACAAAGCCAATTATAGCCGTCAACACCATTTTGGTTTCTAGGACTCCGTCACGCTTACAGTTTGGTACAAACAAAACCAATCAGAGCCGTTGACACATTCGAAAGCAACCGTCATTGGTCCATTCGACGTAATCAAGATGTAAACAAGATGGCCACGTCCATAGAGAAAACAATACACAGGAAAATGTGGAAAATAAAGTTAAAATTCACAGATTTCAAACACTTTTTCATCCCATTCTTTCAAAAAAATCGCATACATTTCATTCCATTCCTCCTCATTCAAGTAATTTTCACCTTTGTTGTCAAGTCAAGTCGTCACCGTAGTCTGTCGTCGTATTGTTACAGTCGTACATTGTCCGGACACAATGCATCACATACCTCATATTTCCTCAAATTCACCTTTCGTGTTAGTTGCGGATCCTTCTTCGGTCATTTCTCCATCTAAAAAAATAATTTATAAATTCCTATAATAACACTGTTTTTTGTGCATTCTAATGCAAAGGCTCCAACAGACACAAACCTACCGAATTATCCATATAATAACACTGTTTTTTGTACGGTCCCACCGTACAGGCTTCCAACAGATGCAAACTTATCTGTCTTCGCACACCCTGTGTGTTGTTCGGATAAATCCATTTCTCCTGTTTGCACACCCTGTGTGTCAGGCTAACCGTCAACCATCACTTTTAAAGTTCAGGTTAACCATACAGGGTACACTCCGCCACCCACACAATCGACTTCTCCCTTAATTTGAGTTATTCGACTATAGAATAACTTAATCAATATGCAGACTTTACAAAAGGCTCTGCTCACCGTTTTTTTATAAGGCCTCCGAAGAAGTCGACGGCATGGAAGGAAGCATCCCCAGACTTTACGCCTAAAGTCTCAGAATTCTCGTAATAAAGCACTATGATCCGGTCCGACCGGTCCGATCTGCGTTCCAATCTGCGGTCCTTCCCCAACTCTCACGTACAGGGGTCACCAAGAATGAAGGAAAAAGAAATCTGTCGCAACCACAGCTCATTCTTCCAAATAGCCTTAGAAACTCAAAGTGTCCCTGCAGGGGGGTGAGCTTGGAGCTGCAGTCAAAACCATCTCACATATGCAATTTCAGGATGTCCCTATGTAATAAAAAGTAAGAATGAAAACCCTAATAAAATGAGGACCTAAAATATAATAAAATTCCTTCATATGCCAATGTTAGCTAGGGATTGTGAGGGGTTGTAAGCTAATGGGAGAGAGTACATCAAAGGAATTCATGGATTTTAATTGAGGTACTTCCACACCAACAGTCCCGCCACACGTATTATGTGTGATCAAAAATTTCCATCAGTTTAATGCTTATTTGCACACAAATATGTGCTAATACAATCAGCTTTTTCAATTTAGACATGAATTTCTATTTTTGATAGAAAATAGATTCTCAAAAAAAGATTTTCAAATGTCAAGTTTTAGATGATGAACAAGGTGGAAGCATGCAAGTGAAACTTTGAAACAACAGTTTAATTGTGTTGACAAGACAGTTATTTTCAAGAGGTTGCTGTTTTTTTTTCCTTTTACTAAAATATGTTTCACTTCATATGTTGGGAAAAGTTGAAATTTCTGTGTGAAAAGTTGGGGTATTAACTTTTTGGAGGGAAAAAAACTTAAAAATGTGAAAATAGGCAGGTTGCTGGTGACAGCTACATAACACACACTCTTTGACATACCGTACATCTTTGAGCATTTGCATAATTAAAGTGAATTTGTTGATGCTGATGCATAGTAAAGCAGCAAGTGTGTCATGATAGCGCTTTCCACTAGCTTTTCCCTAAACCAGTCCTCATTCCAGACAGGATTGATTACTATTATGGGGACACTGGTAATGGAGTATGGATCAATTAAACATTATTTGTTTCCCCTTTTTACAGAACATTAACAGATGAAAGTCTGTTAGCGTTCCGACATGTCTCCCTCCTTGTTTTCTGGGGCAGCCCACCTCCAACGATTTGCGATGGTAGTTAGACTCTCTTGGTTAAGCAGTAACTGGAGTCTTACTTCAGGTGCACTGACCAGTAGAATAAGCTAATTGTTCCTGGTGGGGAAAGAGAGGGGGTTGATAACCATAGGCTGCTTGAAAGTGAGAGTATCTGGGTGAATTGATTAAGGTGTTGATAAGTTCTCAGCCCAGGGAAACTAAGACGACCAAGTCTTGGGTTCTTGAAAGCAAGACTTGTAACGTTGACTCTAAATCCTAGTTATACTGCTTTACCTGTCCATTAGTTTGTAGGTGGAAACCAGAATTTAGACTGACCTTGATCCATAGTTGCAAAAGTCCTTGAAATTGGAAATGAACTGTGGATCATAATCAGAGGTGATGTTTTGTGGAAGGCCATGCAGACGAAACTGGGTAACAAGCACAGCTAGCTCCTTGGCCGATGGTAGGTTCTGTAGAGTCATGTACCAGTTTAGAGACTATGGCAATAATGGTAAGAATAACAGTTTTACCTTTAGAGGTACAAAGACCAGTAAAAAGGCCCATAGCTAGATGGGACCAAGGTCTGAAAGGCACAGGTAAAGGGTGCAAAAATCCAGTAGGTGGGTTTCTAGGCGTCTTTACATTGGAACACACCAGACACCCAGCGACAAAAGCCCTTATGTCAAAGGACATAGCGGGCAACCAAAAGCGTTGAGCAACTAGGAAGCTGGTCATGGTCAAAATTATGATTTTTGGCTTTGACTGATTCTCTGCTATGAATTTTGAAAAATATTCCTGCCTTGCCTTTTTAATTGAGTTATTGTATATTAAAGTAGTTGTATAAACATGCTTCTAAACATATTTTGATGTATTGTGAGTTTTGTTTTGCACCACTGTCATTCTGCCCTTCTTGTCATCTTTTCAGTTTCTTAATATCTTCAGTTCTTCAATGAGGTGGAGCTTTCTCTTTGACAGTTTGTAGTTTTGAGGGGGCTTCTTTGTCCAGAATTGTGGTTTTTCATTGAAACGCTGAATTGATAATTCCACAGATGGATATGAAAGAATACAGTAGGTTGCTGGTTTTCCAAATGTAGGAAAAGGTTTTCAGCCATTTAAGGGTGTAGCCATTGCCTTCTAATGGGATCTGTAGCTAACTGAAAGTCAATACCAGAAATGTTTTTCATTTTTAAAATGGAGCTGCATTCATTGACTTAAAATTAAAAGGAAAAACCAATCTGCCTAACCACTTTTTCTTTTTCTTCTTGAACACCACTCATTCTGTCAATTAATTTAAATGATAAAAAAAATCGTATTTGAATGTTCCTTTAAAAATATTCTGTGTAAAAGTAAATGTGTAGCAAAATTCAATTAAAAATATATAATTTGACAATTTAAGAGGAATAATAGAAATGCTTTTTCATTTTCACAATGTAACTGCATCAAATGCCTCAAAAATAAAATTAAAAGTCAATCCTTCAAAATGCTTTTACATTTTCTACTTAAACATCGCACATTCTGACTTAATAAAGCAAAATGCAAAGAGGGGATTGCTTTTTCGTTTTCACACCACCGTGCGAAAAGTGTAGCATAACTAAATTCAAGTCATTATTTTCAGTAAGGAGGCTGGGCAATGATGTCAGTGCTCACTCTGCTACTGCATTGTTAGCCCTACCGGCAAAAACTGTTGCCAGAATGGGTGGTTTTGGTTCTAGATCTGTGGGTAAAAATGGCTTTGGGTGGGTAGGCATAATTTGGGTGGTTTTAGGGTCACATCGGTGGTTTTTTTGGGATCGTGCCAATGACCATTATATAGCGACCATCCTTATCCTCAAAGATTTTCTCAGTGCTATATGGCACAGATTTGCTGAATAAAACAGCAACCCCTCTTTTCTTTCCATCACTAGAGCTAGCCCCATAGATCTGGTCTACCCACACTGTTTTCAACTTTAACTGTTCATTTGCTGATAAATGTGTTTCCTGGATCAGAGCTACAGAACATTCCAGTGTTTTTAATTGGTTGAAGGTCTTTCTCCTCTTGACCAGATTGTTGATCCATTTGACATTATAACTAATAACGTTTATGAAGGCCATATTTCTTCAAAGATTGGGTAATATGCCTGCTTTGCGTAAATACCCGTACCAGAATAGAAAAGGACGAATAGTTTGAGGAAAGATAGTTGAAATTGAATATTTCAAGCAAACAATGTACCTTTCAACATGTACCAAGGTTTAGAACACAGCACATTAACATAGAACAGTTGAATTTCCAACTCACCAATCAAACACGGTAATCTCACCTCCAACGCATTTGACCCCTGATGGTGTAGGGGCAGAGAGGTGTGACCTACCCTCTCTGTTGCATATAGTGCACCATGTGCTGAAGAGACCCCCAAACAGGTTGAAGAGGGTCATAAGAAGTGTGTTCCACTCATATCGTCCTGGGTTTTGACTCTGCATTGGCTCAATCATTCAAACCTTTCTTTTAGTGGCAATGCACTTATTTAATGGCAGTATTAACCGATATTATCAATACTTTTTGTTTCCACATGGCTACCTGATTCAGTATCTGTCATTCCCCTGCAGATGTAGTGAGATATTTTGAGCCTTTCTTTTTCTTCGAGTTGATTCTCCAGTCATCCTTCATCCTCTCCAAGAGGCTTCCTTCTTCTACTCCCCTCATCTGGATTCCCTTCTTCCTCAGTGTCTCTGCAGCCTCAGACAGTGTGTCAAAAGTATTTTTTCCATCTTCTGTTGACATTTTAAGGCGAGCTGAATACAGGCACTTTGCCTGCATCCCTTTCTTCTTGAGCTGTCTGACAATATCCTGCACCGTCATTCGTTTTTCTGGCCAGAGAAGATTAGTTTGTCTTGGAAGAGGACTTCATTTTGACTCCACGCTTGTTTTATGATCATGTATTTAGTTGAACCATCCAAGAATCTTACTATTATAGATCTGGGACCCAGAGAAGCCATAGTAGACTGTTTACGAGTGTTTTCTCACCCTTGGCTGGGGTGTTAGTGTTCAGGCTCCAAGAGATTTTGGCCATGCTTGTCCTCAGGCATCCTCGGGCCTGGTGTGCCCATGTTGGGTGCACTGGGCCTGGGGGTTGGGGGTCTCTGGGGCGGGAGGTGCTGGGGATGAGTTGTGCTTGTGCTGCATAGATGCTAACACCCCGGCCAACAGGAGGACAGGGCGGACGGCGCCTTGTGGGTTCTCTTTTCTTTAGCTCTGTCATTTCTCTTTTATTTGTGCTTGTTTTTGTGTATTTTATTATGAGGGGCTTATATAATTATTTTATTACATGTGTAGGGATTGGTTTTATTGTATTCTTGTTTGTTTTTTATGGAAAGCACCTTGAGCTGTCTGTTTGACATGAAAGGTGCTTTATAAATAAAATTAATTTGAATTTGAATTTTAGTAATGAGTGAGCGATGTGCAACTTCTCATGTCGAACTCATCTGGCATTTTGAGCACTCCTTCCAGCAGTTCTTTCACAAATCCAATCATTTCTCCTTTCTCACTGCCCTCAGGGATCTGATAGATGCGCATATTGTTTCTTCTCAGCCTGTTTTTAATCTGCTCACATCTGTCTGTCATCTCAATGTCACGGTGAAGGAGATATCTAAGCGCCCTCTGGTGGAGGCTGAACATCTCTTCACTTTGGCCCAGTCTTTCCTCTACATCACATATGTCAAACTCAAGGCCCGGGGGCCAAATGTGGCCCTCCATGTCATTTTATTTGGCCCGCGAGAGCATAAAAGTTTTTATCCTTTCAAAATGAAAAATAGAAATCGGTGTGTATTTATTCATATCTAGGGGGAATTGAACTTAAACTATCGGATTGGGCAACTATACATTAGGACTTAAACACTGTCCATATAGCCTAACCTGACAGAATCAAATGTAAAAGGATTAATGCTAGAATAACAAGAAAGCATATGTTTCCTATGCAACTGTTATTGTCACTTTAAAGAGTTACAATAAATAAATAATACGTTATTCAACATGTAGAAGTAGTTTCATTTATTTTTCATTACATTCAGTTACATGTATAAGTAATATCTGTCCCCTTGAAGACAACCACTATGCTGATGTGGCCCTCTGTGAGTGTTGAGTTTGACACCCCTGCTCTACATTAACAAATTTCCCTTTGTGTTCTTTTAACTTGCCTTTTATATCGTTGATGACTGTGTCCAATCGTTCGACAGTCATTTTATGTCACTCTGAGTTCTCTTTTCGCATTTTTCTCAACTCTTCCATTATGTCTCCTTGTTGCTGGTTTAGAGCGCTGCTACCATCGCTGCTAGTGCTAGCGCAATCTCCGGTCTTCGCAGCAGTCCAGTCCTGTATCTTACGTTGTTCGTCTTTTTCTTTCAGGTTGTCTTGTTTCAACGTCTGATGAAGTGTTTTTTGTCTTGTAGCAGAACTCATCATGGAAAATATTTTTAGTACAGCCAACTCTTTATTTTGCCACCTTATTTTGTTTTTTTCAGCGGAGGGTAGACCCTAAGCAGTTGCCATGTCCATGTCGTCACTGGAAGTCCTTCTGGAGGATTGATTTTTAATGTTAGTTTTGAGTCATTTGATACTGTTCAGTTCCATTTTGATTTTCAAATTATTTCTAATTGAATTTTGCTAAACATTTACTAGAGAAAATGATATGTCAAATACCATTTTTTTATCATTTTAATTAAGTGACACAATGAGCGGTGTTTAGAAAGAAAAAGCAGATTGGCAAATTGCTTTTTCTTTTTATTTTTGAGTAAATGAATGCAGCTTCATTTTGAAAATGAAAAAACATTTCTGGTTTTGACTTTTTAGATATGCTACATAAACGCTTCCATAAAAATGTTCACAAAATATTGGACATAGATTTCTGAAGCACTGTCAACATGTAAGTTAAAATCAACTAGAATAATTGTTTTCATAAAATCTATGTATACTAAAGCTGTTTTGAAAGATCTCAAAAATAAAAGATGAATAATATGTAGAAGGTCTGTGCATTGGCAAACACAACATGACAGGATTATTAAATACAATAGACTGGTATTCAAAAGAAGAATATTTATTAAACATTTGAACCAATACCTGCAGAGAAAATTGCAGCAGTCCCACCACCCCTGCCTTGTTTTTTCTGTCCTTGTTTGTGAAGTCAAAAAGGGGCGGTGTTGCCTCTAACAGTGAGATTGCTGTACCAGAGTTCCAAGTCTCTGTTAAAAACAAGCCATTAACGTTGGTATCTAAAACAAAGTCATGAATAAGAAATTATTTTTTTTCATAGTGATTGAACATATAAGAGTGCCAAATTCAGGTCAGATGACTTATTGTTGTGACTAGATTGGTGGTGACTGGACGAGTTCTGCATGTGCACTGTTTTAAGATTATTGTAGTTCCTGTTATGTTTCATTGGGGTGAGGCTGTCTATTACCCAAGCTGAAGTCAATGAGGTAGTGAACAAGCTCCTCAGTGGCAAGGCTCCGGGAGTGGATGAAGTCCGCCCTGAGTACCTCAAGCCTCTGGATACTGTAGGAGTGTCTTGGCTGACACGTCTCTACAGCATCCCGAGGCAGTCGTGAACTCTACCATTGGACTGGCAGACAGGGGTGGTGGTTCCTGTTTTTGAGAAGGGGGACCAGAGGGTGTATTCCAACTACCGGGGAATTACAAGTTTGCCAGGGTACTGGAAAGGAGAGTCCGTCCGATAGTCAAACCTCAGATACAGGAACAACAGTGCGGTTTACGTCCATGTCGTGGAACAGTGGACCAGCTCTTCACCCTCTTTAGGGTGCTGGAGGGATTGTGGGAGTTCGCATATCTAGTCCATATGTGTTTTGTGGATTTGGAGAAGACGTTCGACCGCGTCCCCTGTGGCATCCTGTGGAGGGTGATCTGGGAGTATGGGGTCCGGGGAGCCTTACTTAGGGTTGTCCGGTCTCTCTATGACCGGAGTAGGAGCTTAGTTTGCATAGCCGGCAGTAAGTCAGACCTGTTCCTAGTCCACGTTGGACTCCGGCAGGGCTGCCCTTTATCACCGGTTCTTTTCATAGTTTTTATGGACAGAATTTCTAAGCGCAGCCAGGGGCCGGAGGGAGTCTGGTTTGGGGACCACAGGATTTTCTCTCTGCTTTTTGCAGATGATGTTGTCCTGTTGGGTTCATTGAGCCAGGACCTCCAGTGTGCATTGCGGCGTAGTTATGCGGTCGCTGTGTCGGTCCATTGTGGTGAAAAGAGAGCTGAGCCAAAAAGCAAAGCTCTCAATTTACCGGTCGATCTTCGTTCCAGTACTCACCTATGGTCATGAGCTATGGGTCATCACCGAAAGAATGAGGTCCCGAATACAAGCGGCTGAAATGAGCTTCCTCCGTAGGGTGGCTGGACGCTCCCTTAGAGATAGGGTTAGAAGCTTGGTCACCCATGGAGAGCTCGGAGTAGAACCGCTTCTTCTCCACATCAAAGGAGCCAGTTGAGGTGGCTCGGGCATCTACTCCAGATGCCTAGTGAATGCCTCACTGGAGAGGTGTTCCGGGCATGTCCCACTGGGCGGAGGACCTGGGGAAGACACAGGACACGCTGGAGAGACTATGTCTCTCGTCTGGCCTGGAAACGCTTCGGGGTCCCCCCAGAGGAGCTGGAAGAAGTGGCTGGGGTGAGGAAGTCTGGGCATCTCTGCTTAGACTGCTGCCCCCGCTACCCGGATAAGCGGAGGAAGATGGATAGATGGATGGATGGATGTTCATAAAGTGAATAGATCATGTGGATATGACAGATAGTGGCTGGTGAAGATGACAAGTGGTGGTGATGGTTTGTAGGATATCTGGCTGGGGCATTTGAGGGAGTGGATGAGTTTTGGTGTGATCCTGCAGGTATTGGTTCTGGGGGAGTATTGCAAGTTGATAGTAAGTCACATTTAAAACAGTGCAAAGTATGTTGGATTTTAGCAGTTAAAATACTGAGCCAGGCTGTTGTCCCCTCATGCTTCAAAGCCACCACCATCATCCCGGTCCCAAAGAAGTCCTCTCCCTTCGCTACAATGACTACCGCCCGATCACCCTCACCCCCATTCTCATGAAGTGCTTTGAGCGGCTGGTCATGCAGCATATCAAGTCCACCCTCCCCCCCACTCTGGACCCCTACCAGTTTGCATATCGGTCTAACCGTTTCGACCGATGATGCCATCTCTACAGCCCTCCACTCAGCGCTCACTCACCTGGAAACAAAAGACTTGAATGTCAGTGTGCTATTCATTGACTTCAGCTCTGCCTTCAATACAGTCATCCCCCAGCAGCTCATCCACAAGCTAGACCAGCTAGGACTCAACACCTCCCTATGTAACTGGCTGCTGGACTTTCTGACAGGGAGACCACAGGCAGTTTGTGTCTGCAACAACACCCCCAGCACATCACAATTAACACAGGGATCCCCCAAGGCTCCGTGCTGAGTCCCCTTCTCTTCACTCTGCTGACTCACGACTGCACCTCAACATCAAGCTCCAACCTCTTCATCAACTTTTGCGGAGGACACAACACTGGTGGGTCTTATCAACAACAACGATGAGACCCCCACGCAGGAGTGAGGTGAACAGGCTGGCTCTGTGGTGCAAAGACAACAATCTCCACCTGAATCACTGGCCAAAAAATCCCAACAACGCCTGTTCTTCCTCCGTAAACTGAAGAGGGCCAGAGCTCCTCCCCCCATCATGCAGACCTTTTACAGGGGGGCCATCGAGAGCATCCTGACCAGCTGCATCACCGTGTGGTACGGAGCCTGCAACGCGTCCTGCCGGAAGACTCTGCAGCACATTGTGAAAACAGCTGAGAAGATCATTGGTATCCCTCTTACTGGCCTCTCGGACATTTACCGCTCCCGCCTCACCCGCAAAGCCATCAGGATTGCAAGGGACCCCTCACACGCATCCCAGAGACACTTCAACCTGCTGCCATCAGGGAGGAGGCTGCAAAGTCTGCAGGCCAGAACCAGCAGACTAAAAGACCCCTCCATCAGGCAATAAGGACACTTAACTCCCTCCCTGCCCTCCCCCTCTGCCCCCTCCACTCCAACCTACTAGCTCACATTGAAAAATTCACACCATTTCAGAACACCATCTTCACCAAAGACTGCCATCAATGACTCATCCACTTACTGTTCTCAGCACTGATGTCACTTTAAACTGACACTTTAACCATGCCACTGTTCTTTAGCACTGTTTAGACAACTGTTATTCCTCTTACTATTACTGTCTTTTTATCTATTTTTTAAGTTGTTTATTTTTTATTTTATATGCTGCTTGCACTGTGGGGTGAGAGGAAAGCAATTTCATCTGTGCTGTATGTCTTATGGATGCAGCATATTTGACAATAAAGCTGACTTTGACTTTGACTTTGTTAATTTCTGCACAACGCCCCATGTCTTACAAAGGTCAATCAAAAGACTACTAGTAAACTGAGGACCTTGGTCAGACACCAGATATTGAGGAACGCCCCACCTAGTGAATATTTCCTCTATCAGAATCTTGATAATTTGTGGTGTTTTACTGTCTCTTAAGGGGAACAATTCAACCCACCTTGAATAGTAGTCAACCACCACAAGAAGAAATACTTTTGACTTCTTGCTCCTGGGGAAAGGCCCCATGAGATCTATTCCGAGGATCTCTCCAGGTTTGTTGACTGTGATGTTTTGTAATAAACCCGAAGGTTTGCAATTGCCAGGTTTGTACTTTTGGCAAGTTTCACATTTCTTGGTGTGTTCCCAGACATCTTTGAGTACGCTTGGCCACCAAAAGGTTTTCAGGCGTCCAAGATGACCTCCCAAAGGATTATCATGAAAGTAACAGGGAAACACTGGGACTAAGGCACTACCAATTGGAACCGTTCTCCTTGGTTCTGCAAGGAAATTCTGCGATACAGAACACCCTGATGTTCTGCAAAACTGATCCTTTGGGGAGAAGTGTTGATATCACTTTGAGTCCGTTTCAATTCTTTAAGTTTTGGGTCATGATCTTGTGCTTGAGCGATTTCTGCTAAACTGGTTGGCAGATCTGAAGGACTCTTCAGGGTGACAGCAAAGCAAGGAAATGGCTTTATTATCAAGAGTGTATATCCTTGAGACAATGCGTCTGGTGCAACATTGAGGCAACCTTTTCTATAGAGGACCTTGAAGTGGAACTGTTGCAACCGCAAAATCCAGCGCGTCAAGCGAGATGTTGTTTTAGGACAATTGAACGCCCACGACAATGCAGCATGGTCTGTGTAGACAGAAAACTCCTTCCCTTCAATATAGTGTCGCCATTTCTCAACCGCCCAAACGACAGCCAAACATTCATTTTCTGAGGTAGAATAATTTCTCTGAGGTCCTCGAAGCCCTCAGGAAGCATACAGCGGGGAAAATAAGTATTGAACACGTCAACATTTCTCTCAAAAAACATATTTAATCGAGCTATTGACATGAAATTTTCACCAGATGTCGGCATCAACCCAAGTAATGCACACATAGAAAGAAATCCAAACATTTATGTCCATTAATTAAGTTATGTTTAATAAAGTGAAATGGCACAGGGAATAAGTATTGAACACGCTTACTGAAATTTATTTAATACTTAGTGCAAAAACCTTTGTTGGTGATTACAGCCTCAACACGCCTCCTGTATGGAGAAACCAGTCGAATACATTGCTCAGGTGTGATTTTGGCCCATTCATCCACACAAACTGCCTTCAAATCTTCAAGGTTCTGGGGTTCTCTTCTGTGAACCCGGATTTTCAGTTATTTCCAAAGATTTTCAATTGGATTCAAGTCTGGTGATTGACTGGGCCATTCTAGCAGCTTTATTTTCTTTTTCTTCAACCAATTGAGTGTTACCTTGGCTGTGTGCTTGGGATCGTTGTTTTGCTGAAAGATCCACCCTCTTTTCATCTTCAGCAGCCTGGCAGATGACAGCAGATTCTGATCAAGAATGTCTCGATACTTCCTCCAGTCATTATTCATTCAATGATATGAAGTCTACCAGTACCACATGCTGAAGAACAGCCCCACGCCATGATCCTCTAAACTTGACTGTTGGTATGGTGTTTTGGGGGTGATGTGCGGTGCCATTTTTCCTCCAAACATGTTGTGTCTTATGACATCCGAAGAGTTCAATTTTGGTCTCAGCTGACCAGAGTATCTTCTCCCAGAATGTCATGGGTTTATCCAAATGTTGTGTCGCAAACTCCAAACAAGCTTCAACATGCTTTTTCTTCAAAAATGGAGTCTTGCGTGGTGTGCGTGCATGGAGGCCATGGCGGTTTAGTGCAGTACTTATTGTTTTCTTTGAAACAACGGTACCTGCTGATTCCAGGTCTTTCTGAAGCCCTCCACGAGTGGTCCTGGGCTGTTGGAGAACCCTTCTGATGATTGTTCTGACTCCTCTGTCTGAAATCTTGCGAGTCGCACCTGGCCGTGGCAGGTTTATGGTAATGCCGTGTTCTTTCCACTTCCGGATGATGGACCCAATGGTACTCACTGGAACTTTCAGAAGTTTAGAAATGCGTGTGTGACCAATGCCTTCAGTGTGTTTTGCAACAACAAGGTTGCGTAGGTCTTTGGACAGCTCTTTGCTTTTACCCATCATGCAATGCTTCTTGTCTAACACCTTGCTGGTGAGAAACCTTTTTAAAAGGAATCAATCAGGACTATACCAGCTGATATTACTTTGCACAAATAGGGGACAGGTTAACTTTCTGAATACTGACAAACTCCAGCTGCTTTCTTGGCTTGCCAGACCTTTTTACGCCTCTTTTCGTAACACTCTTCATGTGTTCAATACTTATTCCCTGTGCCATTTCACTTTATTACACATTACTTCATTTATGGACATAAATGTTTGGATTTCTTTCTATGTGTGCATTACTTGGGTTGATGCCGACATCTGGTGAAAATTTCGTGTCAATAGCTCGATTAGAAATATGTTTTTTGAGAGAAATGTTAACGTTTTCAATAGTTATTTTCCCCACTGTACACAATAACACGTTCTCCATCTTTTGTCTCCTGTGAGAAATAGCCCCAAGGCCCACCTCACTGGCGTTTGTATGAACCTGAAAGGGAAGTGAGATATCTGGCTGTGCTAGTATGGGTGGTGAGGTTAGAGCTTTTTTTTAAAGCATCCATACTAGCTTGACATTCGGTGGACCAGTGCCACTTTACCCCCTTCTTCTTCAAGCGATTAAGAGGAGCCGCAATATCAGAAAAATTTGCAATAAATTTATGATACCAGCCTGCAAGCCCCAGTAAACGTCAAAGAGTTTTTATATCAGTTGGAACCGGAAACTATGCAATTGCTTGTGTTTTCGCTGGATCGGCTGCTACTCTTTTTTCTGAGACAACATGACCAAGAAATTTTAACTGTTTTTTAAAGAAATGACATTTCTCCATGTTGAGACTGAGGTTGGCCCTATGGAGTCTGTGAAACACTTCTGCCAAGTCTTTCAGGTGGTCTTCTTGTGTTTTAGAATAAACAATCATGTCATCAATATATGCAAAACACAACTTCCCTTTTAGTTCTCCTAACACTTTTTCCATAAGCCGTTGGAAAGTGGCTGCAGCATTACGTAATCCAAATGGCATGCATTTGAACAGGAAAATTCCAATAGAAGTTATAAAAGCTGTTTGTGGCTTACTCTGTTCATCCATGGCCACCTGCCAATATCCTGATTGCAAATCCAAAGTGCTGAACCAGGATGCACCATCCATAGATTCCAAGATGTGGCATGTGATAAACATCAGGCAAGGTCTTGGCATTTACTCTTCTGTAGTCAAAACAAAACCTATAGGATCCATCAGGCTTGTCTACAAGGACCACAGGAGAGGACCAGGCTGATTGTGATGGTTCAATTATGCCATCTCTCAACATTTTAGCCACATGTTCGTCGATTATATTTTTTTTTAAAGGAGAAACCCGATATGCTCTTAATCGCAATGGGATTTCATCTTGTAAGAAGATTGTGTGGTTTTCTACACTGGATTTCCCCAGAATGCCAGGAGTAACTGTTGGCCAGTCCTCTACCAATTTATGTAGAAGTCTGGAACTGTCAGGGTTATCAGTGTCACAGGTTTGAACCATGTCTGTGGCAGTCACAACCGACCAACAAGGAGGAAACTCCCCCGGTTGGAGTGCATAGTAGAGACTAACAGGAGAAAGGCAAGAGGAGATGGTGGGTTTTTTTCCACTCCCTGAAATCTCCTGTCTGATGAAGAAATGCATGGAATTTATAACCATGATCTGTTTTCACTCCATAACTGTTTCGGGACATATCAAGAATTGCCCCCGACTTTGATAGAAAATCCTGTCCAAGTACTAGAGAAAAAGCCAAGTGGAGGTCTTCCATCACATGCACATTTATTGTCCATTGATCCTGATGCTACTGTAGACAGAGTATTCTGGCCCAACTCCTGGTGAACGGTTCCATCAGCCATAACAAACCTTTGTCTTTCTGTAAGTTGAAATATTTCTTCAGGACGTGTCAACTGTAGGGCTGGGAATCACTGGGTACCTCACGATACGATACGATTTGCGATACATTGCTCACGATAACGATACTATCACGATATGGCGATAATGCGATAATCGATATATCTCGTCTCTAACAACTCACGATATATTAAACTTTAAGAAAGAAGAACT
>CM074490.1:625804-799800 GCA_037389245.1 Oryzias sinensis
GGGGGGGTGCTTGGACATCACTGCCAGCAAGCAGCAGATGTCCTCCTAGCACCCTACCCGCCAATTTTAACCGCACCTTAGACATTTAGGGCCCCTTGGTGGGGAGGGTGAGGGGACATCACTGTGAGTAATCAGGAGATGTCCCTGGTCGGGCCATATCTACAACACCCCTTGTGGGCCCCCTTTTTTCTCCGGGGTTCCCCCCTCCTGGGCGGGGGCGGCAGGCCCCTGCCTTTCTCCTCCCTGGACCAACCGTGGGCCAGGTGGGTGGCTGCCTGGAGTGCGGAGCGGGTCTCCCTTGGGGGGTCCTGGCTTGTACCTGGGGTTGGGGCGGGGGGATGCCCGGAACTCCTGGGTGGTGATGGGGTGCTCGTCTGGGGCTGTGGGCGTCCTTCTCCGGTGGGGCCCTGCGTTGGGCTCTCCCGGCGCGGCGGAGGGGCTGCTCTCCTGGTTGGGCTGGGGCGGCACTCTCTTTCCCTCTGTGCCTCCCTGCTCTCTGGCTCTGGGGCCCTCGCGGCGGTCCTGCTGGCCCTGGCCTGGGTGGCGGTCTTGGTCGCCCGTGGGGCAGTTGTTCCCTGCCTGTTACCATGTGGCGTTGGGGGGATTCCGGCTGCCGCTGCTGCTGCAGCGGGGTTCTTGGGGTGGGGATGGCTGGGCACTCTCCCTCCTTCTTTTCCCGTTACACCATCCATTTTAGAAGAACATAAACACTCACCTGAGCACAGGTGTTAGCTCAACTTTGCACTAACAGTTTGCATGATTGAATGACTGAAACATTTCACACTAGTTGGTTTTAAGGCATATGTATGCCTGTGAACACTATATGTTTTGTGTGCATGTTGCCATGTGGACATTTTTGCAGCTAACAGGTGTGTTGATAATATTTGAGTGATTGTGTGGACAGGCCCCGCCCTTTTTGTACTACATTTGAACCTTACCGTAATGATAAACAACCAGTAAACTTGTTGCTTTATGCTGCTTCATGGTCTTATCCTCCCTCCCCTCCCATTATCACCCTCCCACCCCCCTCTCTCTCTAACATCCCTCCCTTTTTCTTCCCTTCTTTCCTTTTCCGTCCGGTCCAACACCCAAAATTTTCAAACATGGTTGAAATTTTGGCCTCAATTACAAAAGGGGTTTATTCAGACATACATGTGGCTTGTCTGAAGATTAATAACCCCTATTGTTAAAGTAAAATATGTCCAACACAAGAGGCCCTCAGTTCTCATCTGCCTGCCCAGCTGTTGGACAGGACAAGTTAAAAAAAAACTAATAAAAAAAAAATATATGTGGTGAAGAAAAGCAGCCTTGTGCTGAAGTTCAACACTTGGGTTAGTACTGTGTTGCTCTTAAGTATGCCTTAAATTATCCATCTTAGTTAGTTCAGAAAAACTAACATCAAATTAAGTTGTGAATTGATACACTGCTCATTTTCTTTATTTTGTTTGCCTTTATCCAGATTTGAATGATTTTCAAAACCACTTTGTCACTACTCAAAGACTGTGTTTTCATAAAACAACATCATCGTTCTGGGCTGGTCGCCTATATCATAATTATTTTTTAAACTTTTTTTATGTGAGAGTAAAACTGAATGCTTGGCATAGTAGTGTGCAACATAGCCCAGTGTTTGTCTGTGCTTTTTGTTTTTTATAAACATTTTTTATTTGAGAGTGAAAATAAATTGGCATGATAATGTGCAACTCTGATAGTACACCTTTCCCTCTCATTAAAACCAATGACAGAGAGGGTGAGGAAGTGGCTGTGTTATTGAGAAACAGAGAGAATGCCAAAGGTGAAAAACATAACATAATGACAAAGAAAGAGAGGCAGGAAAGGGAAGGAAATGTTGCTTCTGCTGTGCTTGAGATCAGTTGTCAACTGCCTGACCCTCGGGAGGAAGGAAACATGGATAGAGTGAGATGGAGGCGGATATTCAGGGAAATTAAAGGGCAGAACACATTCCTCCCATCAAGGAGGAGGGCAAAATCAAGTACTTACATCCACCAACCAATCTCTGTAGAATGCTGCAGGCCAAGGGTAGTTTGCAGGACAGGCAGCTTCTTAGCAACAAAACAAAATGGACTAGGCTTGAAGGTAGTGTAGCAATCATTTTAAAAGTGTATTTGGCACATGCTTAAAAAACTTGACTCTTTTGTCTAATAATGGAAAGTCATGTCATGGTAGGTATGCTATGTAGGAGTTTACTCATTACCGCAATTGGTAAATGAAATAACACCTATTTTTGTTTTACTTTGTCCATTAGTTAGATTTACTCTCAAAGCAGTACATCAATTCAAACTAGGAGTGCAACAGATCACAAAACTGACGGTTCAGATTGCGTCTCACGGTTTGAGTCACAGTTTGGATAATTTTTCGGATCATTAAAAAGGAAAAGGAATTAAAGCCACAAGCGGCGTTGTATGGCCCGCAGACACAACCCGCCTTCCACGCCCAACTCTACACACCAACGCCGCCTTCACCGCTCATCATCATCAACTCTCTCAGAAAAACACATTACCTAAAATGCTAATTGTGCTTACTATGCTAGTTAAGCTAATGTGGCTAAAAGTGCTAGCATAGCAATCAGAATCATTAACTGACTCAGAAAAACACATTGCTCCATTGGTGAGAGCTATGTGTCATAAGTTGATAAAAAAAAACACTTTTTTCAAAATGGCGGCTTTTCTGTTGATTTTATTTCCATAGCAACCATTTTATGTTTTGGTCGCCTCGGGAAGACGAACAGATCGACGTCCATTTCAGACGAATCGGAAAAAGTAAACTTTTTGTTGTCCTTTAGCAACAGTGGTTTTATGCTTACCACGCCTACATTCCTTTAATGTCCATATCCAGTGTTTTTCAATGTACAGTAAACCCTGGTTTTTCGCGGGGATTTGTTCCACCCGAGTAATTGGATTAAACTGGAGAAATTTTAAAATGATAATGGAAAAAAATACAAATTACAGTCGGACAAATAGTGACTCAGCTGTATTTCACTGCTCCTCATACTGCATCCTGACTGCTCTGCAGTGTTTCCTTCTTTTGAAGCCGGCGGTGCAGCTGTGTTTGTTCGGGAGAAGAAAAAAGTGACAGGCAATTGTTTGTCGCTCTTTTCCTATGGGTTTTAGAGAAACTCGAAATTGCGAGATGATTTGCAGGTACGTGTTGTAAATTTGGCAAGCTGTTTTACATACGTGTACATATTAAACTGCAACGTTAATGACGCAGAGGTAGAGAAGAAGCGGAGTGAATTTTTAGCCAATCAGAATGCAGAACACAATGCACGATGCAAATCCATGAAGTAGCGAAACCGTGAAAAGTAAACCGCGTTATAGCGAGAGATAACTGTATTCAGTTTCAGGCATGAATACATGCATTCAAATTTCACTGTATTGCATTGAAAGGCATGGGAGTTACAACAGTGCGCCACTTTGCTAGCTTGCCACGCCATTCAAAATCAACAACTTTTAATTCTAACATTGTTTCCACAGTAGCTTGCCATTGTTTCCCTTAGAAGTTTGGGGACGATCTATGAAAATTCCAACAAGTTTACGTTTGAATCAGATGGTAAAGGTGTTTTTTATTGAAAATTCAAGATGGCTGCCTTTTCCCGAGGTCAAAGGTCGACGAAACTCCAGAGGTGATTGTAGACTTACGCTAGGGACATGAGTGTCAAATTTCGTGAAAATCGCTCGAACAAAAGTTCAGTTTTCTATATTGTGTAAAAACGCGAAAATCTCAAAATGGCAGATTTGGGAACAAAATGGCGGCCAAACCGTGTATCGTGTTGCCATCACGTAATGATTTCGAAACTTTGTTTGGATATACCGGACAAAGTTACCTGGGTTTCGTTAGCCAATTCTTAAAAAAAAAAAAATCTGAATTTATTTTCTTTGCCGAGTCAGCACTTTTTTTTGCGATCGTTTTTTGATTACCACACCCACATTACTTTGATTTTGTCGTATGTGACATCATTTTGTTCAGTGTGGGCCAGGGAACAGCATATATCAGTTTCAGGACATTCCGATAAAATATGTGCGAGCTAGCTAAAATCGCAACTTTTGCGAATTCGCCACGCGCACGCCGTTCAAAATCTACAACTTCTAATTCCAAAATTTTTTCCACAGTAGCTTTCCATTGATGCCCGAGAAGTTTCAAAAAGATCGATAAAAATACCAAGGACGGGTTTTTGTTTGTATCCATTTCTAAAGGCGCTTTTTAAAAAAAATTCAAGATGGCAATCTCTTCCCAAGGTCAAAGGTCAAAGAAACTTCTTTGGTAGTTGTAGAATCAAGCTGGCGGCATGTGTGTGCGATTTCGTGAAAATCACTCAAACAAAAGTGTCGTATTCCCATATTGTCATAAAACACGAAAATCGCCATTTCTCAGAGTAGGTCGTGTGGCCATCCCATAATTATTTCAAAGCTTTTTTGGAATATTTCCAACACGCTTGTTTTGGTTTCGTAGCTCTAATTTGAAATAATTTTTTTGGCCCCATAAGCGTTTTTCGGCCCATTCATTTTTTTTACGGGAACGCTCGCCGTGATGTCATCGACTTCGGGGGGATGACGTTCTCTTTGCCAAAAATTCATTTTCAATTTATCCTATGTATGTACCAATTTTGGTGAGTTTTAGGCTATGTGGCGGGGGTCAAATTTTCGATCAATGGATCCGTTAGAAACGAGAAACGTAATATTAATAGTGAAGAAAAAACAAAGCAGAAACAATATAGAAGTTTTTGCAGTCAGGTTTCCTATGTATTTCAATGTGGCCTGTCTTTTTTTTATAGGCTGGGCATGTCTTTTTGGCTTTAAACCCGTCGTTTGAGGGCTTTTTTGTGTTTTTGTCGTAATTTTTGCGATTACAATTTATTACGTTTGTGCGGTGGTGTTGTGCGCGTGTGTTTTTTTTGTTGCATTAAACAAATGTCATGTCGTTTTGTGCTTTCGGCGACTTTTAACTTGATTTTTTGGCGTTTTGACGCGTTTTTTTGATGTTTTGGACCTTTTTGAGAGTTCGACCCTTGTAGCAGTTACAATATGGTCCTTGCAGTCGGTGACTGCTGCGGGCCATAAAAATTCCAAGATAAAATATTATTTTTTTTTAAGTTTCAAAGGATGTATTTAGGATGTATTTATTTAATAATACATATATTTATCAAAACATTAATGTCATATCAGAAAAAAAAGAACCGATTGAATTCTTAAAATAAAGTAAAAAGAGATCTCTGAACATTGGTGCTCACCGTATGTGAGGTCAAAATTTGTTTTTGGCTATCTGCTTCTTCCAAACGTGGTGGGAGGTTTATGAACCCACTTTTAGACACGCCTTTTGGAGCAACTTTGACGGAGGTTAAAACAAAGGGAGTGTACGTCATTTTGAAGTCCGAATCAGGTTAGGTGTGAATAGACTATTGATTTTAATAATGCGCGCTCAGCGGGAGGGGCTGCGAAAGATAAAATCAAGGATGGTATAAACATGGGTGTCACAAGCACAGTCAGATGGCTGGATCCAAATGCAGCAGGTTTATTAGCTCACTAAAAGTCCACTAGGCTAAATATGGGTAAGGCAGGCAGGGGTCAATAACAAGCATAAGATCATCAGAGGCAGGCAAACAGAGCCAGATACAGGGTCAGCAGACTCAACTCTATGGTGTCAAATTACAGCCTAAAGTATTGCGCATCAAAACAGTAAAACCGCGCATCAAACCCCAAATCTGTGAATCAAAATGCATAAATTGAGAACCAAAACCCACAATTTGCAACCAAAAGCCTTTCCCCAAAGCACAATCCTATTTCTCAGCTGCCGATTTGTTTTCTCGCCATTCTGAAATCCTGTTTTTGAGTTGCAGTTTTATTTTGAAATTATTTTTTTGAGTCGCGCTTTTATTTTTTCCGGTTTTGATTCTAAAACCTGTCGACACGTAAAAACAGTGTCATATCAGTCAAGGGGAGGGGAGGCGGGACATTCCTGATATCCAGAAGCTCATTGGCTGCCGAATAACACAGAGTCTTACGTCAACAGACCAGTTTAGAATGTGCCGGTAAGTTTTTCATGTTTTTCAAGTCTTTTACTATATTAAACAATCAAACCTGTACTTTATTTAACCAGAGGACGCCAGCACAGTCAGATGAGGAGCTCCACCAGTAGCTGCTAGTGAAAAAAGATGTTAGAAAGTTAGATGTTGCATGACAAACTATCACCATCGTTCTCCCTTGTTAGCATGCTAGCTAGCTCAATGCTAGCGGGGTTTCCAGCTCTCTTCATGACTTTTATGGATTAAACACAGTCAATTTTTACCACAGTGTCAGGATCGGTCATGTCAACCTGGGAATAATTGCCAGTGGATTGTCACTAGGGTTAATCAAATAGTTTTTTAAGAAGTACATTCATGTATATAAGGTTTCTCAATATTTCCTTAGGGATTACAGATGGATTGAACAACAAAGCAACATATTGCTGCAAGGAAGGGACACCTTTCCTAGTTTGGGATCAAGTTAATCCCTATTTAAAAAAATAAATAAAAGTAAAATTATGATACAGAAACACAATTTTTATTTGAGGTAACAGAGCAAATTTCCCACGGGTGGGATCAATAAAGTTTTTCTGATTCTGAACTGTATTCCAAAACCATTTTATTCTCAACCCTAAATATTGCAGGTTAACACAGGAAGTTAACTCTCACAATATGCAGCTACTGAGTGTCATTTAAGGTGTGTGTGTGCGTGTATATATACACACACACACACACACACACACACACACACACACACACACACATTTTAACTGTCTTAAATACATTTTTCTTTGTGTGCAGGACGCTGTGGATATTGGACGACAGTCTAACTTAAACCAGGCAGAGCAGGAAACAGTTGGAGTTGTTGTTCCCTCTGTGGTTTGTCCTCTCAGACCTGTCACTATTTTTCAACCCTTGTGGGACATCGGAATGTACTGATCGATGCATGTCTTCACAGCAGGATGTAACAAAAACTAACAATGTGAACAGATCTCATCTGCCTTACAAAATACTGCCCCACTTAAGAAAATAAATGGCTAATAATCACCACTGGTATTTTGTAAAGCTTCATTTTTTAATGTTTGACCATTAAATGTGTTTTGTACAAAAGACTGATGGTTTTGCAAATATCTTTGAAACACAGAGTCAAGTGCATTAGATTCTGTGAAATTCTGAACCACAATTCAGAGAAATTAAAATAACTGTTTTTAAAACTCCTCAAAGACTTGAGGTGGAAAAGTCACTGTTTTCGTACAGGCACTGAGAAATGGGAAGCAGACAGTGTGCCTGGGCATGTTGTCAATGCAATCATGGTCAAAATGGACAACTATTTTAAATGCTTCTCTTTCAGTTAACAGGAGATGTCTGTGAGCCTGCTGGACAGCCTTTGCATCACACTGGGACGTCTTAGGGGCCTGCATCTTGAAAGAAACAAAAACAGCAAAGTCAATTAACCAAAAAAAGAAGAGAAAAATTAAGATTAAAATTGTTTTCATTACCTTAAAGAAGTTGTAGACATCCACGTCGTAGCTGCCTCAGTATTCCTGCCTTTTTTGTTATGGCATGCATAACAACGGCTCCTATAGAAAACAACAGACATACAGGTATAGTCAATTTTAAAACCAGCAACTAATTAAAAATATACTAATAATTCTATTGATGATTAATACTGGAATAATTTCAAGGGGAATAAAGCACGTTTTTGCTGTTCTGCTACAATTTACTCTGCTCTGATTCACTCATACCAGAATTCTGCCAGTCTGCATAGTGCAGACGAATACATTTTATAAATATGGCACAGCAATATTGTTGCTCTGTTCAATATTCCCTCTCTCTGTAAACCCTGAAAAATATTGAGAAACCTTATAGGTTATAACAAACTTGATTAACCCTAGTGACAATTCACGGGCAATTATTCCCAGGTTGACATGACCGATCCTGACACTGTGGTAAAAAATCGACTTTGTTTAATCCATAAAAGTCATGAAGAGAGCTGGAAACCCCGCTAGCATTGAGCTAGCTAGCATGCTAACATGGGAGAACGATGGTGATAGTTTGTCATGCAACAGCTAACTTTTTAACATCTTTTTTCACTAGCAGCTACTGGTGGAGCTCCTCATCTGACTGTGCTGGCGTCCTCTGGTTAAATAAAGTACAAGTTTGATCGTTTAATATAGTAAAAGATTTGAAAAACATGAAAAACTTACCTGCACATTCTAAACTGGTCTGTTGACGTAAGACTCGTGTTATTCGGCAGCCAATGAGCTTCTGGATATCAGGATATCTGGATATCCCTCCCCTTGACTGACATGTCGCTGTTTTTACGTGTCGACAGGTTTTAGAATCAAAACCGCAAAAAAAAAAGCTCAACTCAAAAAATAAAAGCGCGACTCAAAAAGATAATTTCAAAATAAAACTGCAACTCAAAAACAGGATTTCAGAATGGCGAGAAAACAAATCAGCAGCTGAGAAATAGGATTGTGCTTTGGGGAAAGGCTTTTGGTTGCAAATTGTGGGTTTTGGTTCTCAATTTATGCATTTTGATTTGCAGATTTGGGGTTTTAATTCAGGGTTTTACTGTTTTGATGCGCAATACTTTAGGCTCTATTTTGACACCATACAACTCAACTTTATTTATAACAGATAGATGATCAGGTCCAATATAACGCTCGGTAAGGACGGCAGAGTGGCACAAACAATACTTTGCTCTGAGCTTAGCTCAGTGCAGTGCTTATGCAGTTGTTGATTAAGTGAATGAGAGTCAGAAAGTGTGCCCTGGAAGTTGTAGTATGGCTAGCACCAGCAGTCTACCATCTACCTGACGTGACAGGCCACCTCGCCATCCAAGGCACACCAATGCCAGAGGGCTCAGACCATGATCTTCCCATCCAGAGGTCCACTGGCGAGCATCAGCAAAGACACGTGGAAAGAGAGAGAGATGCGATAGTCAGGAGGCAACTGGAGACAGTAGGACACAGGGGTGATCTGTTTGATGATCAGTAAAGAACCCACGTATCTGTGACTGAGTTTCTTGCAGCGGAGATGTAGCCGTAGGTCTCGGGTGGAAAGCCACAGAAAGAGAACCTGATTTGGACCTTCCCATCTGAGCTGGTCAGCCTGCTCTTGTGTCCGGCAGACAGCTTTCTGGAGCTGCACATGAGCTGTCTCCTACGTCTCTTCACAGTGGTGGAATCCGCTGCTGGTAGCTCTGTGGTTTCTCCTGACAAGGGAAAGAACAGAGGGTGAAACCCCAGTACAAACTGAAGGGTCAAGATTCCAGTGGATGCCTTCTCTAGGGAGTACTGGTGTATTAATCCCACACCAGGAATCGACTCCAGTCCTATTGGTGTCGGCTACAGTGGCTTCAGAGGAACCGAGAAATCTCTTAGTTAAGGCGTTCCACTTCTCCATTGGACTGAGAGTGGTAGCCGGAGGTGAGACTAACGTTGATGCCCAACCCCTGCACATTTCACGCTACACTCGCGAGGTGAACTGGGGCCCATGGTCCGACACTATGTCCTCCGGGAGATCATAATCCTGGAACATGTGAGTGATGAGTTTGTCTGCCGTTTTTTAGAAATGTGTGCAGTTTAGGCAGAGGGATCAACTGCCGTGCCTTGAAAAAACAAGCAATCACTGAGAGGATGGTGGTATTACCTCTTGACTAACAAAGATCAGAAATGAAGTCCACTGCGATGTGTAACCAGGGGCTCTGTGGTATGGGCAGTGGTTAAGGCAGGAAGTTGCTGAGGCAACTTAGCCATTTGGCAGGATGCAGATTTGGTCACGTACTGCCCTACGTCTGCCTGCAGCATGGGCCACCAGAAAGAGTTTGCAGTTAGAAATTGTGTGCTGGCCATACCTGGGTGTCCAGCTTCAGGCAAGTCGTGGATGTACACCCTATCAGCCAGGCACGATGGTGGTGGAACCTCAGTAGCAATGAGTTCAGACATCTCAGTCATTAAGTACCACTATACTGGAGCCAGGATGAGCAACGAGAGCAGGACGGGTTCTGGTGCGACTGGTCCTTCCGCAGAGGTGTCGCAGAGACGAGAAAGCCTTTCCATTTGTAGCTACTGTGTCTGGGAAAGAACTAAATATGCTAATTGTTTGACTCAAGGAAGGAGTGGCTGGAAACTGAAGTTGCTTTTGGAAGGTAGGTGCACTGGGATGATCGAATTAAATTTTTATGGTAGTTCAGTGAGGCAATGGTGTGGGCATAGGGTTCGGTGAAAGTTCTTTTAAACTGGCCTATTAAGAGCCCCCTACCTGCCTGGCGGGAGGATGCGGCTCTTCTGAAGGTTCTGTGTAGCTCACCATCTTGGACCTGGCCTGGTTAACGGGACCAAAGTCTCAATTAATCTTATGTTTCTTTCACATTTCACGCGAAGCAGGGGGAAAAATATTCCCTTGACGTTTAACATAATTCAGCGTGCACACAATTCATAAAAATATAGTACAAATTGCACCACATTCAATTCCAAACAACAAATCAGCAATAAAAATAAAACACTGTAATTTAACACATTCTTACATAATATGTACAACATTCAAGATTCAAGATTTAAGATATTTATTTGTCATTGTCAGTGGAACAACGAAAATACGTTTGGAGCATCAACAACAGCCACTCAGTTCAATTCACCAAAAAATAAATAAATAACCAAAGTGCAGCATCAGTACAAAAGGAAACACAGCAAAGACTTAATCATGAAAAATAATATAGATAATGAAATAAGACATTTAATAAGACATTCAATGTACACAAGATCGTAAGTTAGTAGCAGCAGTGCAAAGTCCAGTTTTCACAGTGTGTGATCAGATAAGGAGGTGGGGGGGGGCAGTTGCTAGGAGGGACTGTTCAGCAGCCACACAGCCTGTGGATAAAGGCTGTTGCTCAGTCTGGTTGTTTTGGCCTTAATAGACCTGTACCTCCTTCCTGAGGGCAGCAGACGGAAGAGGTGGTGGGCTGGATGGTGCTGGTCATGCAGTATGTTCTGGACTGTCTTCAGACAGCGGGTGGTGTAGAGACTACTCATCTCTGGGAGAATGGTCCCAATGATTTTCCCAGCTGTTTTCACCACCCGTTGGAGTCTCTGCTGATCTGCCTTTGTGCAGCTGTGAAACCACACTAGGAAACCAAATGTCAGAACACTGCTGATGGCACAGTTGTAGAAGTTCACCATCAGCTGCCTGGAGATTTTTTGCCGCCTTCAGTTTCCTCAGGTAGTACAAGCATTGTTGGGCCTTGCCCACCACTGAGGCCGTGTGTGGACCCCATGATAGGTCCTCCGTCATTGTGACCCCAGAAATTTGAAACTGGTCACCCTCTCCACCATCTCTGTGCTAATGGAAAGTGGCTGATGGTTCTTACTGCGTCTCCGGAAGTCAACAATAATTTCCTTGGTCTTTGTAATGTTTAGGATCAGGTCGTTATTGTTGCACCATGACGCCAAGTGTTGCACTTCTTTCCTGTAGTCAGTTTCATTATTGTTGTTGATGAGTCCAAGAACTGTAGTGTCGTCAGCAAATTTAATAATGAGGTTGGATGAAGATGATGAGCAGCAGTCATGAGTAAACAGAGAGTAGAGGAGGGCTCAATACACACCCTTGGGGGGCCCCAGTGTTGATTAAAACCGTGGATGAAGTGTACTTACCTACTCTAATACTCTGTTTGCGGTTGGTTAGAAAATCAGTTGTCCAGTTGTACAGTGCGGTGTTGAGTCCAAGGTGGTGTAGCTTGGCTCGAAGCTTGAATGGCCGAATTACATTGAAAACTGAACTGTAGTCCACGAAAGAAGCCGTGCATAGGTGTTCTTATGCTCCAGATGCTCCAGTAACCTGTGGAGCTCAATGGCAATGGCATCCTCAGTTGACCTGTTCTTCTTGTAGGCGAATTGATATGTATCCAGTGAAGGTGGTATTGCAGCCTTGATGTGTTTTATGACCAGTTTTTCCAGGCACTTTGCAGGGATGGAAGTGAGCGCCACGGGTCTGTAGTCATTTAGACATGTGACCTTTGATTGCTTAGGAATGGGGGTTATTGTAGCAGATTTGAAGCTGGCGGGGACCCATGCTGTGGAGAGCGACAAGTTGAAGATGGTGGGAAAGATGTCAGTCAGCTCCGCTGCACAGTCCTTCAGCACCCGCCCAGTACACCATCCGGCCCGGCTGCTTCCCTGGTGTTGATGTTTTTCAAAACACACCTCACCTCGTTTGTGCTCAGGACAAGGGGGTGTCGGTAGAGTGAAGGGGGGGAGGATAGGATCTTTGTTTTCTCTGTCGAAACGGGCATAGAAGAGGTTTAAGTCCTCAGCCAGTGTAGGAGAGTCCCCTGGGGGTGGTGGTGATTTCCTCTTATAGTCCGTAATTGCCCTTATGCCCTCCCAGACCTGTTTGGGGTTTGTGGCGGAGTCAAAACTGGCTTCAATGCGCCTCTTGTATTGTTGTTTAGCACGGTTGATGTCTTTCCTTAAAGCAGTCCTGGCTTTGCTGTATGCTTCCTTATCCCCACCTTTGAGTGCGCGGTTCCTTGCTCGAATCAGTTGTTGTACTCCATTTGTCATCCAAGGTTGTTGATTTGGAAACACAAAAAGCTGTCTCCAGACTGTTACTTTATCCACGCAGAAACAGATATAATCCAAAACAGTGGAGGTGTAATTATCCAGAGTTTCACGGCTGACCATGCCCTGCTCTCTGAATACATCCCAGTCTGCGTGGTGGAAACAGTCCCGAAGCATAGGAACAGCATCACGTTGCCATGTTCTTACTGTTCTTGTTGTCTTTTTCACCTTTTTGATTATGGGTGTATAAACTGGGTGTAACAGAAGAGAAAGGTGGTCAGATTGTCTGAGGTGAGGATAAACCTGGGCTTTGTATGCTTTTGCTATGTTAGTGTACACCTGGTCCAGTGTCTTGTCTCCTCTGGTAGCACATTTCACATTATGGTGGAATTTATGAAGGACTGATTTTAAGTCAGCATGATTAAAGTCCCCAGCTGCAATAAAAATACAGTCTGGATGTGCTACTAGGCCATTGTTGATGCTGCTGTGTAGCTGTGCTAGCGCTAGCTTAGCATTAGCATCCGGTGGGATATACACAGCACAGATGTAAACAGCAGAGAATTCCCTCGGGAGGTAAAACGGTCAACATTTTAGTAGCAGGAGTTCCACCTCCGGGCTACACAGCTTATCCACTACGGTGACGTTGGTGCACCAAGAGTTGTTTATGTAGATGCATAGCCCTCCGCCGCTCTTCTTACCCGACTCCGCAGTCCTGTCGGCCCGGTAGACGGTGCGGCCCTCCAGCTCTATAGCCGCGTCCGGGATGGTGCTGTCCAGCCACGTTTCTGAGAGAATCATGCAGCAGCAGTTGATAAAAGTCCTTTGTGTAGCTGTCAACAGTCGGATCTCATCCATCTTATTCCGGATTGATCGCACTTTGGATAGAAAGATGGTGGGAAGCGGCGGTTTAAACGAGTTAGCCTTTAGCCGAACCTCTATGCCCGCTCTCTTGCCTCTCTTCTGTCTGCACTCGCAGCGTCTCCTTCTCCGGCTCTCTGTTGTAAGTATACCGGGGGATGGTCTGGCGATCTCTGGCGGTAAGAGGTATTCGGCTGACAGGTGATGTTCTCCGATGTTTAGTTGTAGGAGTTCCATACGACTGTACTGAAGTGATAGCGTTTTTGATATGTGCAAGAAAATGCAAATCACCAGTGTTAAAGTGCAAAAAAAAGAGTAGCTGTGAGAGCTCCGGGCCGCTGCGTCTGTGCGCGCCGCCATCATGGATTCAGTTCCAGCCTCACATTTGGTTATGTACCATGTTTTCAGTTCAAGTGAAACCGGCAGTTGAAAAGCTATGCTCACCTCGCCCATGTTAATGAATGGTGCTAAGCTACATTGGCATAACAATTGAATGACTCACCAAATTCCGCCAAAATCAGTTGTTAAATGTTCTGTGTTTGGACCAGATAGAGGGCCCTGTGACATAACATGCATCACAGTAAACATCAAACTGAATGAAGCAGTTAAATGACAAAAATGGAGTGGAGAGGTGAGAGGGGCTCCCACTGTGTTGAAGCCACGGATGAAACAGCAGTAGAAGTTGCCAAACCCAAGGAACCGCTGCAGCTCTTTTACTGTGGTCGACTAGGATCACTACAGCACCGCCTTCACCTTTCTCCACAGGTAATGAGTCTGTGCACTGACCAGTTTATGTTTGGATCATGCCTCTCAAGCCAAGGCAGACCGAGGATGACTGGACAATAGTCTAAATGACTAAATGGACTAAATGGCAAAGAGGTGGAGAGACTCATGATTGTAATCCAATGAGAGGACTTTGATGTCCTGTGTAAGGAATCTGGCCCGACTCCAGGAGCCTACCCTCTAGGGCAGTGACAGCCACCCAGGCATTGCTGGTGACCAAAGGGACATTGTGAGAGTGACCAAAAGCCAGGTTAATGAAATTCCCCACCAACCCAGAGTCAATCATAGCCTATGTATTCACTACGAGTTTTTAAAGCATAGGTTAAGAGTTCAGAGTAAAGGTGAGCATGGGTATACTCACCGATTCAGCAGTGTGGCATGGTTGGCGATTGGGACAGGTGTTGCGAATGTGGCCAGGCTGGCCGCAGTAGAGGCAGAGGTTTCTCCCCTGGAAAGAGCTGGGTGGAGCCGAGCTGCATTAGCTCCTGATCAGAGCCAGCAGCCCCTGGGGGAAGCAGTGACATGGGCATGACGTTCACTGAGGCTGGATTGCGTGACCATCGGGTTCTCAGCAGGTTATCCAGTTTGATGGTGAGAGCTATGGAATGATCCAAGGATAATCCCTCGTCAGGACACACCAGTTCCCGCTGCAGGTCAGTGGTGAGTCCTTCATGGTAAGTCATCACCAGCAAGCTGCTAGTCCTGTCTGTGCGCGCTGTGGGTCTGAAATCACTGCGAGCAGGCGGCTGCGGTCTGTAGCCCATGCTTGATCCCGTATAACTGCTCCCTTGGGTCTTGCCATCTGCTGGACAATTAAACATGTCTCCCAAAGCTGCTGCGTGAGTGCTGGAAAGGACTCACGCAGTAGTGGAAAGGTAATGCTCCTTGAGTCCAGAGTGCAGCTATCCACTATTGCGCTTCTCCGGTTAGGAGGGAGCACACCAGTGACACTTTAACATCTTCTGTGAGATAGAGGCTTGATTGTTTGGTGCAGAAACATTTAACACTGCATAAGGAACCCCACACATTGCTGGGAGTCCCTGTTGAATTTGTCCGGAAGCACCATTCTTGGTCCCGGTGTGTGAGCGAATGTTGCTCCAGGTGCCCACTAATGACTGAGCGACCGGAGAAGTCATGACGGATGTGTCACTAACAGGCAGGTTGCTTTGCAGCCGTCACATGATGGCTTTGGTCACAGAGTGTCATGTACGGGGAGGCTCGAGAGCCGGTAGTACCCAGACGCAGAGGCGGGAGACAAACGGTTCCAAGGCTAGAGGGTTTATTAAACATACAAAAGGCACTGCAGAGCAGGAATCAAAACAAAACAAAGCTTACTGTGGCGTGGCGAGAAACATGGAACATGGCATGAAGGGACGAGAACACATGAAGACGTTACAGACGTTAAGGGACCAGCACAAGCGGAAGGGAGAGACGAGACCTAAATACAGGCAGGGCAGAGAAGACACAGGTGAACATGATCAGGAGAGATAGGGACCTGGGGCCTGTTTCAGAAAGGAGGTTCAACCAACTCTGAGGTTAAACTTGAACTCTGAGTTGGTCAATCGAGAGATTAACAACTCTGAGTTTTCTGTTTAAGAGAAGCTGATCGGAGTTAGGTCAATCAATTCTGAGTGGACTGATTCGGAGGTAAGCGTGCGCACCGCGACTATAAGAAGCCATTATCAATGGAGCGCAGATATTACGAGTCACCATGGCAACCGTGAAAAAAGGAGGTCTGCATATTTTTCGCCAGCTGAACTTGACGTGCTGCTGCAGAGTTACAGTGAATATGAGCACATATTCCAGAAGAAAAGCAACACCGCTGCATCTGCAAAACAAAGACGTTAGCGTGGGAAAACATAGCTGCTCAAGTTAATGCGTAAGTTTGCATTTAAATCATTGTTATAAAATATTCGCTGTAATAACTTTTTAAATATCGTAAGGAGTGAAAGAAAAAATGGTGATATTTAGGTGTACTTTTGAAGTGTTATTCCTGGTGTAATTGCATGAAATGCTGCATAGTGTACAGAACCAATCTGGGGGAAAATGCATTTAACGTCGGTAATGTTTAGAGGACTTTTTTGTTAACCTTCCCCTCTTGCAAACGTTGGTCAGTTTAATATTAATATATGCAATTGTGTTTTTAAAACTGAACTTTTGTCTACCCTTGTATTGATCAAGTGGTATAGGTTTATATGGGATTAAAAAAGTAAGCAGTGCTAGAAAATTGTGTTTCCAAAAAGTAATTGTTACATTAATCTAATTCAATGTCCCTGATTTTATTTTCATGTAGATGCAATCCTGCAGGAATTAAAAGAACATGGCAGCAGCTAAAAATGAAGTATAAAAACATAATTCAATCAGGTCAAATCTGAGCATGTCATGGATGTAGGCTTTGTTGACAATATTTGACATATGAAACATCTACATAGCAATACCCAATGTTATTTTCATTGTATATATGTAATTGACTGCAACGAAAAACGGTAACGCTCAAACAAAAACGTATGGGGAAATGACAAAATATCGAGTCTAGGTCTCAAAATCCTTGCACGATGTAAATGTAATTCTCTACGAATTAATGCAGCCTCCTCGTCTATTGGGTCCTCCAAAAAAGGACAAGGCATTCTTGTCACGTAGACCGTCTCTGTGTGACGGAAATTTGGGCAATGAAGGTTAAAGCGAAAAATACCGCTTCGTCTTTAAAAAGGGGAGGGGACCGGCAGAAACCTTGAGTTTAGAGAATAAAACCTGCTCCCGACCAGGTTAGGTTCACAGCATAAGTAACCATGGACACTGACTCCGAGTATAAGTTACCTCTCTTTCAGAAACGGGTTTGACTTACTCTGTTTACTCTGGTTTAACAAACCTCCCATTCTGAAACGGAAAACCCAGGGTTTCCCTGATTTCAGGGTTAACGCACTCAGAGTTTACACTTAACCTACTTTCTGAAACAGGCCCCAGGAAGTAAAACTCAGGAACATGACAAGACAGGAACCCTTTCAAAATAAAACAGGAAACAGAACTAAACAAGACAGAACAAGTACAAAAGCAAAAACCAAGACAAAACAAACTCAAACCATGACACAGAGTTCAGATGTTAGAGCAGGCGAGAACAGGCAGACGGCTGGATCCTAAAAGCTAAATCAGGGTCAGGCAGGCAGAAGTCGATACAGGCAAGAGGAAATAAGAGGGGAGACAAAATCCAGATGGTCAAAATCCAGATAAGGCGGCAGGCAAACAGAGTCAGCAACAGGTCAGGAGACAGAACATCTGGTCCAAGTACAGCACTCAGTAAGTAAGACAGAGTCGGACAAACAATACTTCACAGTAAGCTTCACTCGGTGCAGAGCTTCAGTATGCTGTGGTTGAATGAATGAGAGTCAAGTGTGTGGCATCCAGGAAGTGTGCGCTGGGGTTTGTTGAGTTGTAGTTTGCCCAAAACTCTGGGGACTGCTCTGGCGCATGTCAAGAGCATGTCCACAACCTACAGTTGGACGAGCTTTGATGCAAAATGTTAAAGCGGTGCAAATCTCATGAATCTTCCTCTAGGTTTTTTATTTCACAGCTCAGTGACGGTTTTTGAAGGACTTAGTGTAGGAAAGTCTTTTATATTTCCGATGTATTTTATTTTGAAACTCACTTATTGAGAAAGTAATTTCCTTTCTTTATGTTATTTTCTTTTTGAGACTGCACTGCCACATATATTGCTGCTGGTGTGAGCGTGCATAAGCTAAAGTCATGATTGCATGCTTTTCTGGTGTTGATTTAAAATTGCCTTCCTTGATTTAACTTATTATTCTGTTATTTTTATTTCTATGTTTGAATCCTGTGAAATATTATTAAGTGGTTAATTGATGACGTTGCACTGCAATAGATTTTTATCATAATGTCTTGCTATAATAAATAAGCTATTATTTCAGTATATATTGAAGTGTGTTTACTTCTTTTACATGATTGGCTTTGTATAACTTTGCCACTTTCTCTGCTTTTTTTGACATGCGCTCAGTGTTGAATTGATGTTTCTGTTCATGCGCTAATCACTTGCATTCCTGTAATGGATTGTAGTTGCATTTGTGCCTTCTAGGGGGAACCAGAGGTCTCCAGATCTATTGAGATTAGTAATTGAGACTTTAACCCCTCCCCCCATGAACCGCCACCTTAACGTGGTGGGGGAGTTTGAGAGATCGAGGAGCTAAGCTGTCTGGGGCTTTGGCCCCTGGTAGACCGAGTCTCTGTTGCAGAGGCAAAAACCCGGTCCTAGGAGGAGTTCGTTGAGGCCATGGAAAAGAACTATCGGTTGGCCTCAAAGAGATTCTAGTAAACCGTCCAGAAGGATAAGCGAATGAAGATGGATGCATGGATGGACTTTAACCATTTATACATCTTAATTTCTGTTGATATTTGTTTTTTTTTATTTTGCTAAATCTTGTTGATTAAACAAATTCCCAGCTTAATAATGTCAATAAATATTAAGTTTTTTATTTGTTTTGTTATAGCACATCAATATTATTTTCTACTTTGTAGACCACACCCTCACTGAATTCTTGTGACATGTTACTCTCAACTTCAAACTTCAACATTAAATGTTTGCTGGGAACTGGATTATCCATGCTCATCTCTCTGACCAGAGCTCTGTTAAAATAAGCTGTTAGACCAGCATTCCCCGGTGGACAAACTCTATCATACTTAGTATTATGTAATTCCAGTCTGGTACAAGCAGCAATTATTAATTTCTCCTCTATGGTCAATTTACAAATGGTTCGCACTACCGTGAACTTTAAGGGAGGCAATCCATACATCCTACTCGCTGTTTGGCCAAAGTTCAACCTGTTTTAACTTGCAATGGACGTTCATTGGCCACATGTTTTGTATGTAGAGCCCAAAAAACGGTCATAATAAGTTGCATGGCTATATTCAAACATGACAGTTTTCAAAGCAGTACCATGATTGCCGCATTAAATGGGTTTACATAGACTTTTCATTGGATGTGGCTGCTTGAACGCTGCTTGAACACTGTGAACATAGCTTTAGGGAGATTTGTCAGCATGTTTTTTAAAAGCTAGAAGAAAACCTTTGAAGTCTGTTAAGATTTTAGACTGATTTAGAATCACAGAGGAGACCATGTTTGTTGATTAAAAAACATTAGTGGCATGAACTTATGACAATAAAGCAACAGCACGATACATTCCGGCTAAGTTAGTTTTAAAAGAGCTACATAAATTTTGTATTTGTTCTCACAAAACAAATTGTCATAGTGAACATACATTCAATCAGTATATACATTTATGAATATATGCTTGATGAAAATACAGAAAATCATGCAAATATAACACTTTATTTTATTTGTCACAAGGGACATTTTTCCACTCCTATACTCTGGATACGTTTAACAAGATTACAGGTTTCCATTGCACACTCACCAACCAGTTACAGAAAAATATCAGTCTCACCCTATCCGCATGTATGTCACCCACCCCTCTCTCACACCTCCTTTCACATTTCCTCCACCCTTTTTATCCCCAATCATCAAATGAACATCTAGAGATAACAGGCTTAGTAGAAAAACAGTACTACGGTTTTATACAAAATTCACAGATTTTATATTGTTTGCCTTTTCAGGTAAGTCTACACACCATTTCTCGATCAGGCAACCAAACTGCTGTAAAATCACATTTAATAAAGTTTAAAGCAAAAATAAAGCAAATGTTGGCTGAGTAGAAACAGTACCATTGACTCAATGGGATAAACAAAAAACACAGCTGTATGGGGTGTAGCACACAGAAAACATGTTTTCACATTTATGTCATTGTCTGAATTTAATGAACATGCATGTCACACTGGAGAACCACAGACTATTGCTTTCAGAGTTAAAATTCATACTGTACTACATTTGAGATCCCTCATTAGCGTTCGCTTTGACAATAAATTAAAAGACTTAGTGGTTATAAAGAAAAAAATGTCTAATCCCCAAGACGATGATCAGTATGGAAGCATATGTGTCTCATATTTCAAAATAATAGTCAATACCAGAAATGATTTTTTATTTTAAAAAAGAAGCTGCATTTGTTAACTCAGAATTAAAAAGAAAAAGCAATGCGTCAAAAGGCTTTTTCCTTTTCCTCTTCAACACAGCTCATTCTGTCACTTAATTAAAATAATAAAGAAAATGGTATTCGACATTTTATTTTCAAAAAGTTATCTAGCAAATGTGTACCAAAATGCAATTAAAAATATCTAATTTGACAATTAAAAGGAATTAACCAAAATGCGTTATCATTTTCTACTTCAACACTGCTTATTCTGTGACGTAATTAAAGCGTTATTGCAAAGACGGGATTGCATTTTTGTTTTCACATCCACCGCAAAAAACATAATTATTCCCAGTCAGTAGGCAATGGTGATGACTCATAAATTCAAGATTTCCTTTATACTTCGTAAGAAAAATGCCTTAATTAATCAAACTCACTATTTGTCAAATTAGTTTGAATTTCTCTCAATAAAGTCTTTCAGATTTGGAGTAAACCTAGAATTGACTTTGTGTGTATCTGATGAAAATGTAATGCTGCGTACATCCCAGATAAAAACTATTTCATCAAAGTTGCTAAATTTGTCAATTTGTACCTGATGTATGATGTCAAAAAGGAAAAACTCAACTCCCTGACACATTTGCACTTTGATAAACAGATGTAACATCTCAGTTTGAAGGACTGAATCATCAGGCTGAATTTACATATGAATCACACAACCCAAAATGCTTCACAACATTTCAGTCAGGTTTCTGTTCTGTCTGCAAGCAGTGGTGGTGGATGTAAAAAACATAAGCATGATTCCACATCCAGCCTCAGTGTGCCGTTAAACTTTTCAAATATTCAGCAAGGTGCTGACTGCCCAGGTTTCATAGCATTTTGTCCGGGTGCGATAGCTCTGTGCTTCTGGACAAAAAAGTTCACACAAATCACTGTGTGAAGACCGTACTTGGGTAGAATAGCAGAAAGCTTCTTACTCAAAGGATAGCTGCCGGAGAAACGTTAGTATCTGAATTGTTTCCAGAGAAAAATCTGACTAAAGAACTTCCGGTTATGGCGGCCATGTGAAAAGTCGTGTTTTCTGCCGCTCTGCAGCTCGTGCTATACTTTTATGAAAGGAGAACTTTACTTGCTGCTATCCAAAACTAAATTACAAGTGGAATGAAGGAATAATGCCTAAAAAAGCTAAAACTGGAAAAGAAACAACTGAAAATTTTAAACAACCCAAGTTAACGGAGTTTCGTCTTCGAGGGGAAGCGCAGAAGGCTAACGCTGCCAATGTCCAAATGGCGGAGACGCGCGAGGAGGAAAGCAGCACGGTGGATAAAATACTGTCTGTTGTAACCTCCATGAAGACAGACTTTTCTACAAGGTTTGACAAACTTTTATTGGCAGTCGAAGACATAAAAAGGGAACTGAATGATTGCGCTGAACGAGTGACACAAACGGAGGTGCGCATTTCCAACACAGAGAACGACGTCAGCGTTTTGCAGGCCAAGGTGAGCGCACTGGAAACCAAAGGAAAAGTTCTGGAGGACAAAGTCTTAGATTTGGAATCAAGATCAAGGCGGAACAATTTAAGACTTGTCAATTTGCCAGAAGGAGCTGAAGGACAGGACCCGTGCCTGTTCTTGGAAAAGTGGCTTCCAGAGGCGCTTGGCACCGAAATGCTTCAGACTCATAGAAAGAGCGCACCGCATCGGACCTTGGAGAGACGGCAACGCTCCACCTCGCACCCTCATCATGAGATTCCTTAACTATAAAGATAAGCTGGTTGTTGTCTCTGCGGCGCGGGCCAAAAAGGATCTTCGCTACAAGGAGCAGCGGATCCGACTCTACCCGGACCTCGCGGCGGGAGTGCACCAGCTTCAGAAACAGTTCGACTCGGTTCGAAAGGATCTGCGCAGATTGGGGATAAAGCACGGAGTGATCCACACAGCAAAGTTACTGGTGACCTATGAGGGGAAGACGCACGCCTTTAAAACACCGACAGAGGCTCGAGAGTTTCTCAAGAAGATCCAGAAGAACTATGAGTGAAAGTGATTCTGATCTGAGATAATATTCTCTCAACAGTTGTGAGAAACAGGTAATATGACGGTAAAATTGACATTCCAATATGGAAACATCTCAGTGACTTTTTTTCTTCTTCCCTTATTTTTCTTTTTCTTAATTAATAATATTTTTTGAAACAATTTTTACAACTGCATACATTATGTGAAAATTAGCAGCGTAGTAAAATTATTTTTGGTCAAGGCATGACCAGCAGTGGCGTTAATGTTCGATTTGAGCGACATGGGCAGACTGCTCCTCCCAGAGAGAGGATCAGGCACGTGCCATGTCGGGAGACACAATGTGGGGGGAGGGAAACCCATTTAGTTGGGTAAATGGGGTAAGGGGTGTTTCAAGTTTGGTGTTTTGGATATGTTCTCTTATATCCCGGTTAGTTAGGCTTCTCTTTAAAAAAAAATTCATTGTATTATGTGAAAGTTTCACAGCAGCTGAAAAGAAATACAGATCTTTTTTTTTTCTCAAGAGATAATTTACTCTAAATACAAATAAATACTTTGATCTGTCCAAATCAATGCAAGGAGTAGAAATAAACTTTGTAACATGGAATTGCAGGGGATTGCAACGTTTCAAAAAGGTCAAAAAAGTAATAAACAAGATAAAAGAAATGGGTTCCAAAATAGTCTTTCTTCAGGAGACCCATCTTCTAGAGGAAGACAAAAAAAGAATTAGAAGAAGGTGGCGAGGGAGTGTATTTGCTTCAGCATTTTCTTCCAGAGCAAGAGGAGTGATGACCCTTATTCATTAATCTGTACCATTCCATGTTAGTAATGTGATTAAAGACAAGAGGGGTAGATATTTAATAATACAAGGATCATTATTGTTGGAAACATTAAATTTGGTTAATATTTACGGTCCTAATTCTGATTATTTTAAGTTTTACGAAGACCTGTTCCTTACACTTTCAGCACTGCCCGGGCAATTTATAATAGCTGGGGAACTTTAACTGTACCTTAAATCCAAGTCAGGATAGATCTACAGGAACCAACCAAACTCATAACAACTGTAGACTGAGTATTCTGCGATCAACTAAAGAACTAAAACTGCTAGATATTTTGAAGGAATTAAATCAGCAAACCAAGGCCTATTCATGCTATTCTGCAACATTTCAAACCGCCTCACGAATAGATTATTTCCTAACTTCATCTGAATTGATGTCCAAAATCCAAAAGTGTACATATGACAATATTGTAATTTCGGACCATGCTCCATGCTGCCTAGTATACAGGGATAAAAAAAATACCCAGCGACCCTCCTAGATGGCGATTCCAACACAAATGGCTGCAGGACGGAGAGTTTGTTAAATACATAGGAAAACAAATAGATGACTTTTTCTACTTCAACACAGATCAAACTTCAGCCTGTATTAGATGGGATGCCTTTAAGGCATTTCTTAGAGGAAAAATAATTAGTTACACAAGCTATAAAAATAAGAAAGACAAACAAAATTTTGCACAACTAGAGAACAAAATAAAACACACACAACAAAAAATCTATGAAAATGGGGATCTGGAAGCAAAAAAAGAGTTATTACTCCTAAGAGCAGAATATGACAAACAGTCCAGTAACAGGGCTGCATCAAGCCTTTTAAGGTTAAAACAAACATTTTATGAACAAGGTGACAAGGCTAGAAAATTATTGGAAACTAAAACCTCTATCACATGTATCACAAAAAATGAACAAAACTTAGTCAATCCAAAAGATATCAACGACGCCTTTAGAGAGTATTACCAGAAACTGTATGACGCTAAGGGACCTGCAATCCTACTGACATTAATAGTTTCCTAAATAGGCTGAATATCCCAGTTATCTCAAATGAGAATAAGATCAATTTGAATTTAAAGTTTAATAACATAGAAGTCGCAAAAACTATTGAAAATATGATATCAGGAAAAAGTCCAGGTCCAGATGGTATTCCGATTGAAATATATAAAAAATTTAAGGATAAATTGCTAACACCCCTACTGGAAATGTTTACTGAGGCATTTGAAAAAGAATGTCTTCCACTCTCCATGAATCAAGCCCTAATCACATTACTGCCAACACTGCAAATTTTGTCTATCTAGCTTAGATTATTAAACTTAAAACTAGCTGTAAAATCTTATTGATCTTGATTTTAGATAAAAACAGCAGCACGTGTACGATTATTACACTTGTTTTAAGAAAAATATGCTTTACCTGTCTTGATCAGTTTGTAAATCTAGAAACTAGTCATTTTACATGCAAAACAAGAAAAAAACACTGCAAGCCTGATTTAAGGACAGGAAAATGTCCTAATTTAAGTTTATTAAACTTGTTTTAAGAAAAAATATGCATTACCTTACTTGATCGTTTGTAAATTTAGAAATTATTCAATTTACATGTAAAACAAGAAAAAATACTGCAGGCCTGATTTAAGCACAGGTTAAGGTCTTAATTTAAGTTCATTTTAGATGTTACCACATTATCTGATATCCAAAAATTTATTTGAATACTGATGTTTCATAGCTCATTCAATATTAATAGGATAAACAATAGATAAATATTTTTTGTTTTTTACTGCAATATCATCAATATTATATTTAATCAAAACACTGATTTTGAAACGATGATAACCAAGCATCTTTTCAGCATTTATAAACGTAAGCAAGATTAGGAATAGCTATTTCATAAGCAAGAAGGTCTCTGTTAAAACAGTGGTTCATAAACCTGGCTTCAATACAATGTTGTCTGTATTGTCAACAACACATTGTTTACCACAAAATCTTTTGTGTAAGTCCAAAAGTAAGTATTGTTTTATTTGCAGAAATTATAAATAGATACCTTTCACATACATATTTGTTAATATTGAGAACAAGCCACTTCACTCTAACAGCATGGTTATCTGACTCAAATTTAAATTATAAACAGTACTTTGCAATCCACAGATAAAAATCATAATTCCACCGCGCTTGGTTTGGGCAATACCTACTCAAGGTTTTGTGCAAGATCTATTTTGAATCGAAAATTGTACAAATCAGACAATGATTATCTTCCTTAATCAATTAAGTTATTTGTTGTATCAAACAAAGTTTAAGTAGAATGGTTGATCTTTTAAAATATGTATTTTTCATGTATTGTAGTAATTTTTCAATGGAACATTCCGGCGAGCACAAGGGAGAATGGAAAAGTCCATTGTGACCAGATGAAGGGGGATTAATATGTTAAGAAGACATGCTTAACTTAACTGGTAGAGCAAACACGTTATTTGCTGTTTTATAACGTATGTATTTTCATAATGATGGCATAATGAAGTGTAACAAGTGGGTTTAAACATCTTGAGATGCAGGCTAACGGAGCAACTAGCTAGCTTGCGCTAGCACTATTTTAGCTACTTCGTCACTTTTTTTGTAAGTATGCTGTATATTTCATAAATATACTTTAAAATACAATTATTGAGATTTTGGTTCTGTTTAAACGTGTCAACTTTAATTTTGGTTTAGTTAAAATGTATTTCAGTGTTTAAGAAGTATGCTATTGTAGTAAGCTTGGTTTGTCATTGCAGGTGCTTGGAGAAATGCATAGAGTCCTTGCTCCCCACTATGATGAATTATTCGAGGAAGTCAAAATTAGATGGGAGGATTGCTGCGCCAGGGTCATTTTACGGAGTATGAAAGAAGGCAATAAAGCAACAAATCAACAGGGATAAAGGTAAGTTTTTGCCTTTTTGATACATGTAGTTATATGTGTGAATGCTTCTTCTCAGAAAACACTAGATGTTTCTTCTTCAAGAAGTAACATTTAATTTATTGTGTTTCAGTGGAAGCCAACTTTGCTCTGGTGAAGGCCCTTCCCATTCTCTTTCCATCGGTGGCATCTCCATCAAAGAAACTGGGGTGTGCTAGTGAAGCATTACTGCATGTTCAGGAGGTAAATTTTTATTTTTGCCCTAAGCAGATACACAAAGAAATTACTACATTGGAGATACTAAAGGAAAAACGTTTTTTTCTGCTTTATAGTCAACAGAAGATTCAAACGTCTTCATCCAGAAGAAAGGCCTGTCAAGTCCAGTCTTGGTGTTCGATGGCAGCAGATGCATCGTTGCTATTGGTTTGATACCAGTTACGTTTGAAAAAGAAAAGCTTCACGAGGGTCTGATTTTCTAAATGGCATATTATTACACACTACATCTGACCTACACAAAATGCGTGGCCACCCTTCTGTCATTCAGACAGATCCTTCAGGATACAATTCACAAGCGGGACAGCACCACCACATGAAAGAGCATTAAAGTAAAGAATTTGTTGAAATGAACTGCTTTTGCACTGTAATGTTTATGTCTGTTCTTTAAATGAGTATTTTAATTGTGTTGTTAAAGAAACTGTTGTATTCCTAGAAAATTTGGGTACATTTGTAACACAAATCTCAGTTTGTAAGTTGAATAAAAGAATCGAAAAGTGAATTTGTTTTCATTCTTTTTAGTATTGAAACAAGAAAAAATATATTTTGCAACTGCTTGTTTCAAGATTTATAATCTGAATTTTAGTAGGCAATAAATTTTAATAGCTAAAATCTATGTACGACCTGGATAAAAAACACTACTTTACATATCTTCAGTTAAGAAGCTTTGTGAATGCAAACCAAAAGTGTCTTAACAAAATTCCTCTTTCACAGCTGGAAACCCAGATGATGAAAAACAAATTAAGAAAAGGCATAATTTCGGACCTCTATAACTTATTGACATCCAATACATCAGAAAACTCAAATGGTAAATTAAAATCATGGAATGATGACTTATCACTCAATATTAATGAAAACGATTGGACAAGGGCATGTTGTAAGATTCATTCTATGTCTATTAACAGTCGACTGAGAATACTGCAATTTAAATGGTTAATGCGTTTATATACGACACCAGCGCAACTAAATAAATATAATAAGAACATACCAGATGTTTGTGCAAAATGTGGATTTAAAGGCACATTGAAGCATTGCATGTGGGAGTGTCATCAAATACAAATCTTTTTGGAAGAAGTTAAAATTACAATAGAACAAATAATCTCAAAACAACTTACATTGAGCCCTACTCTATTTATTTTGACTATATATCCAGTGAAACATAATTTTAGTAATACAGAGAGTACATTTATTGATATCAGTTTCTTAACGGCTAAAAGGCGTATTGCACAGGCTTGGAAAAACATGAGCAGACCTAGCATAAATCAGTGGCTAAAACAAATGTTGTATTGCCTTCCTTTGGAAAGAATAATGTATGTCCATAAAAGCAAACAACACCTATTTGAGGAAATTTGGGGACCATTTATTAATTATATTCAAAAAATAGAACTAATAGATGATTCAACAGATTTTTGATCTCAAATACACAGAATTTTGCAACCTCAGTTTACAAGTTTTTGAAAAGGAGAGCTGTGATGGTATCATGTAAGAGAAGCAATGTTCATTGTTAAGTTTTTTTTATGTAATTATTTTTATTTGTTTGAGTGTAGATATTTCTTTTGAGTGAAATGTCATACAATACAGTTTAGTTTTTTCTTTTTCTTTTTTTTTAAATTATTTTATTTCCTTTTTGCTTTTTGTCTTTTTATAAGGAAAATGTAACTGGTATTATTGAAGTTGCTGTGTTGTTATGACTAATTCTTTAAATACAAAGTTGTGGAAATAAAAAAAAAATGTGACTAAAATGTTAGTTTTATATTTCTAAAACCAATTATATTTATCTGTGCTAATTTTGTTGCCAACATTGACAGATTGCGATTGCAATAAATAAAAGATATCGCGATCGACGGTGATCGTCAAGGAAATGAGGGTAGATCGCAGGTCAGCAAAGATAACTAACCAAAAAAAAATTAAAATATATTTCTAAATAATCCATCAGCAAATTAAAATCCTCACCAAAAATTATGTGACTTGATTGACCAGCAGAACGGCCATTTGACATCCTCTGATTCATATGTCACTGCACATGCTGTATACAAATTTCTGTCTGTCATCAGAAAGTCCCTATTTGCCCTATGGCATGTCAAGTCAACGGCAGAAGACCACTCGGGCCCACTGGAATGTTTTTGTAGGCCTGGATCGCTCCACGAGCCCACTAAGGCAGTGGTGCTTTTCTGTAGCACGGGCTTTCTAGCGGTTCCCACGGAGCCATTGCATGGTTTACGGCAGAGCATGAAATACGATAGTCACTGCTTCCTGTTTTTGCAACAAATATATATATATCCACAGCTTCATTGAGATTCCTATAAATGCAGAAATGGGGCCAACATCAGTCACCTCCTCTACATGGATGAGATCAAGCTATATGCTAAGAGCAAGCATGACATTGACATCCTGATCCACAACACCAGGATCTACAGTACTGACATTGGGATGTCATTCGGGCTCTAGATATGTAGCCGGATGGTGACAAAGGGAGGCAAGGTAGTCCACGCAGGAGGGGTCTCACTCCCAGAAAGAACAATAGCAGACATTGAGGACAGTTACAAGTACCAAGGAATTCTGAAGGCAAATGGCAACCACGAGCATGCAACAAGGAAAGCTGCAACAGCTAAATATCTCCAACAAGTAAGGCAAGTCCTGAGAAGCCAGCTCAATGGCAAGAATAAGACCCGGGCAATAAACAGCTATGCTAAGTCTTTCATGACTTAGCGTCATGAAAGGTGTATTGATGGACACCCTTGTGCTCGAACATGGTGTTCGTTATGGACAAACTGTGACGAGCACAGAAGTCCAAAAACAAAACACCACTCGGATTCAGATCAGGAGGGGCACTCCTACCAATCACGCCCCTCCAGGTGGCACTGTCATTGCCCACGTGGACATTGAAGTCCCCCAGGAGGACAATGGAGTCCCCCGTTGGGGCACTTTCCAGTACCCCTTCGAGAGACACCAAGAAGGCCTGGTACTCCAAGCTGCTGTTCGGCCCGTAAGCCGAAACCACAGTTAGAGACCTCTCCCCCACCCGAAGGCGGAGGGACATGACCCTCTCGTCCACCGGGGTGAACTCCAACACTTGGCGGTTAAGCTGGGGGCTCACGAGTAAGCCCACACCAGCCCGCCGCCTCTCACCTTGAGCAACTCCAGAGTGGTAGAGAGTCCAACCCCTCTCTAAGGACTGAGTTTCAGAGCCCAGGCTATGTGTGGAGGTGAGCCCGACTATATCTAGACGGTATCTCTCAACCTCTCGCACCAGCTCAGGCTCCTTCCCTCCCAGAGAGGTGACATTCCATGTCCCAAAAGCCAAGTTCCATGACCGGGTTTGGGCCACCGAGGGACCCGCCCTTGACTGCCACCCAAACCACTGTCATGCTGTCATGATGTAAATATAAAACAAATTAAATAAATGTTTGAGTTCATAAAATCATCCCAAAGAAAGTCTCAGCTTTAACTCACGCAGAGAAAGCTGCGTCTAAATCTGACGTCTGCGTTTCCATCTCTCTGACAGAGTTTGAAGCCAAAGCCCCTCCCCCGCCTCTCTACATGTTCACCTGTTCATGTCCTCTGCAGCAGCGAGTCGTTTTTTCCCACGCCCTTCCAGTGTGTTCTACACAGAAAGCGCTAAATATGGTCATCATAGCAGCAGGTTGACACAATAGTCGGGGCGCTCTAGCGCAGAATTAATTAATTTTACGCGCGCGTCAGGTGTGGTCTGAACAACAGCCCCGCCCCCTGTGCACACATATAGCCAGGCAGACCTCTCCTCTTCAGCGAGAATAGTGAAATTAATATCATTATTAATTAACGGAAAATTGACTGACTTGGTGAGTTAAATATGGCAGATAACGTTTATATCTTGTGGGACACAAAAAAAACGCGACTTCTCCAGTACCGATAGCAGAACCATTGAGGTCAGATCTTAACGATTTTGCGGTCTTGAAGAATGTGGCCCCTGGGCTCGTTTAATACCGGGGCTCGGTACCCATCCCTAGTCATGTCTGGTTTATTTGTAACTTAAAGTGTTAGTGTCATTCCTGTACAGATATTTTGATCATTTTGTCATCATAAAAGACACACTTAATATAGGAGCTAAACCCCAAAATTTGCAGGTACACTCTTATTCGACCCTAAAAAATTGATCCACTTGCAATTCTTACATTGTTTTGAATGACATATTAAATGGGGGCAAAAGTTCTGGTAGGTTTCCTCAAAGTTACCTGCTAATCTTTATTTCAATCCTCATCTGTTGATAAATAAAAATAAAACACAAATACAAGTGGCCTTGCAAAGGGGTAGAAGGATTTTAGAGGAGAAACTCATTCAGCCTGTGGATGTAGAAAGAACTTGATGGGGTTGGACAGTCATGTTAGTTGTATTTTCAGTAACATCAAGGGTGTTCATTTACATTTACAATGTTTAGTGTGGCTCTGCACAGCCCAGTCAAATTGAAGCCTCACTAGCTCCTCTACCACACTGTTCTTTTAACATGTATAGCCTTCTTGTGTGTGATACCAACCGAGCCAAGTTGGGGTAGACCTGATTTAAGAACACTGACAGAACAATTTGTGTGGCTATGCTACGAGCCAGGCCACATTGAGATGGTACTCAAGTCCAATCAAAAGAGGACCAAAACTGGGCCAAATAACAGAAAGTCAAGTTAAAATGGCTAATGAGAGTGCAGCTTTGGTTTGGATGCCATTGAAGCATCCTGGACATGATTTGCTGAGAAGAAGCCCCAAAGCGAGTCACAACTCCATGCAAATGTTTTTTCCATCATAAAAGCATGAATATGTATTTGTTCTTATAAAATTATTCAGAAAAACAACTTTGAAAAAGGTTTGGAATGTTACAGTGGCTACTTGATGAGGGTAAGAAAAATGCAGCATGTACATTGTGACACTGTACAGATGTGACCTTCTATGTAGTAACATCTAAAAGCTTTAAAAAGACTGAAGGTAGAAGGTTGACCATTGTGTGTCTTTGTTTTTGTAAGCCCCTGTAAATGTAGACAGTTGATGTAAGTGGCTCTGGTAAAAAGCCCTCTGTCAGCATTCAAAAAGGGGACACTGCATCTGAATTGGGCACATGCAAGACAAAAAATGGGAAGAAGGATCTAATGCCTACACAAACATACACAAACGGATATAGATATTTCCCCTGAGAATAGCTCATTACACACACCTAGCTAAACAGTTGCAGGAAAGGCAGGTGAAGCTGAGAGCTTGTAGGGGAGGGATGGGAATAGAAGGAATTGATGTAGATGAGCAGAGTGACATATATGAAATAGGGAAGATGAGGCTGGTTTTTCATAAAGCTACTTGAATGAATGGCAAAACTTTTCAATGAAAAAGATTGTATGTCTAGCTGCAGTGACCAAACTTCTAGATAACGTCACATGGATGAATGTGAATCTTTACTGATGATAAACAAAATGGTACAAATTAATAATTTAAAAGGCAATTTACCACATTTTACCAAATTGACTTAACAAGGCTCCAACACATAAATAAAAAAATAAATGCAACTTTTTTCCTTTTCCACCCTTACTGTTGTTTGTACCGTTTGAGAAAGTTCAGAAAAGTTCAGAAAAATATGACCAGAAAAAATAGTGTTTTTACTCTAACTAGCCTCCAGCTTCACACATACAACCTAAAGTACTTTTTTAAGCAATTTTGCTTAAAAGAATAATTCTAGATGAAGTTGTTGGTTTGCTTATTTTCTTTCAATCCTCGAAACTAAACCGTTCTTTGGCAGAAGAGCAGGTTTTGACATTAACACATTTGGTCTTTTTTTTTATGTCGTTTATGATGGAAGTAAAATGGAGTAACATTAACCCTTGTGCTATCTTAGATGACCCCACCCTTACATTGACGTGTTCTCCGTACCACGACAAAGGTGGATTAAGGTGGAAAGATTTCATGTAATCCATGGACACCAGTGAAGATCATTGAAGAGAAAAGGTTCAGCGCACTGTCTAGTGGGACTAGATGACCCAACTCCCAATGGTAAAGTGCCTAGGATAGCACAAAAACAAATACAGTGAATTTGACATCAAGGTTTCATTTTAATTAATGAACAAAGGGCGCACACAGAACCAGTGCAATTTTAATGCTATTCATTTCTGCTAGATTATAAAGTATTTATTAGTAAAGAAGAAATTTTTATTTCTTTTATACTGTTTTTAGCAGAGATATACTACTGCGTGTTTGATCAGGAAGCTTTGGAAAATTAAATCTACGCACGCAGAAAACTCATCAGCTTTGTCAAATTGCTTCGACAGAGCACATTTGATGAAAGTCAGCAGAAGAAGAACAATTCTGGGCTTTCCCTCAGAGTTGCGTGCAGATTACGTTTCTGACATGAGCTGATGTGGATGGTATCACTGCCTCCAGCCTGCAATTTTCTACTAAACTGTCCAAATAAGCCCTTTACTCTTTTGATAATAACACTTGCATTTCAAGCAGATATCAGAAAGACAGACCGAGGGCATGAATTGTTTTAAATTTTATCACCCCTCACAGATTGTAAAACTATGTTCAACTATGTTCTTTAACCAATCTGGATCTCGGATTTAAAAATTGATCATGAAGGAGAAATTGATAATTGCGGTTCCTGTTCGGTCGGAATTATTATATATCAGAATTAAGCCATAAAAGAAAAAGCATGGAGCAATATTTGCAAGGTGTGCACCGCTTCTACATTTGACACCATAGTTTGATTCACTAACTAGTTAAGCTTTGGTGCAATATCAAGAAGGGAGATCTTCCTTACTTACTGTTATGCTGGGTTGTTACTTCACTCTGCAGACCATTATCAATTAGGGCTTCACTTTGAACTAATAGCTAAATAGTACGCCTTTCTTCTTAGCCAATCACAAATATATATTATATCCATGAATTAAATCCATGAATGGTTGTAGACAGTTCGCCGGCCCTCCTCCTTCACATGGAGCAATGCTTTGGAAGGGTCTGGCCTCTAATCACCAGACTAGACTACGCTGATAGGTTCATCTTAAGCCCACAAGACACCAAGATCTGCTGACGACAATATGCACAACATCACCTAGTACGCTCATACTAGGTGACTTCAATTTACATGTAGACACTCCTACAAACTCCTCTGCTGTCGAGTTTTTGGAATTACTTGACACCTTACAGCTAACACAGCATGTAAAAGAACCCACACACTCTAAAGGACACACTCTTGACTTGGCTATCACGGACACAGCCCCTATTACCAACATGGAAGTTTATGACTTGGGCGTGTCTGACCACAAGGTTATTTCATTGGAACTAGCATTAGCTCACCAACATAAAAACACAAAACGGGAAATATTTTTCAGGAACCTGAAAAACATTGACCATGCAGCCATACAAGAGGATATACAAAAGCTCTCTCTGCCATCACCACTCACCTCAGTTAATGAATCTGTTGACCGCTACAATTCTACACTTCATAACATTCTGCAATCCCATGCACCCCTGAAATCAAGAACCGTCTCTTTCACTAGATCAGCCCCATGGTACACAGAGGAACTGCGAATTCTTAAAATACTTGGACGAACCATAGAACGAAGACTCGTAAAAAGCAACCTGACAGTACACAAACAGGCCTATCGAGACCATCAAAAACTCTACTGTAGAGCCCTTAAAATAGCCAGGCAAAAGTTCTATTCCCACAAGATCAATAGCAACACTGGAAATTCAAAACAGCTGTTTTCCACCATACACTCTCTGCTTAAGCCCCCCACACTTACCCATAGTGACGCTAGTGTCAGCAGCTGTGATAGATTCATGGATTTTTTCACCAACAAAATATCTTCCATAAGACTTAACTTCCTGCCCACTACTACTATTCCCACCTCATCTGAAAACCCGACTGTACCAACAGCTCCAAGGCCCCTTTCTGAATTCACACCCACTACACAGAAAGAAGTTGAGGCCATCTTAAGGACTATGAAATCCTCAACCTGCTCACTTGACCCCCTCCCAACATCCCTGATCAAAGACAACATTTCAATTATCAGTCCAATTATCACAACTATAATTAACCAATCACTACAAGCCGGTCATGTTCCCCTTGCTCTCAAAACCGCCATCATTAGACCACACTTAAAAAAACCGGCACTGGACCCTGATAACTTGGCAAACTATAGACCCATTTCCAACCTACCATTTCTGTCCAAGGTTCTTGAAAAAGTTGTCGCCGCTCAGCTCCACCATCATCTCTCAACGCACAGCTTGTATGAAAAATTTCAGTCTGGCTTCCGGCCAGCTCACAGTACAGAGACAGCCCTGGTCCGAGTCATGAATGACCTACTCATGGCTGCGGACCAGGGCTCCCCATCTCTTCTCATCCTTCTTGACCTATCAGCTGCATTTGACACTGTGGATCACGGCATCCTCCTTAACAGTCTTCATACTACTGTTGGACTCTCTGGGAACATACTCAACTGGTTTAAATCATATCTCACAAACAGGACAGAATATGTGGCTCTGGGAAATACTAAATCCCACACACACACAGTCACCTGCGGAGTTCCTCAAGGTTCTGTTCTTGGACCTTCACTCTTCACCATCTACATATCTCCACTTGGACAAATCATTCGTAAACACAACATTTCATTCCACTGTTACGCCGACGACACACAATTATATGTAAAAATGAATTCCACTCCCACCCTAACTTCTTCTGCCCTCCAGGCATGTCTCGAGGAGATAGAAGCATGGATGGTTGAAAACTCTCTCCAGTTCAACAGCAACAAGACTGAAGCCATATTAATCGGTACCCCTCACCAGATCAAAACATCCTCCACCAAAAGCATTCTGGTCTCTGGTCACAACATTCCGCTTTCTTCACCTGTGATAAATCTTGGTGTCAAAATCGATTCTACTCTAACATTTGATCATCACATACGTCACCTCTCCAAAGTCTCTTTTTTCCATCTGAAAAACATTGCAAAGCTCCGCCCCTCACTCACCCAGTCTGATGCAGAAAAACTAATCCATGCTTTTATCTCCTCCAGACTAGATTACTGCAATGCTCTCCTTGTTGGGATTCCTGGCAGGAGCCTGGAAAAGCTCCAGCACATCCAAAACTGCGCTGCTAGGGTCCTGACAAGGAGACGCAAATTTGACCACATCACTCCTGTCCTTCAGTCACTTCACTGGTTACCCATTCGTTCCAGAATTCAATACAAACTCTGTCTCCTCACCTACCAATGTGTCCATGGAACTGCCCCTGCCTACCTCAGTGAGCTCCTTTTCCCGCAAGCCACTTCACGACTCCTCCGTTCCAATTTCACACACTGCCTTCATCAGCCAAGGACCAGGTTAACCACTATGGGAGACAGAGCCTTTCAGGCTGCTGCCCCTCGACTCTGGAACAATCTTCCACAATCCCTCAGAGCCCCACAAAGCCTTGGCACATTCAAAAAAGGCTTAAAAACTTTCCTTTTTAATAATGCGTTTTAGTACTTTCATTGTTGTTTTATTTTTGTCTTACCTTGTTCTTTTGTAAATCATTTTTATTTCTGCCTCCATTGTAGCGCTTTGAGATTTTATCTAAAATGTAAAGCACATTCTAAATAAAATTTATTATTATTATTATTATCATAGGCCCACAGCATGGACTTATTTTATGCACATGTTTGTAACACTAATAAAGCTTTACGAACATTCCAAATAGCTCTTCCTGATTGAAATAACTAACCAGTTCTAACTGCATGAACAGTTTAGGTTCTTTTCAAGCTCATGTTTTAATCAGATCGGTTTCTACCAAACTTGTACTTCAGATTTTCTTCATTCTAGAAACTGTTCCCTTGTTTTTCGTGGGGGGGATACATTCCATAAAAAACCTGCAATAGGTGAAATCCGTGAAGTAGTATTTCAGATGTGTGAGGAAATAAAATCATACACTAAAAACTGTTGTTAAAATTAACCCAAGTCGGGTTCTTTTCTTAACAAAGCTCCTCAGTTTAAAATGGGACACATCTTTTGCTGGGTTATTTTAACTCAGAAAAACAAAATCAAACTCAGAAAAAGAAATAAAACACTGGTTTAAAATAAAACCAATATAACCTTAAAAAATAGTCTTACTCCAAAAAGTAACCCAAAATTACACCCAAAAAATTAACAATCCAAGAATCTAGTTGAAGAAATATTCCAAGTGCTTTAGAAGTGCACTACACACTTAACACACTTTTATCAAACAGACACAAACATTTTGACACTTTTCTCTCTTGTTCTTCTATCAAATATCAATCCAAAAACAATTTCAGTATTTTAGAATGAAAGCCAAGATCTGCTCGCAATCGAAGAATATGTAACTCTGGCAAACTGATTGCGTCTATGTACAGGACAGTTGGCACAGAAGAAGTTGATTGACACAATCAACAGCCATTCAGGATGCAACAAATTCTGGTTTGTTTGGCTGACTGTCAATCATCAACTTCATGCTACTTAACTGTTCTGTTTCTTTGGAGATGATTGATTGGACTCAGGGCCGCAAAAAGTGGGTATGCAGCATTTGCGTTGCATAGGGGCGCTGGCCAAAGGGGGCGCCAAACTGTAGTTTTGAAAATTATTTATAGTCTGTATTTTTTTATTTCACAGCTTTTTGTGCACATATATTTATAGGATATGATCAGTAACAGAAGCACATCGTAACTGATAGGGCGCCCCCGCCGCAGCCACACCTCCCTCACTTTTGTCTTGTACAGAGTGAGAACGCAATCCAGCACGTGTCCGCGAGAACGTGCTGGAGCGAGCGTCTGATTGTTTTTATTTGAATTGTGTGATCATCTAATAACAGCGGGCTTTAAATGGAAAGGCAAATTAAAAAAAATAATCTGGGGCTCAAAACAGAAAATGCATGAGTGACAAAGATGAGGTGTGAATGAAAAAAAGTTTCTCTAAATGGTTGAGAGACAGCAGGTACGCTATAGCCGTGATAAAAACAGACTTGGAAACATTCAGGCTAAAGCTACTATGGTCACAAGTGTCTTGCAGCTGTACTGAGCAGGATTTACAATATCAATAATCATGATAAGAAAAAAGGAGCGTGTTTGTACTGATTTTGTTTTTAATAATTTATTTAACTAGCTGTACAAAAAAACTGAAAAGGTTTTTATCCTATAACTGTAACAGCACTAAATAATGATAAAAGCTTCCCCTATGGGCAGATGAGAGAAGTATCTGTGATGTGGGTTAGATGGTGTTTTTGTTTCTTTTTATGCTAAAAGTTTGGATAATTATTTTTTGTGAGCTAATTGTTTAGTTTACAGCCTGTTGCTTTTTATATCACTTTGCCTAAAGACACTTTCATGTAATCCATGGACACCAGTGAAGATCACAAATCATTGAAGAAAAAAGGTTCAGCGCACTGTCTTGTGGGGTCTAGATGACCCAACTCCCAATGTTAAAGTGCCTATAGGATAGCACAATGGTTACTCTTTTAAAATCTTCCTAACACAAAGTTTATATCATGCAGCTGTGAGAATGGAGAGAAAGACGGAATAAGAGAAAAAGAATCAGGACAGATGGAGGAAAGAAACAGGTTGGTCTTATGGTGGACGTTCAGGTCAAAGCCAGTTTATACCAAGTCAGTCATTTTCAAATGGTACTTTTTATTAAAAAAAACATGCATTAGCAAGATGTTTAATTAATTTAAAAAATTAAATAATTGTTGCTTGGCCATATGATTTAGTAGAGAAGAACACAGGCAAGAGGTGAAGCAGACAGACATTAGGTTGGTGATGCACCTGATATCAAAGAGAACAGTGATGACTTCAGGAAGGAATAATTGAACTATTAAAGTCACAAAAACCTAGATTTTCAAATGTCTGCTGACCACCTGTTCACTTATTTTTAGAAAACAAGTGCAGACATACATGACAAGTCAGTCCCAACAGAGAAGAATGAGGAGAGAGGTTGAGATGAAGATAATGATAGAGAGAAAGAGAGACAATCAGGTGATGATGAAGAGGGAGAAGAACAGAGAGGTACAGAGGACAGGGCTGGGGCAAGGCATTACTCAAAAGATCCTTCTGAATGGCCTTCACCACACAAATTTGGGGAATCATTGAGGCAATATACGGTTGAAAATGGTTCACAAAAATGTTCTGCTGGGCCATATCCATAATCAGACAAGAGGTAATGAGATGTGTACATTTAAACAATAAAGGTGTTGTGTGGGATAGCTTTAGGAGGGGTGGATGGGACATTTTATTATGTGCATTTATGTCTGTGTGTTTGTGTGTGTGTGTGGGGGGGGGGCTTTTTTACGTGGCCGCATACCCCTATCATTGAACTCATAGGGATGTCCAGATCAATATTACTGTTGTTTCTCTCAGATGCAGGCAGAATCTGAGCAAGTAGCACACCGTGATAACATCAATGGATCTCAACAGTTTTGCTGCACTGAAAACTTATCAGGGACAAGAAAGCAGGGCTTGACATAGCTACAGAATTTAATTGTCTCAATTAGACAAGAATAGCAGTGATATGCTTGGCAAGAGCAGATCTGTGTGGTACATCTGAATTAGGATATAATTAATACAAAATGGACAGCACCATGCATTGTGTGAGACATTTTTTGCCTGACTGTTTGCATTCAGACTAGTTGCTTGTAGAGGATAAGTATGCGTGACACTGGCTGCATAAAATTACAAGCTCTGCTAGTGTCTTGGAGCAGAAGAATCGGTGTATGTGTGTGAGTGGCAGCAAGACAGTCGAAGCATGCAGCCCAGTGAACAGCTCAGGAGACTGAAAGGCATACTTTATGTACGGTGGCCGACAGGGTTCACACTACATAAAAAAGAAACAACGCAATGGCATAACTTCAATTACCTCAATTGTTAAAGCATTAAGCCACTTTTAATATAATAGCAACAACTTTTTTTTAATATAACAAGAAACACCAAACTTTTTCTTACACAGTGCTTTACGTGTGCTGGTACGCAAAGCTCTTAAAGCACCACCACTTCTTCATGCCAGAATGCCAAAGTGTTTGTTTTAATTCTGCTGTAACCTCCCATCTGAACTTTTCAGAACATTCAAGCCCCATTCAAATATTTGAATTATTATTCTTTTTTTAAGAAAAGAAAGAAATAATAAAAAAACTAAACTGGATTTTTTTGCGGCTACCCGCTCATGCTGCACGCTTTTGTCACAAGTTGCTGGCAGGGTCTTGTGTCAACCATAGACATATATTAAGTGTGTTTGAGATGATTTAGGCAGACTCAGCACTGCCTAAATTGATTGGTGTGTACTGTATGCTGATTAGTTTTTTGCTCCCATGTCACATGTCAATCATCATAAAAACATTTTGAGAAAGGGGTGGGTGCAAGGCGTCTGCCTAGGCCAGTGCAGCTGGAAATTTGGTACTGTGCTGACTGCGAGACAAAAGCTCCAGTGTGACATGTATGCTATCAGCTCTATATATGTGGAGCACTGGATGTGCTCCACATTTATAGGAACCAAAGCAGTAACAACTTAAGCTGTTCCAAACAAAACATCACAAAAAAATATTTACACACTTTGTGGTTTGAGTTTGAAGATTTTACATTGTGCTTACAGTTCATTTGTCTTCAGATTTTGGTCAAATGTTTCTGTAACATAGTATAACTGAACCAACAGATCAGAGGGACAGATGAGAACTTAAAACATGACATAATACAAAGAGGGCTGACAGAAGAAAAAATAACATTACAACGTTTTAAATGCAAGCGGTTGTAAACAGAAAGCACATTAGTAAATATAACGCAAACAACAAAAAAGACACCTGCCTTTTTCAGCCTGTAAAGACACTCAGTTCATTTTAACAGCTTTTTACAGATGTTTGGTTCCATTTTACCTGCACAAAAACTTGCCATTTTGGCACTTAATACCATGCGTGTCTGTAAACTTTAATTGAAATATTCAGTCCATGTGTTGTGTAGTCATTTGTTACTCTGGCATGTAGTGTCTGTGTGCACAAGGGTTTTTTATTTCTACATACAATGTGTGAAATTGTATGTTATTACATTTTATGTCCATACAGTATGACTCTAAACTATTCAAACACAAAGAATATATTTCACTGATTCTCTAAAATAGTATTCATGTATTGTGTGTAAGTGTGTGTTTGTCACAGTTGGTCACCGGTAAAAATTCCTTTACTTTTGTTGTGTGTTTTTTTCCACAGCTCTCTGCCAGTTGTGATTAGTTGTGACATTAATGACTCAAAAGGATCATGTCAAGCCGCAATGAATTAACAAACTCCAGACTTGATTTTAACAGCAGACTCTATTGTTTGCATTTCACTCACAGTTCTGCATACTTTGTGGAGGATACAGTGAAAGTATCCAGAGCAAAGCTTAGTCAGTTCAGGCCTGTCTAGAAACATAGATGAGTGTTGGGGAGCATGGCTTAGCTTTCAGCAATTCACAAACATGAAACAAAGCTTTGCTGAAGTGGAAACTTTGTTTGAACAGAGCCAAAAAAAAACCTTCAATTCACAGTGCTTTGATCTAAATTGAAGAGTAAGGAGTATCCAGAGTTAACAAACACTTCTAACACGGCTCTGCCATGTACAATCTGTCACTACAGCACCAAAAACATGGCAGAGGTTATAAAAAACCTTTTAGAAACCCTTAAACCCATGGTCACATTATTGGTAAAAAACAGAGACAGCATGTTTGTATTACCATATTTTCTGCATTATAAGGCACACTTAAAAGCTTTTTTTTTCTTCCAAAATCAACAGTATATTCCGTAGTGCTTTATTTATAGATTAATTCTGAATGAACTCACTGATGCTGGAGTCATTTTTGGGAGGTACACGGTGCTCTGTCAAAATGTTAGTGTGCTTATTTTTATGCGTTGCAAATAAGGTTGTGTGATATTGTAAATATGCTTACTGGGCTCATGTGTAGTGGTGTCAGACTGCATATTTATGTGTTACTAATAAGATTGGGAGTTAGCGTAGTCACAGTAACATTTGTTTTAGCGATATAGGTCTGGTTTTTATATGTGTTGCAAATCAGTTTGGTAGTAACAGATATTGTAAATATGTTAATGTGGATAATGTTACAAAGAAGTTGCGCCTTATACTTTGGTGTCAAAATAGACCATACCCGTTATAATCCAGTGTGTCTATATAGTGCAGAAAATAGGGTAACAAATACTTATTTTGCTGATGATACACTATATTGCCAAAAGTATGTGCTCTCCTGCCTTGACTTAAATATGAACTGAAGTTCCATCGTATTCCTAACCCATAGAGTTCAATATGATGTTGATTCACCTTTTGCAGCTATTACAGCTTTAACTCTTGTGGGGTGTGTTTATAAACAAGGTGTGTTTATCGGAATTTCGGACCATTCTTCCAAAAGCGCATTGGTGAGGTCACACACAGATGTCAGTCGAGAAGGCCTAGCTTTAAATCTCTGCTCTAATTTAATACCAAAGGTGTTTTATCGCGTTCAGATCAGAACTCTGTGCAGGCCAGTCAAGTTCATTCGCACCATACTGTCATCCATGTCATTATGACCCTGGCTTTGTGCACTGATACACAGTCATGTTGGAAGAGGAAGGGCCCATTCCATATTGTTCCCACAAGGTTGGGAGCATAGAATTGTCCAAAATGTTTTGGCACCCTGAAGCATGCAGACAGTGTTGCCAGATCTGAGTGACAAGTTCCAGCCCAAACTCATCGTAAAACCCGCCCACCTCAATAAAAACCAGCCCAAATTTCAACCTAGCAAAAACCTAATGTTGAACGTAAAAGTATAGCCGTAGCCTAATAAAAAATGACGCAATAATAATAAATTATTATATAATAAGTCTGTTATAATAAATGTTTTTATAAAATAAGTACAGAAAATCCAGTTATAGGTTTCTCGTATCGTTTACTCTAGATGGCTTGGGAGAACTTGCATAACTTTTTTATGCAACAATATTTAAAGATAGAAACTTCAGTGTAAAACTTCAGTGTAAAAATAAATAAAACTCTTTAGTCACTCAAATGCAGCTTTTCAATGTGTATTACTTTATTTTTTGAACTGAAAACGTTTAACACTAATAACAGTCAATAAATGCTTAATATGGCTAATACACGGAGGAATCAAACACCCGCAACAATTGCTAAATATATAAAGAATGAAACAAGCTTTTGTATAAGCAAAAAAAAATAAACAAATTAAATAAATAAAAAAGACTATTTAGTCACTAATGCAGCTTTTAGAGATTATACCTTTTCAATGTTTATTACTCTTTTCTTGAACTGAAGAATGTTGAACACTAATAACAGTCAATAAATGCCAAACATGAAGGAATCAAACACCCGCAACAATTGCTAAATATATAGAAAATGAAACAAGCTTTCGTGTGAGCAAAAAATAAAAAAATAAGACTAATTAGTCACTCAAGTGCAGCTTTAAGAAAACATATACCTTTTCTTTTTTTTTTTTAACTTGTCCTGTCCAACAGCTAGGCAGGCAGGTGAGAGCTGAGGGCCTCTTGTGTTGGACATATTTTACTTTAACAAGAGGGGTGAGTGACTTAGTTTAACCTTTTCACGTTGTTTTGGCGCTTATAACAATAAAGTAAACGACCGTTGGACAGAGCTGAGGGCAGCCGGCGCCCCCCTCTTTCTGCCACTGCCAGGTGCTGGACCACAGTGTATGTCAATCAGCGGTGGGCTGGTGATGACTGGTGGATTAGAGGGGGCGGGGCCTACCTGGGTGCGCGTTGGCTGAACGTTCTCCTCCGGCTGAGTGTATGAGCAGGCTGCGCTATTTTTGTTCGAGCTGTAACCATTCTTACAAGGTAAATAAAAGCCAATAAAAGCCCTGCATCATCTAAGGCTTCTGGAAATGAACCCAAACGGCAGAAAAGGGTTCTGACTCTGCAGAGGCTCTGGGAGTTTTAAAACAGCATCAATTTTTCGCTGATTTTTGTTATTCGCGGGGGGGTGAGGAACTAAACCCCCGCGATTACGGGGGATTACTGTAATGTTTCATATATTCACCATGCTTTTTAGGCTATATATTAATTAGTATACTTTTAATTAATATTTTAAATAATAAGAAAAATAATAATAATGACAGTAAAAAACCGCTAAATATTTTAAAAAGCAGCCCGAATTTTATAGACCCGCCCAATGCCAATTTTACCCGCCCAACATAACCAAAAGAAGCCCAATTGGGCGGAAACCCGCCCAATCTGGCAACACTGCATGCAGAGTTTCTTTCACTGAAACTAAGGGGCAAAACCCAAGTCTTGAAAAACAACCCTACACCATAATTTATCCTACACCAAATTTCACACTAGGCACAATGCAGTCCAAAATGTACTGTTCTCCTGACAACCTCCAAACTAGACTTGTCCATCAGATCGCCAGATGGAAAAGCTTGATTCATCACTCCAGACAACGCATCTCCACTGCTCTAGAGTCCGCCACTGCTCTAGTAGCGGCATACTTTAAACCACAACGCTTGCATTGCGCTTGCTGATGTGTGGCTTGGATACAGCTCCTCAGCCATGGATACCCATTCCATAAAGTTCTCTGCGTACTGCACTTGGGCCACATAAAATTTGGAGCTCTGTAGCAATTTTCTGTGCAAAAAATTTGTCAACCTCTTTACACTAAGTGCTTCGACATCCGAAAAACCATCTCTGTCAGTTTATGATGCCTACCACTTCATGGCTGAGTTGGTGTTGTTCCCAAACTCTTTCATTTTGTTATCACAAATGTTTGTAAAAACAGTCTACATGCCTGAGTGCTTGAATTTATACACTTGGTTAAACACCTGATTCTGATCATTTAGGTGGGTGAGTGAATACCTTTAGTAATATAGTGTTTATACATTTAAAAATTAAGGCAATAACTATTTCTTTATTTCATAGATGAAAAACTGTATTCTACAGAAGGCCATTTATTGATAAATGTCTAAATAAAACAAAAAATCAAATAAAAATTGTCTAAATTTTATGAATATTACAATAGTGAAATCGGTGTAGCAAGCCACAAAAATGTGGTGTAACTATACAAATAATTCTTATTTGATCAATAAAAATCAGCTCCATTGGAAAACTGTGACAGTAAGTAAACCGATGGCACTCCAATCCTATTGGGAAGCAGGACTGTCAGACTTTTTACCCTTTAAGACACAAAAACTTCATGCTAAGCCAAACTCAGAGATAAGTTTGATCTCAAATGTTTTATATTTTTGCATGTTTACAACCTAAAACATTATCAAAATTATGGGAAAAATGTGTATCGAAAGTTGATATGATTATCCCTTGAGAAATTATATCTTGTTCACTTTGTAGCATGCTATTTTGCTTCCAAAATTACCATTGTTAGTCGTAGAGGATGAGACAGAAATACAATTGTCATGTCTTAAAAGCTAACAATAAAAATGTACTTTCTTATCTACTCATGGTTTAATATTTTTAGTATGACAACAAAATATTTGAATGCTTCATGATGTTCTATAAAAACTTGTCTTTTCATAAGACTTAACTTAAAAGAAAGTGACAAAATAAGACACCAAACCAAACCCATACAGCGAACGGACTCCATGGTAGCCCAATAAAACCATTTGGATGTTTTTACCCTACTAAAAATCTAAAATATTTTAAATTCAAAAAGAGTTCACCACAGCTGCTCTTTTTAAAGCCTTATTCACAGTTTCTATGATCCTGTTGTTACTTAATATATTTGGCTCTAAAGAGTTTCCATAGAATAACTTTATAATTTTGTCAGAAAAGGCATAAATGAATCTAATGACTTTAAATTCAAAACCTAAAAAAACATTTTTTGGAAGAGCAGTTTTGACTTCCAATGTTTATGTCTAACCCTTGTGCTATCTTAGATGACCCCACCCTTACATTGACGTGTTCTCCCTACCATTACAAAGGTGGATAAAGGTGGAAAGATTTCATGTTATATATGGACACCAGTGAAGATCACAAATCATTGAAGAAAAAAGCTTCAGAGCACTGTCTAGTGGGTATATATGACCCAACTACCAATGTTAAAGTGCCTAGGATAGCACAAGGGTTAAACAAGTTTCTGTTATTTTTTTCCTTCGGAGGCCTAAGACTGGCAGTGATTCAATGAAAACACAACACAGGTGACTTTCACTATCTGCAATCCTAAATTGATTAAAAAAAAAGTGTGTGTTTTAATTAGTTCAATTATTGATTGGGGCCTGAAATCATATACATTTCCTTTACTAAAAAAAAATCAAAATTTGTACATAGGAGCAAGACTTGGATATTACTGTTAACATCTATGCATTCAATTAAAAACAGGTGCATTTGAACAGCAGATGAAAAGTTGTTTTTTTAGAGAAAAATTGCACATTAGAGTATAATGATTACAACACGGGTGAAAAAAAAGGTTTTGATGCATGAAAGTGGACACAACGGAATTGAAAATTATATTGTGCAGGTACAACATTTAAGTAGTTTAAACTTTTACACTCTTATGTCTTTGGCGAGGAGTAAGCACGACTATCCACACATTTACACCTTGAGCAACAAGTTTAATTTACATCTTGGTTTAAAAATGAATTTAATGGGGAACTGAGTAAAAAACTCATAGAAAGTATGTCCAATCATGACCAAATAACTTTTTTTTTTTAAGGTGAAGGGTTAGATCCCTGACCGAGCCTAACACTGCAGTCATAGAAAAGTGTCAAACTGCACTCCGTTGTTCAGAGTATTTGCCTAGAGACATTTTCTGCCTGCTGGATGTGGAAAAAATGTAGTGGGCGGAACATAGTTGGAAATCTGATGAGTGGAGAAGGGGGGAAAAAACGGCATCTGCTAAAAGGAAGGTAGCTGTCAATAAGTTCGAGAAGGCTGCTGGTCTAGTGAAGATAAACATTTCAGCTCGTTCTTCTGACCATGGATGGTGGTATGGCATGAACCTCTGCAAATAGGTTATTAGTTTAGCTCATGAAGTTGAACAGAGATTTGGGGGAAGGACTTAATTAGACATTTTCAAAGAACTGAACGCTCTGCGCAAGGAGCTAGAGGTCAGAATCATCATCTAAATGGGATGCAACTAAGAAAAGAAAAGTCAGCTGAAAGTAATAAATTGGGTGCACCATCATTCAAAAATACTACTGATAATGATAATTATGTGTATTCACCTTAGATTTGTACAATTACTTATATACATTTCATTTTTTTTTTCTTTTAACAATGCTCTTTAGTCGCACCAAGTCTTGCTCCCTCTGGTTTTGAACAATTAAAAATACATTTTCAACTAATTTAAAACCCAGACTGAAGAAAAGACATTTTAAAACAAACACAAAAATGTTTTTTCAACATTTTTTTTGATCAACTGAAATGGAAAATAAGGAAAAAAAAATATTATTATTCCTCCTAGGGACATTTTGGTCCTCAGCAAACTACCAGCTAGGTTCCAAAACAAAAAGGTAGGATTATATTTGGAGTTTATATTCATCTAGGATAACGCAGTAAAATACTGAGAGGATTTTACTTTGTGGATCACAAAATGGAAATCATCCACAACTATAAATCCATTGCTCTTGCTCTCATCCTTCAAACAGAGGCTAAATAATATGCAGCAATAAGGAGGCCTACAGCAGGCCTACAGCTGCACATACATGCAAATTTGGCTCTTAAATATTGAGTTCTATACCTGTGTGTACAGTGGCCCTGAAGTGCAAGTCACAAATCACTTAATGTAAAAAAATATTAAAGATTCAAACAACAACAAAAAAAAGCCAAACAAATTATAAACAAACCACATTGCATTTTAGAAATCAAAACATATTCCAGACACCAAAACATCCATTATGTCCATCATTTCAACTGAAAGATATTTGGCATGAAGTGAATATCATCATCCAATCAGCGATTTCCAATAGTACCTACCATTTCCAGTTTCTTCTTTTGTTTCATTTTTTAACATTTCATTTTGATTTCTTGAAATTACTTTTGTTTTCCGAAATGTTAATTTTTATTTCATTTTATAGTTTGAGGACATTTGTTTGATTTTTTATAATGTAACATGTTTTTATTTTTATGTTTTGTTTTAGCTTTTTAAAATTGTCATTGTGATTTCTTAATATGTTTTTGTGTTGAAGTGATTTATTGGTGTGTTTTACGCTTCAGGGCCACCACATCTATAACATACCACTAAACACAACCATAAGGCAGATTAATGCATTTAAATAAAATTTCCTCACATGTTTTTCTTATCAAAAGAAATTAGTTGGATTTGCAAATAGAAAAATAACTTAAGGAGTTAGGTATCTTAAGTTTTTTAACAACAAATTCTTTTTTTTTTTACATGTGCTGGCTGTTCAAAACCCTTAAAATATTTTACCCGGCACACAGACACTGAACATCCTTGAACTGGCTTGTTATATATGATACCTATAGGTTGTCTACCATACTTTGCTCTTAAAGAGCCTGAGAATAATAAATGACTCAGGCCAAACCCCACTTCCCCACCCACATTTAGTCACTGATGCTAGCATTCAGAAACTACATGCCCACCAAACATTGAGCATTTGTAGTTAGGTGTTTCAAATCAATAATAATGCTCAACAAAGGCACTCTCTGACCTTCTCCTACACTGGCTAATTGCCAGGGAGAACAATTAGCCTGATAAGTTTCATTTAATGCTTCCCCCAAAGAGGATGATTCATGTTGTTCTAATACTGATGCACCTAATTTCTCATCCTGCACACTCATTATCGCCCTAAATGGTGCATCTCTAGCAGAGCAGGTGCAAGCGGTGCCACAGAATGACTGTTATGAACAGTGGCAAAATAGAAACAAAACCATGGCTAAAGTCAGGAATGGGGTTGTTGTAGTAAGATAGCTGGACTCTGGTGAGTCATTAATGAGGAAGAAGAGACTTTCTTGTCAACTAACTTAACTTTGCTCATTAGCAGAGAGACAGCAGTTTTGTGGAGCCTGTGAAGACCAAAGTGCCCAGCATGAGGCAGGCTGGTGAACAGCTTGATTCTTGTTAATTATCACTCAGTGACAAAGACCTACCTAGGGAACAACCACTTAAAATGTAGACAAACCGTCAAATACAAAATTTTAAATATTACCCAAAGAGAATAGCTCTTTAATTCAGGGTTCAGCAGCCAAATGACCCATGGTACTAGACACATTTGAGGAAACAGTTTTGTCTGTCATGCTACATTAATATATAGTCAGCTCTTGATGCTTGTTTAGAATCTCCCAAAAAAAATTCCACTTTGTTTTTTCTGCTCACAGCTTTTGTTGGGCAGAGACACCCTTCCAATAGTCCAAAATATCATGAAGATCCTCATCCTTGGCAAACTGCACCTTTTTACGCAGAGCGTGGCCTGCTGCTATGAAGGATGCTTCCTCTCTGGGGCTTTTCTTGTATGGTCGAAATCGCTCCCAGATGCGCAATGTGTTCTCAGAGGCATACTCTGGACTTGAAGAGTATCCAGAGTTGTAATTGTGGTGACGAGAAGGTGAGAGCTGAGAATAGGCCGCTGTGGCATCCCTCTTGGCTCGCCCTAGTGGTTTAAGCAATGAAGCGTTTTGGTCAGGTGAGGGTGAATCATTTCCCCCCTCACAGTAGAGGGCAGGAAAGGAGTGTCGATGCTCAGAGCTGTGGTAATCTGGTTGAACTTCCAAGTGGTCTTGCTGCTGTCCAGGCCCCACAACCCCACTGCCATTTAAACTCAACCCATCACTGTTTATTTTTCCCTTCCCATTGCCATTACAGCCCCCTATTCCACAATCTACACCCCCTCCCCTACCACCTCCTCCACCACAACCTATAGGGCTGCTTTTCTCTGTTGGGTACTTGGGTGGGTCACCACGATGTTCAGGGAGATCCACACTGAATACTCTGGAGCTCTTGACCAGTCCTGGAGTAGGTGGACCACATCGGTTCTTCACCACTGCTGTGTCTGCACTTAGCTGCCTCTGAAGGGGCCGCACTGCATTAGCTGGGGGAGGGTCACGGTAGGGAGGGGTGAGAAATCCCCCACCACTGATGCCGGGCCGTTCAGACAAGGGCATAACCAAGGGCACTGGGGCCATGGAAGGGGGATGAGGCTGCTGAAGTAGCTGTGGATGTGGCTGAGGATGGGTCTGAAGTTGTGACTGAAGATGTGACTGAGGCAGAGGGTGAGGCTGGGACTTCAGATGCACCTTTGGAGAAGATGCCATGATCTGATCTCCAACGTTGCCTGGAGAAAGGGGCAAGAGATTACGCGGGAGGGTTGGCAAGCAAGGAGGTCGGGATGACAAAGAGTTAGTACTGTCTGCAATGTTCACAGCATTTGATGAGGCATCAAGCTTAAGGGCATCAATGCAGTTGTTGATTATCTGGTTCACTTTATCCACTTCCTTTGCGATTGTGGATATCTCTGATCCTGAGCCGCCACCCTCATCATCCGAGTCATCCCCGACTTCTGTCCCATTTTCAGCCCCACTCGTCATGTTCACTTTAACTTCCCCTCCCACTCCTGGGCCTCCAGCAGGCACTACTCCCTCTCTACCTGCCACTGCATTTACTGTTGTCCGAACATCCATGTAATTGCCCTTCCCAGCAATCCCTTCAGAGAAGGCAGTGGCCATCTTTTCCGCTTGGGGTAAGGTGGAAAGGCGGGAGGAACTGGTGTTGGTTGATCCATGGAGCATCCCAGTGCTAGAAGAAGCAGATGGTGGTAGTTTACCTCCTGCTCCTCCCAAATGGCGATGATGGTGGTTAGCTTGCTCTTGCAGACGTTGAATAGCCTCTGGGTCATTGGCTACTGCAGCAGCTGCCTCTGGACCGTACCTAAAGAAGAACACATTAACTTTGGTTAAAATAAATACATTTTGTGCTCTCTGTGTCTGTATTGTAGTTACATTGACTCTCATCTGTAGGTTTTATGATGGAACAGAAAGTTACTCCTGACTTTAATTCCAGCTAAAATAAATGATGCAGAATAGAATGCTCCAAACACTAATAAAGTTAATAGTTTGAAAAATTGTTAAAGATTTGGCTTTGATTAAATGGAGCCTTTCAGAAAACAAAGTAATGAGGCAAAAACCAATTACCTCTTCCCTACAGCAGAGACTTGATCTAAAACATCATTTAATTTATAAAACCAAAAAGAGGCATTTGTATTTCTATTTCAGGTCACAAGAGATTGGCCCTGTACATAGAACAAAAAAAAATACATTTTTAAATTTACCTCATTTCCAAAATGGTTTTCTTCACACTTATAACTTTTTCCTTTTCTTCCTGAATGCGTCGTCTTCTAAGGCAGTAATAAACAAATCCAAGCACAATGACCATGCCAAACAAGCATCCCAAGATGGTCATGATGTAGTGGGTTGTAGTAGATGGATTAGCTCGCTGGTCCTCTGGCCCCTTAGTTTTTGTGGTAAATGGCAAACAAGTATGGTTGTAGCGCTGAGATTTCCTTGCAGAGACCACACAGACTGTGTAATTGGTGTGTGGTTTCAACTTGTCCAAAGTTACAATCTCCTTATTTTTTTTAAGGGGCTTGATGTCTTCAGCATAGGTTTGGTTATACTGAGACAAAATGTACATCTTACTATGTGGCTCTGGAATCTGAACTTTCAGAGATGCAGTAAAGGATGTAACTGTATCGAGCTCCAAAGAAATCTGGTTTTTATAGCTGAGGTCAGCAGTGGATGAAATGGTTGGTTGATGGTACAGACCTTGGTCTGAATTATCCAAACCCAAGCCTGAGCCATCTTGGTCTGGCATTTGGGAAGTCATCCCTGGAATAATTACCCCATCACGGCAGACAGATAGAAGAATGTAACGAGCGTTTCTGCCATGCCCAGGCAATGGGCTCAGTAGTGGATAGCCATTCATTTCTGGTGGAGTTTCACACTGGAGACGATCATAGGTGTGGGTAACATTGTTAAATTCCTCCAGCCAAGTAAGAAAACTGTAGAGATCACAGCCACAGTGGAACGGATTGCCTCCCAATTCACAGACCATGAGCCTGCTGAGGACAGTAAAGGTCGATGGGTCAAGACGAGCCAGCTTATTAGAAGATAAGTCCAGGCTACTGAGGTTAGGGCACTCCCAGAAGGCATTGGTGGCAATGACCTCAATGAGGTTGTGTTGTAAGAAGAGGCACTGCATCCGACCTAAACCTCTCAACATGCCTTCTGTCAGGTTGGTTAGTTTGTTGTAGCCTAGCTGAAGAACCTGACAATGAAACAGAGTAGCACTTAAAAGTAACATGTAATTTACAAAAGAGTAAAGCAATAGCGTATGGTATAAAATGTTTGCACTTTATCATATACAAACACCCTTAACAAAAAATGAATGTGAAACTAAAACTTATACGTTCTACTTAAAATGAACAATATGATCCTCCAGGGCCATCATTTTTTAAATCACTAATATTAAACACATTGGCCAATTTAAACAACTTTAAAAAAAGTCACAGACTTTTCCTTGTAATACTAAAATTAAAAGAAACCCCCTATGCAAATCTTGTTTCATACAACTAATATTACTACTACTACTACTAAAAGTAATAATAATAGTAGCAATGCTTGTTGCTTTTGTTGTCGTACAAAAGCAACAGACAAAAGATTTGTGATGTTAAAACAAAAGATACTAACAATTTTACATAAAATAAATGAAGTTTATATTTCTACATCTAATGCATCGCTAAATCCTTTACTTGTGTTATAGCAAAGCCCAGGAAGTGTTTGCTCCTAGCTTAGTTTCCGACACTATTAAGTTTAAAAAGCAAAATTAAGTTCATAAACTTTTAACTTGTAGGCAGCTTCAATTTAAAAAAGTCCAATCAAACAATTTTTAAACAGAATGTTGAAAATCTCTCCAAACCTGCAGATTGGCTTGTCCAGCAAAGGCTCCATCCTCAATGTAACTAATGTCATTCTTGGTTAGATTGAGGTCAGTTAAGTTAGTGAAGCGGTACATGGAGGTAAAAAGAACTGCCTTGAGCTTGTTTTCATTCAGTCTCAGGTCATGAACCTATGAGGGAGACAATAGGAAAATATTTTTGAAAGGAAACATTGCTGCTTGACATTAAAATCTGTATTTTACAATGATTGATCATTTTTCCTTACCACTTTTTTATTTTGGCTTTGTGTTGTGTTTGTTTTAAATGTTGTGACATTTTGTAAAAGCTGTCATATACGTATTATAATGAGTTGCAGATGTAATTTACTGGTAAATGGGCATTAGTAAACACACTGTGGTTAACTACAAGCTACATCAATGAACTTAATATGTTTCCATAGGTTTATGGGCTTTGGATTAGTGTGTTTCTCAGTATTTCTTCATTAGAATGGATGGACCAGGTGCAGATAAAAACATGCTCTTTGAAAAAGCTTTCAGTTTTAATGCATCAATGGAAATGGACAGGCCAAAGTCTCCCTGCTCCGGTCCATTCTGATGCATCTACTTGCAGACATAAAATACAGTAACATCTTGGTTTTCCTCGTCCGAGCTGACATCTGGCACAAAACTGCACAGTTACATAGCTCTGGTATAACTGTTATTACTCATACTTTTGGTGCACAGCTGATGTTAGCTTGGGGTTTTGAGGATATGTAAGCTAGCAGGAGAGAGTGTAAACAAAGGAATGATGGGATATTAGGGTTATGGTTTGCCTCTGAGTTGTGGGTAGGACTGTTCGGGTGGAAGTAACCCCCCGCTAATATCCTATTATTCCTTTGTTTACACTCGCACAGTTCAGATCTGTAAGCTAGTGAGAGAAAATGTAAACAAAGGAGCAATGGAATATCAGCAGAGCGTTACCTCTGTGTCATCCGTCACTCGCACAAATTAGACGTACATTCCTAATGAACTACTGCGGCTCTGCAGAAACTATCTCCTAAAAAATGACACAAGCAATTTGATTTTGCTAATCATAATTAAAACCACTGGAAACGCTTTGAAACTAGATCAAAAGATGAACGGAGTGGGACTTTAAAAAAGAAATTGAAACTTTATTTGCAAAAGTCTCCTTGGAGTTACCTTTAAAAAAAGAAAGTTTCATAATCAATGGGTTTGCTGTTCTTTCTTAGCAACAAATATTGGAACAAAATTTGACATAATTTTGATGAACTTGTATTTCCACAGTTGATAGCTGACTGCAGTTGGAAATATTTGCTCAGACTTCAAGTGGTTTTCTGAAAGGAGACCGAGGTTGCAAAAAAAGTTTACAAAAATACATGCTCATACTGACCGTGCTGTTGATGTGCTGAGGGATGGTCTCATATGGAGGCTGGTTCTGACTACAGATAGCCAGCCAAACGTAACCTTTATCCCCCTCTATCAGCCAGCAGTCCCCTTTCACTGTACCAGGCAGGTGAAGGAGTAACAGTGCTGGAAATAGGAGAGAAAGAAACATGGAGGGGGATAGGAAGGACAAACAGAATCGACTGGCCATGATTTGGAATAGAAGGGTTTGATTTCACCTCAGTAGAAAAATGAAAATAATAAAGAGGTGAGCAGAGAAAGCAGCAGTTCAAATTCAGACTGGAAGAGCTGTAATTGAAGGGTAAGCAGGCCAAATGTGAGTGGGAAAAGAAGAAGGGATTCCTCTTAATGATTAGAGCTCAGCTTGCAGCTCTGCAGACAGTCTTCTCCCCATTTTAGGTTTTCAATGCCAAGGGGTTTCGAAGACTGTTACCCAGCAGCAAATCTTGGCCCATGATGGTGACACTTCCCTCTATGAAAAAGATGCAGTAGATCTAAAGACAAAAAAGAAAAGAAAAAACAGTTTAAAAGACTCTTTTTCAAACATGGCTGTCATTAGAAGAAATATGGAAGAAAATACTTCACAACTGGATGGCTTCCAATAATAAATGAATCCTTTAATGAATTTCAAAACCATAACAAATCTCTTAAGTAATTTACATGTTATATTTACCTAGTACAAAAATGTTTGTGACTTTATGATGCGGTCAGTGTTCCTTGTTCCCTTGGTAGACAAACAGATTTATTTTAAGAATGATCTTTGCTTACTTTAGGGCAGGGGTGTCAAACTCATTTTGGTTCGGGGGCCACATTCAGCCCGTCCGTTCTCAAATGGGCCGGACCATAACATTAAGTTCTCCCACTTAAAAAGATGAAAGAGGCCTGTAATTTTTATCATGTGTATTTCTTAACTAGAAAAATTAAGAAAAAAACAACACATTGTCTGATTTTTAAAGAATTCATTTGTACATTTTGGTGGAAAATAAGTATTTGGGGAATAACAAAAGTTTAACTGAATACTTTGTTTGCTACGGAGCCCGCCGGGTGCCAGTGGTTAAAAATAAAAAGAAATCTGATAAACTGTGCTCACGGAATACTAAACTGTGCGCACGGATTAGTAAACCGTGACCACCATTTAGTAAAGCATGCGCACGGATTAGTAAACCGTGAGCACCATTTGGTAAACCGTGTGCACGCTTTAGTAATCTGTGCGCACAGTTTACTTAATGGTGCGCACGAATTAATCAATCGTGCTCGTACTATTGCGCAATCGTGGCGCACGCACATTCATGGCATGTGTATCATGCTGAGCTACTGAGCAGAGCAGATGGCTGTTGGCTTCGTGTTTGCAGGGATGTGGGGGTGCTTTGGTAAAGTCTGCGCAAAAAGGAGACTTTGGACTGGAGTAGGTTTTCCGGTTCTGCCTCCCGGACTCAGAAAAACGTCTCCCGGGACATTTGTGTCTCCAGACCGAGGACGGGCGGAGGCGGCTTTTTCAGAAACAGAAATGACAAACCGTGCACACAATCATGTGTATTTGTGTTACCAGTCGGGTCCAGACAAAGCAAAAGGCTGATGGTTATTATCCATTTTAAGTTGATCCACAGCTAAATCACTCATTTAGCACAGCTAATGTTGTTAGCACCTAGGTTTATTAACCTATTAACTTAATCCCAACACTTCTTCCGTGTCAGTTCAGCCAAAAAATCACTGGCCACACGGATAAAAAAAAAAACGATAAGTGAACACGCACTTAGTAATAATCAAAACAATAATAAAAGGCCGCTCAGAAGATCATCTATGTTTACATCGGGACTTCTAGGTTCTTCCGTCAATGATTTATCCAGACCAATCACTATCGTAGAGGTTATCGTCATCGGACCAAAGTACAGCCAATCAAATAGTGCGACAGTCACAGGACCCCCGAGCCAAGTTGCATTGCCTCGAACAGCTACTGCAGGCCAACAGTTTTGGCATACATGACCGTTACCTGCTAGGTAAGTGAAGTGGATTCATTGTCAAATGTAAACTCAATGCAGTGCTAAGTCTTTATAACTTCATAACTTGAAATGTGATGGTATCGATATTTTGTACAGCGAGAAAAGGTTTGGTCAACAACTGCTAGGGCTAACTTAAAAAAAAACAAACACCATTTCTAGCTAAAGTAGTGGTTCTCAAGCTGTGGGGCGCGCTTCCGTGGTGGTGGTGGGGAATATCATTGTGGGCGCGAGTCACCCCGTGGGACAAAGCTGCGAAGTGTGTGGGGGGCGGGGAGGGGGGGGGACTAATGTTTGGACGTCAGACTTTTTTTGGCGGCAAGACATAAACAAACCGCGCTTCGGAAATGCATATCCGCGAGTCTTACGTCATATAATGTACCAGATTGTTGGCATGGAAAATTGAGAAAAATGTAACCCCTAAACTCTGTTATCTTATCACATTTTTTTTAGAGAGAGAGAGATATCCTAGATGAGGACCGATCGATATATATATTCACGACCATAGGCACTGCGTTCTAGGGTGCCGTTTCAGTTATGGGTGCTTGTTCAGTATTATTAAATACAAGAAGCACACCTGGTTTTAAGGTGCAGGCACTGAGTTGGTTGTAATTGTTCTGTAGTTTTTCAGTCATCAATCAGCATCCAAACAACCATCAAAGTCCTTATCTTCTGTATCTGAAATGAACAGTTGGGCTAAGTTTCTATCAAACACGCAAGGATCCCTTTTGTGTCATTGTCAGAGTCCGTCTTTTTGCTGCGTGGCTCCTTGTGAATGATGCCGGCTTTTCGGCACTAGGAAAGCAGTTCAAGCAGACACGTTAACCCAAGCATCTGCAATCCATTCATAAAGTCTGGCGTACCTTGCCCGGCGGTGCCTCCCAGTCTTTGTAAAACTGTGTCCGCCGTTCGATTCATTCATTCATTTCATTCAGCTGAAACCTTAACAATCTTAAAAAATCAAAATCTGTCATGTTGTTCTTTACCTCACAAAGTTATTTCTCTCACAGAATGGATTCCAATTTTCAAGAATTCTTGCGAGAGCAGCGGAAGTTGGATGAGGCTTTTATTACGAAACTGATTGATGAGAAGGTATGATGTCTTATACAGTAATATTGATGGATCAAAGGCTCCTAAAAATATATTTAACTAAGTTGAGAAAAGCTTATGTACATAGTTATGCCACTACAGTGCGCTCCCTGCGTTTTCAACACCAGTTTTTATAGCACAGGGGTTTACCCTTGTGCTATCATAGATGACCCCAACCTTAAACTGACGTGTTCTCCCTACCATGACAAAGGTGGATAAAGGTGGAAAGATTTCATGTAATCCATGGAAACCAGTGAAGATTACAAATCATTGAAGAAAAAAGGGTCAGACCACTGTCTAGTGGGTCTAGATGACCCAACTCCCAATGTTAAATTGCCTAGGATAGCACAAGGGCTTACAGAAGTGGTAAACTCTGGGTAAGGGGGTGGCCAACATGATAGACATTAACGGACAGTAAAAGGTAAAATATTATGTTGACTTTAAATCTTGCACAAAATTTCACATTCTAAGATGTCTGGTGACACTGGGCAATATGGCCTAAAAATAAAGTTTTTCGCTGTTTTTTCTTTCTTTTTTTATTAGATTTCCGATTTTTTTTTCTTTTTTCCCTACCTCCCCCCTGAATGAAAGCAATATGTACAAATGGCAGACAACTTGAAGCAAATTTTGCTTTTAATTATTCAAACGCAAGACAAATGTAACCGCGATTTCTGGGATGAATAATAAATAAATGAATACGCTCTTGGAGTCAAAGTCCCAGCTGTGTTTTATGTCACACTTTGTACTCTAGACTAAAAGGAGACAAACATTCACCTTGAGAGTAAAACCATTTTCTAAAGAATTAACTCAAACCAGTTCCAAACAACAGAGGTTAATCCGAATTTTTTGTTTCAGGCGATTTCAAAAATAACTAAATCCAGTTTTTGTGTAATAGAGCATTTTTGGCTCCCCAGAGCTTTCGTAGCGTTAGTTTCACACTGTGGTATGGCAAGTGACAAAAAAAACAACAACATCATAGCACACATGACACAGCAAGCGACAGCATGGCTACCGGTGAGAGTGGGAAGTTTGTTCCCAAGAAAGAAATAAAATCATCTGTTGTTTGGAACTGGTTTGGGTTTTGCTGCCACAGATGTGGAGGAAGAGACGCTGCAACATTTGCCTACTGTCAAAGGCTCTTACTGCTGTGGCGTGGCACGTGTTCAGTTGTCTTTAATACACACGCAGCACCCCGACACACATACTCATTCTGCAACGTATATATAGTTAGTTGTTACTGTTATTTGTTAATAAAGAATACTGCGTTGTAATTATTACTTGTATTTATTTGCGACAATTAAAACCTTAGACCCCAGATATGAGCTGTATTGTCAATCCTTTAGAAAATGGTGTTACTCTCAAGGAGAATGTTTGTCTCCTTTTAGTCAAGACTACAAAGTGTGACTCAAAACACTCCTGGAACTTTAGTAAGTAACCTATTTATTTTGGACAAGTGAAAAAAAGTGTAGAATAACAAAATGAGACAATTATATAAAACAAAAAAAGTCTATACATTTTTTTTTTCTATCCATAGCTATATCGCCCTGCCCTACTAAATGGTGTATGATTTTTTTCCCACTACCCCAAATTTAACTATTATTTTTATTTTACAGATTGACTGCCATGCTGTCAGTGAAATGACGGATGAGCAATTAATGACATTTGTGCCCAAAATTGGGGATCGTATAGCAATACGACAATACTGTAGAAGAGAAGTGGCTATTCTGGAGGGGACCTCATCTGTTTCAAAGGCAACAGCTAGTCTAATGTCAAAACTCAACCAAAGGTCAAATGCAAACAGAAGTCACAAATATCAGTGTGGAGAAAACTGTCCGGTAACTTAAATGCTATGAAAAACAAGCGTTCTTTTCAAATGGGCCTCTTTGAAGATGTTGATGGTCATCTTATTCAGGTCAGAGAAAGAAGAGGAGGTGGTACCAGACAGTTAAAAGCATTAAAGACTGCCACAATGGCACAACTACTAGAAACTGGCAAAGAACTTTTTTTCCCAAATGGAAAAAGCAGGCTTGGAGATGTGGATGTTTTTGATTTCAGTATTCGGGATTTCACAGAGGAAGAACTTGATCCAATGACGACTTTGGGTCAGCAATATTAGAAGCGAAAAGTTAGAATGCTACAATTGTACTTGTCGTGCAAAAAGAAGGAAACTGCTTGTGCCTCCAATGTGGGATCACAAAATATGTGGCCTTTGAACATGAGACTTCACATGCATCTGAACATCAAACTGCTCATACAGAAACAACTGTACAAGGAACCCCGTTGATGCAAGCAACATTACAAGACACTGCTTTCCCAGATACAAATACAGAAAACCTTGACAGTGTTTCTTGCTTATCAGCAGAGCATGACATGGATAAAGAGGAGGATCTCATTTTTTTAGCACATGCATCATCCTCAGAAGATGAAGAGGTAGTGGTTGGACGTGCCTTCCTTTATGATGACTTTTGTGACTTGGATGACACTCTAATAATGGATCCGGTTCAGGTGGAAAGCTCTGTAGCAGTTCTGGAACCCTGCCAACCACCGAAAAGCACTAGACTAAGGCTTCACAGCGGAAATGTTTTCCAAGTACTAAAGGCTGCCTTCAGTAATGGACTTGTAACTGTTAATGAGTGGCTCCTGGAGATTGAAATGGTCCAGCCCAATGGTGCTACTGAAAAAGGTGAAGACAATGGTGGAGTTATGCGTGATGCACTCAGTGAGTGCTGGGAAACCTTTTTCATGAAGTGCACCTCTGGAAACATGATTAAAATTCCGGTAACAAGACATGACATGAAGAATGATTGGGAAAACATGGCCAAAGTCATGGTCCTTGGCTACAACTTAACAAAGTACTTTCCAATTGCACTACCCAAGCCATTTCTTTCACACTGTCTGGGGCTCGAAGTCACGGAGGATGAGCTGCTATTTGCATTTTTGGAAACAATTCCCTCAGAAGAAAAAGAAGTTGCTGAGCAGGCTATTAAGGACTTTAAATCTGTCTCCGCAACAGAAGAATGGCTGGATTTCCTGGAGGCCCATGATGTCAAAATTTTCGTTACAGAAGCTAGTCTCCAGAAGACTTTACTGGCACATAAAGAACTAATTCAGGATCCTGCATATATAGAAGAGTACTGGAATAATGTTCTCAAAGAGCTGAAAATGCCCCCTGGAGGATTGGATGAAGTTTTTTCCAGTCTTACTCCTACTCCCAGGAAGGTTATAGCCATGCTTGACCACCAAACCCGCAACAAGAAAGAAAGTCATATTCTTGATTTCCTCAAGAAGTTCTTGAGGAACTGTTCTGAACTTCAACTGAGAAAGTTTCTCAGATTTTGCACTGGTATTCATCTTTTTAATCCCTTGTATTGAATATCATTGTTATTGTTTGTATTAATTACAAATGTTTAAAATTTTAAAACATGTTTTTTTTACTTATCACAACATTTGGTAGACTAATTGGTTGTATATTTATTCCATTCAAAAATTATGTTTTTAGCTAATCTACTTCTACAATTTTTTAAAGCCAAAATCGGAGTCCCAATCTAATATGATGGTACCTTAGATTTTGTTTACATCTTCAACAGAATTGTAATTTTCTCAAAACAAGCAGATCCTTTTTGACTTGTGTAATATGATCAATCAGAGCCTAGTGTGAATGCATTTATTTAAACATAATTCCATATTGAGGAAGACTGCCTTTTTTTATAACAGTCCTCCGTTTCAAGATTCAAAGATTTTTATTGTCAGTGTATTTCTACAGCGAAATTCTCTTTATTATTACCATGAAAACAGATTATATAACCACATTTCTTGTTTTGAACAGGTTCAGACCTCCTAGTTCCCAAGAAGATCCAGGTACGTTTTACTGAGCCAGAGAGCAAGTTTACAAGAAGACCAACATCCCACACATGCAGCTGCCTGTTGGAGGTTCCAAACAACTATTCCTCATACCCTGAAATGGCAGAGGAATTTACCAACATCCTCAAAGCAAACATGTTGGTTTTGGACATTGTGTAGGAAATTAAAGGTTCAATCAGTAATGTGTGCATACTATTGATGCATTCACAGCATTAACAATACATATTTGATTCTCTTTTTGAAGAAGTACACAATGTTCAACATGTTTATTAGTGTACATTATTATTGGTTTTTATTTTATTTGTTTTACTTTAGCCATGACTGAAAATGTCAGCAATTTGAGCTATATCTTTGAAGGCAGGACCTCTTACACAAGTTTACATCTTAGAATTTCTTTGTTCAGATTGCAGAAAAATAAGACCTCAAAGATTCTTCCACCTTGATGCAACTGTTCAGTCAAAGCTGAAAGTGTTGAAAGAATAGAAAAATGACAAAGACAAAAAAGTTAAATATAAGGAAAGCAGTTTCATCTATCAGTTTTGTGATTAATGTTCTGACAGCACTGACTGTATGTGTTTGACAAAAACAATAAATGTTTAATAAATGGATTTGGATGAGTGCATATTTTGTTTGTTTTGTTCTTTAAATGAGATGTGTGTGTGTGTGTTACGTCAAGAATTATGGTGTTATGGAATCAAAAATCAAATCCATAGCACATGGAGTTTGTGTATTTTTATTGGCATTAGTGCCAGAGTCAAGATGAGTCCTGGGTACTCTCTAGAACTGTTTGACCATATTAATGCACCAATGTGTATCATAAGCTTATTACTCATGTTTATTCAAAGAAATTACCTTTCTTTAGCATGGCTCCTGTAGGTTTATTGTCTTCGTTCTTCAAAAATTACTGGCTTGTGCAACTTTCTTGTGGACTTTGAAGCAAGGCAACCGTGGTTGAATGCAGTTGGCATTGAATGCAGATAATTGTCTCCTGGTGATGGGATTTGCAATGAATGTTTCACTCAGGATAGTTAGCTAATACTTTATCCTTATTAGCTATGATGCTAGAGTCATCCAACACCAGTATATATGTTTTTTTTTTTAAATATTTGTCTGAATTAAATTATTATATATCTTTTACAGAACGATTTGTGTATGTTTAGTCTGTTTTAATGTCATAAAGTTCTTTTTACAATCTTTATGCTTTGTGGTTGTTTGTGCTAAAAAACGTCCACACTTTAGATGAGGTGCTGCAAAACAATTAATAAACTATTAACAAAGTTAATTAATACATTTGTAAGGCTTATAAGCAGTTTAGTAATATGGATTTAGAAGACAATGGTCTGACTTTAGATGTTAATAAATCTTATTAACACTTTCAGGTATTTGTAAGACATCTATAATGCTAATAAATATCTTACTAGCATCTGACACATTAATAAAGCCTATTAATTTGTTAAGTTAGTTAATAGAACTTATTAAGCCTATGAACACTTAGGCTTGTGTGAGACATCTATAATGCTAATAAATGTCTTACTAGAACCCCAAACAATAATAATACTTCTTAATTTGTTAACAAAGGTTGTTAATAAATCTTATTAAGCGTATTAACACTGACACATTTGTTAGGCACCTATAATATCAATAAATGCATCATTAACATCTTGAAAACATCCTAATAATAATGCTTGTAAATGTGTTAACTAAGTAATTTAATAAACCTTATTAGACTTATTGTACTAATAAATGTCTTACTAACACCCTATAAATTCATTTATAATGCTTGTTAATGTGTTAACAAAGCTTGTTAAGGAATCTTAATATAAAGTGTTACCAAATTACCATCCCCATGAGATATATTACTGACTGAATTGGCTAATTTAAATGCAGAATATTTGTGGTAGGAATGTTATTGGCCACACTGCCATGTAGCAAAATGCATGTTGTTCTGAAGAGTTGACTGAGGCGTTGTTCGGAGGTTCGCCACTAGAGGACGCGGCCATTTTGGCTTGATACAATTTGAAGTTGTAAACAGGGCAGCAAAGGCAATGTTTCAAGATGTTCTGATTTATAAGCATCCAGAGAGTGAGCCACACACACATACCCATATAAAAAATGGGCATGGACGTAGCTTCTACTTTAAATCCAACTCTACATTTAAAAAAAAGGGACAAAGGTCATCATTTGGTCTGTCGTTGCTTGGAGATTATACACACACTTGACCAGTGTGCTCTCTAAAATCATCATCCAGAACCCATTAGAGACAGAAGTCTTCAATAAACATGTGAAGAACTGAAGGAAAAAAAATCTTGAAGGCCTAGTGTAATTCTAACCTTTATGTTGTGGATTGAGGTGAGCTGAATCGAGGAAGGCTTTTAGATGATTTTAAACAAAAAACAGAAGGGCAGGGAGTAGTCCAACTTGGCTGGCACTGGGACAGGACTTTATGGAAGGAGAATTCAAGAGGTTGGAGATAACATGGCAGAATCACCAAGCAAATGGCAGTGGTGGGTAGACAGGTAAATAAGCTGAGGCTGATGATGTGATTGACAGCAGTTCTTGTTACTGATGTGCCCACAGCCTCCAGAGCCATAATACTTTGTTGCCTAAACACCCCTCTAAAACTAAGTAACAAATCAGATAACAAACATCTTATTACAGCATATATAGATGTTTTATTTAAGCACTCCCCCTCCTTCCAAAAAACCCACACATACAGTATGTTGCCCTTTTGAAAATGAGTGTGTTGAACACTAAAACAAAAAAAAAAATTCTGACGCAGAGAGACACAAACCTTACATTGCTTATTTTCTACATTAAAACATGAGAATGAATTTTTGTTTGAAAGAAAATGTATTTGCCATTATCAGGGTTTAAAAGTCTGATTAATTCTCCTCCTAAAAAGAGATAGAGGTCAATGGCCATGTAAGCATCAACAGGAACATTGAGACTGTTTTGTGCCATAATGTGGGTACAGAGGGTGAACACATCATCATCACAAGCAATGTGGCTGCGGTGGATACAGTCATCTTCACACCTGGCCAGATCTTCCTCTGACACGTGGCACAAATAGTCCTCAGTCTCAAAAAGGTCAGGAATCAAGAACATTGCATCAGGACCCCCATGAGGAACATGGAATGGCTCCATTGATGCATATACCAAAGGGTTTGTCGTATGAGTCAATATGCCATACAAAATTTGGCCCCTTGGCAAAATATGCTCGTCTATGCAGTCTTCTACTTCTTCGTGCTTCTGTACCCTCGGGGTCAAGAGTTGAAAGAATTAGGCGTACATCCTCTTTCCTGGTGTGCAAACGATTTTATTTGCACTTATTGTGCATCCATCTGTAGCCATGCAAAGCACCCGAACCTTGGAGCTGCTCTCTTATGAACCTAACAGTTTCCTCTAAACTGTCAAAATGGATTTGGCGAAACAGTCCATTCTTTTTCAGAATTCGTTTTAAGGTTCTCAAACTGATAATTATTTGATGTTTTCTACTTAAAATACGAAGGATGTCATTATAGGCAAAGCCTAAGTGAGAGTAAAACTTCATTAGGTCCAGTTTATCCATTGTTGAATGACGGTTAAAGTGTAAAGCACTGAGAAATCAGGGTCACATCTTCCGTCTTCTTACAAAGAAATCGCCTAGAAAAGGAGAATAACAGAGGTAGGATTACCAGTAGTGTTTTAAAAAAACATACTAATTAAATAAAATATAAACATAAAAAAACAACTTGTCATGATGGTCTCGTGGAATATTCAGACCGACCCAAACGCTGGAACCCAGAAGAACACTTGGAGACGTGAGGTAAGTTAAGGTGGTTTAATTCACAGGAGGTGAGTATAGAACTAGATTCTTGATGCGGCGTGGCGGCTGACTGGAGGTTTGTGGCAGGATGAACCAGAGAGCGTGACTTCGGCTGAGTCCGAGGAGAAGGATGAGGAGCGAGAGCAGAGGACGGCGACCCGAGGTTCCCTTGTGATGAAGACGGTTCCTGAGAGCGGAGCAGAGGGGAACAGTTAGCGAGGCTGAGATCAGACAAGGTACCAAGCATGAGCTGGCCAGACATAAGCACCGTGGGAGTAACAACGAACTGGCACCGAAGAAAGGTCCTGGATCTCCTTAAGAAGGCGGGGAAGATGATGAGGTAAGTGGAACCAGCTGGTCGCATCCAAGGCAGAGCAGGAAGGGGGGAGGAGGCAGGTAGCTGACCGAGGCACCATGTCAGTACCCCCCCCCTCAACGACCGCCTCCAGGCGGTCCAGGACGACGGTCCGGGTGGGCACGGAAGAAGTCGTCGATCAGGGAACGGTCCAGAATCATAGAGCGGGAGATCCATGAGCGCTCTTCCGGACCGTACCCCAACCAGTCCACGAGAAACTGGAAGCCCCTACCACGGCGCCGGACGTCCAGCACACGACTGACCGTAAAGGCAGGCGCACCGTCAATGACCCGGGCGGGTGGAGGGGAAGCGGACGGCGGGGACAAAGGGCTATCGCTGACAGGTTTGATCTGGGAAACGTGGAACGAGGGGTGAACTTTCAGAGCAGCAGGCAGGCGCAGGCGGACACAGGAGGGATTGATGATGCGATCAATCACGTAAGGGCCGATGTATTTGGGAGCCAGCTTACGTGATGACGCCTGAATGGGGATGTTGCGAGACGATAGCCAAACCTTCTGCCAAGGACGGTAATCGGGACTCACCACCCTGTGACGATTAGCGATCTGGCAGTTGCTCTCCCTGGTGCGCAGGAGAGCAGCCCTGGCCTGACGCCAAATGTCCTGGCACCGTTGAAGATGGAGCTGAACCGAGGGCACTGCCAGATCGAATTCCTGAGAAGGAAACAGAGGTGGTGAGTACCCCAATGAGGCTTCGAAGGGAGATAAGTCAGTAGCGGAAGAGGGGTGAATGTTGTGGGCGTACTCAACCCAGATGAGAAACTTGGACCAGTCCGACTCGTTCTGAGCTGCCAAGCACCTGAGAGCTGCCTCCAGCTCTTGGTTAACCCTTTCAGCTTGCCCATTGGACTGGGGATGGTAACCTGAGCTGAGACTGACCGTGGCCCCGAGGGAAGAACAGAACGATTTCCACACTTGGGACGTGAATTGGGGTCCACGGTCAGACACGATGTCACAGGGAATTCCATGGTAGCGAAATACGTGATGGATCAGGATCTCTGCGGTGTCTGTGGCGGAGGGAAGCTGGGCCAAGGGAACAAAATGAACGGCTTTGGAAAAACGATCAATGATCGTCAGAATAACAGTGTGCCCTTGGGAAGGAGGCAACCCAGTAACGAAATCCAGAGCGATGTGCGACCAAGGCCGACTGGGTATCGGCAGAGGCCGCAGTAGACCCGAGGGGGTGAATTAGAGTTCTTAGAGCGGGCACAGATGGTACAAGCTGCCACGTACTCACAAACGTCTTTTTCCAGGGAGGGCCAGAAAAACCTTCGACGAAGCAAATTGATAGTCCGGTGAACCCCTCCATGACATGCGATCCGGGAAGCATGCCCCCAAGTGAGCACCTCGGACCTGAGAGAGTCAGGCACATACAAAGTTCCAGGCGGACAGGTAACGTGATTAGGTATCTCACCCTGGGCTTGCTGGATCTTGTTCTCAATCTCCCAGGTGAGAGTACCTATAAAACAGGATTTAGGGAGGATAGCAGAGTCAGAGGGGGTCTCAGAGATGGTGTATTTCCTGGACAAGGCGTCTGGCTTGATGTTGCGGCTGCCTGGACGGTAGGTGATATTGAGACTAAACCGGTCAAAGAACAGGCACCAGCGGGCCTGACGTGAATTCAGTCTTTTTGCACTGCGTAGATATGCAAGATTCTTATGGTCTGTCCATACAATAAAGGGAAGCTCTGCCCCCTCCAGCAAGTGGCGCCACTCATCCAAAGCCATTTTGATGGCCAGAAGTTCTCGGTTGCCCACATCATAATCCCGCTCCGCAGGACTCAGTTTGCGGGAAAAATAAGCGCAGGGCTTTAACTTGCCGGAGGATTCTTCACGCTGAGACAGAACGGCGCCAACCCCAGAATCAGAGGCATCCACTTCTACAATGAACTGTTTCGTGATATCCGGTTGAATGAGGATGGGAGCTGTGACAAAAAGTTCTTTGAGTTTTCTGAACGCCATATCGGCAGCTGGGGTCCAGACATAGGGTTGTTTAATAGATGTAAGCTGCGTGAGGGGTGCTGCTATGCTGCTGTAGTTACGGATAAACCGCCTGTAAAAGTTTGCGAAACCCAGAAATTGTTGTAGCTTCTTACGGGTCTGTGGAGTTTCCCATTGAGTAACCGCTTCAATTTTGGCTGGATCTGGTCGTATGTTGCCAGCTTCAATGATATACCCCAGAAAAGGAACGGAGGAGGTATGAAATTCGCATTTCTCAGCTTTTACGAATAGTTGGTTTTCTAACAGACGTTCTAGGACGAGACGAACGTGATGCTCATGTTGAGTTAGGTTAGAAGAATAAATCAAGATATCATCAAGATAAACAAAAGCGAACCTATTGAGGAAGTCGCGAAGGACATCATTAACAAGCCGTTGAAAAACAGCGGGAGCATTAGTGAGGCCGAACGGCATGACCAAATATTCATAGTGGCCCAGGGGTGTGTTGAAAGCCGTTTTGCATTCATCTCCCTCACGAATGCGAACCAAATGATAAGCGTTTCTCAGGTCTAACTTAGAGAAGATGGTAGCCTGCTGGACAGAGTCAAAAACCGAATCGATTAATGGGAGAGAATATTTATCCTTAACCGTAATCTGGTTCAACTCATGATAGTCGATGCAGGGCCTCAGGGTTTTGTCTTTTTTTTCCACAAAAAAGAAACCTGCACCGATCGGAGAAATGGAGGGACGGATGTGACCAAGAGACAAAGCCTCCTGAATGTATTTTTCCATAGCGCTTTTCTCGGGTCCGGATAAATTGAATAATTTGCCCTTAGGAAGAGGAGCGCAGTTCAGAAGTTCAATGGCGCAATCATACGGCCTATGGGGGGGTAAAGCACTGGCTTTAAATTTACAAAACACAGCTTTAAGGTCGTGGTAGCACGAGGGCACCTTGGACAGGTCGATTTCTTTAGCTGAAGTGGGAGTAGGGGCAATAGCAGACGGAATAGCAGAGTGAAGGCAATTTGCCATGCAATAAGTACTCCAGTTGGCGATGCGGGGAGCAGTCCAGTCAATTTGAGGGTTGTGAATTTGAAGCCAGGAAAATCCCATAATTATGGGAGTCTGAGAGCAACGAGTGACAAAAACTGGTGGTATTCTCTGTGATTACCGGAAGTAAGAATGAGGACCGGTTTAGTACGTGATGTGATACGGGTAAGTTGTTTGCCACCTAACCCAGCGACATTAATGGGGGAATCGAGGGGTTCTACAGGTAACGAGAGATGTTTAACCAGATCTAAGTCGATGAGACTATGTTCGGCGCCAGAATCTATAAGTGCATTCAAATCGTGGACTTGATTTTGATGAGCTACTTTGACAGGTACAAACAAGAACTTGGTTTTCTTGACATGAATAACGTTATCCCCCCGTGGCCTGTCATCTAACGGGGGGGTTCTGGAGTTTAAACGTTGTCTGCACTGGGAAACAAGATGACCGGGATGACCACAATAAAAGCATAACCCTTCTTCACGCCGTTTCTGTCGTTCTTCAGCAGTGAGTTTAGAATGACCTACTTGCATTGGTTCGTCTGGTGCGGTAGCTGATGGCTCGTGAGCAGGTAGCGGGACCACATGGTTGGATGAAACAGGGTTTTGAAAAAGGCCCGGAGGTCTAATGCTCCGTTCAGCGTGACGTTCTCGTACCCGGATATCAGATCTGAGGGCTGCGGAGACAAGCTCTTCAAAGTTGTTAGCCTCTGGTTGTGAACATAAATGATCCTTAATTTTTATCACTCAGGGATTGGTAGAAAATCCCTTTTAGAGCAGGATCTGGCCAGCCAGCCTCTACAGCTAATATACGGAAGTCAATAAGATGTTCACTTACCGAACGGTTGCCTTGTTTTAGATTGAGCAACCGTCGGGTGGCTTCCTCCTGCTTACGAGGCTGGTCAAATACTAGACGGAACTCTTCTATGAACCGGTCGAAGGGAAGATTGAGAAGATGAGAGATTGGATGAGCAGCCAGAAAAGCTTGGGCCCACTGGAGTGCTTTGTTTCTGAGAGAATTCACAATTAAAGCAATTCTGCTTTGATCCGTTTGGTAGTGTCTGGGCGCCTGCTGGAATATGAGCTGGCATTGTAGGAGAAACCCTCCGCAGGCCGTGACGTCACCGCTGAATGGTTCCGGTTGAGGGCGGAAGTTTTCGGGAGTGACGGCGGAAGCGGAAGTGAAACTGTTGCCGGAAGCGGGAGCTTGAGTTGTGACTGAGACAGTAGATGCCTGTCCTGTTAGTTCCGTGAGTGTATGGGTAATACACTCGAGAGACGGTGAAAAAGATCTTGCTGAGCTGCGGACATTTGAGCGAGAGCGTCCGCTTGGCGGCTCAGAAGATTACCTTGGAGGGTAACGTCGTGGCGAAGTCCTTCCGAGTCAGCTGGGTCGGGAATTTGGCCAGTTCGTTCTGTCATGATGGTCTCGTGGAACAGAGAGGAACAGTTAGCGAGGCTGAGATCAGACAACGTACAAAGCATGAGCTGGCCAGACATAAGCACCGTGGGAGTAACAACGAACTGGCACCGAAGAAAGGTCCTGGATCTCCTTAAGAAGGCGGGGGAGATGATGAGGTAAGTGGAACCAGCTGGTCGCATCCAAGGCAGAGCAGGAAGGGGGGAGGAGGCAGGTAGCTGACCGAGGCACCATGTCACAACTTTTGTAATTCAATATGTGTGCTGCCCAACAAAAATACATCCATGAATACATTTGTTGTACATTACTAATTGTACAGAAATTTGGTGCTTGTGGAATCTAAAACCCAAAAGGAAAAACTCTGAGATGCATCAGAACTGCTGTCTTGGAAACATTTGACAAAGGGAAGACATGTACAACATGAATAATCATTTATACAAATATAAATAAATAAGATAAATGTTCATTAACTCTGTATGTTCTCAAACTGTAGAGCGTGCCGCCCGGAGGGGGGGGGGGGGGGGTCACATTCTGACATTCCCCCCCCACCACCACAAAAGCGCGCCCCACAGCTTGGGAACCACTACTTTAGCTAGAAATGGTGTTTGTTTGTTTTTTTAAGTTAGCCCTAGCAGTTGTTGACCAAACCTTTTCTCGCTGTACAAAATATCGATACCATCACATTTCAAGTTATGAAGTTATAAAGACTTAGCACTGCATTGAGTTTACATTTGACAATGAATCCACTTCACTTACCTAGCAGGTAACGGTCATGTATGCCAAAACTGTTGGCCTGCAGTAGCTGTTCGAGGCAATGCAACTTGGCTCGGGGGTCCTGCGACTAATGATGACGTCGCACTATTTGATTGGCTGTACTTTGGTCCGATGACGATGACCTCTACGACAGTGAATGGTCTGGATAAATCCATGACGGAAGAACCTAGAAGTCCCGATGCAAACATAGATGATCTTCTGAGCGGCCTTTTATTATTGTTATGAATATTACTAAGTGCGTGTTCGCTTATAGTTTTTTTTTTATCCATGCGCCCAGTGATTTTTTTGGCTGAACTGACACGGAAGAAGTGTTGGGGTTAAGTTAATAGGTTAATAAACCTAGGTGCTAACAACATTAGCCGTGCTAAATGAGAGATTTAGCCGTGGATCAACTTAAAATGGATAATAACCATCAGCCTTTTGCTTTGTCTGGACCCGACTGGTAAAACAAATACACATGATTGTGTGCAGTTTGTCATTACTGTTTCTGAAAAAGCCGCCTCCGCCCGTCCTCGGTCTGGAGACACAAATGTCCCGGGAGACGTTTTTCTGAGTCCGGGCGGCAGAACCGGAAAACGTACTCCAGTCCAAAGTCTCCTCTTTTGCGCACACTGTACCAAAGCACCCCCACATCCCTGCAAACACGAAGCCAACAGCCATCTGCTCTGCTCAGTAGCTCAGCATGATACACATGCCATGAATGTGCGTGCGCCACGATTGCGCAATAGTACGAGCACGATTGATTAATTCGTGCGCACCATTAAGTAAACTGTGCGCACAGATTACTAAAGCGTGCACACGGTTTACCAAATGGTGCTCACGGTTTACCAATCCGTGCGCACGCTTTACTAAATGGTGCTCACAGTTTACTAATCTGTGCGCACGCTTTACTAAATGGTGCGCACGGTTTACTAATCCAGTTTAGTATTCCGTGAGCACAGTTTATTCGATTTTTTATTTTATTTTTTTAACCACTGGCAGCCGGCGGGCTCCATGGTTTGCAACAACAGCAGTCAAACATTTTCTGTAAGTCTTTACAAGGTTTTAACAAACTCTTGCTGGTATTTTGGCATATTCTGTACTCTACTCTTATCTACTTCTCCTCTCCTTCTCTCTTCTTTTCTTGATAGTAGCTCTGGGGGAGGGAGAATGATTACAGATTCCGTGCTCCTGTACTTGGCTGTGGACCTTACCTCTGGCTAGTTTATGCTCCTGTACCTGACTATGTACCTCGTCTCTTCTCCTGCTCCTATACTTGGTTGTGGACCCTACCTCTGGCTCACATCCCCCAACTCATCTGGATGAAGCCCATCTGCTGGACTATTTAAACATGCGGTTGCAGCGTTAGATAAGCTAATTCTTCTCTAAGAGTTCTGGTACATCGCCTGTCCATCCTGGAGGGATCCCTTCTTCATCCTCCTTCTGAAGTTTCTTTTGAATTTAATAGTTTTACTTCAGAAACTTGATGTGTCCAAAAAAATCAACAGGAGGAGAAGTGATGAAGGGATTCAAAATTTCACACATTTAATGGCCTACTATGAAAACTTGTACACCAAATTGCTGTATTCTTGGTCAGACCTGCAACCGTTTGGTGCTTTCTGGTGTAAACAACTGATATTAGTAGCGCAAAAGTATAGAAGTAGCCAGGAAAAGAAAAAAGTCACAAGCCCAAACCAAACTTTTTACATCGAAGTGAAATTTTACAGACAAGTAAGTAAACAAAGAAACTCTTCTGGTCAAAATAATATTATCATGCAACTACTAAGGATAGTTTATAAACAAATGTCTTCACATAGGTGATTTTTAAACAAGTTTTAGTGGTTACATGATATGAAGGTTATCTCCTTAACCCTTGTGCTATCTTAGGCACTTAAACATTGGCAGTTGGGTCATCTAGACCCACTGGACAGTGCACTGAACCTTTTTTCTTCAATGATTTGTGATCTTCACTGGTGTCCATGGATTACATGAAATCCTTCCACCTTTATCCACCTTTGTCATGGTAGGAATAACACCTTAATGTAAGGGTGGGGACATCTAAGATAGCACATGGGTTAAGGCATTAAACACGCGTTTGGCAAGCAGCAGTCATACTAGACCAGGGGTCTGCAACCTGGGGCTCCGGAGCTGCATGCTTTTTTTTATCTAACTTGTGCTTCGGCTCTTTTTGATTTTGTAAAATAACTATCATCTTCTAAGATTGCCATAGTCCCTTTTACACCGTTGGGTAGTGTGAGCAGGAGGAGGAGAAAAGCAGCGTGAGCAGGCGGAGGGGGGGGGGTGTCTTCAGCTGTGAACGCCGACCAGAGTCTGTTATGTGATGGAAAGTTCTTCTAAAAAGACAGTCAGTGGTAATCTCGTAGGGGACACATTAGCGCCCCAAAACTTGTTTTTCCTAGACTAAAACCATTCTCATTTCTGCGTAAAATTAATTACATTTGCGTAAGGGCGCCCCTAATATCCTGTAAACTCGCTGCTATGATAACCATATGTTCCGCTATCTATGTAGAACATGCTGGAGGGAGGGTATCACGGAGGGGAAAACATCTTGGAGCTGCAGAGGATGTGAACAGGTAGAGAGGCGGGGGATGGGCTTAGACCCCACAACAAAGACAGAAAAGTCTATTCAAGGTTGGGGAAAAGGGACAAAAGATCAAAAGAAACCTCATGCTTATAAATAATTCAATTAAATAAATATCTTGACAGCATTTTGAATCAATACAAGTATTCCCAAATGAACTATCGCAACATCGGTGAAACACTTTTTTCTAACACCCCTAGTGTTGCGGCTCCCTGTGCTTTCATTTCTGTGGGAAACTGATCCAACTGGGTCTTTGAGTGAAAGGTTGTCGACCCATGTACTTAACTGTCGATATCTGTCGCTACCCGTTATTAGCACATGTGTTCCCCCTAGAGTTGGAAGAGGCTTGGTGCGAAATCTCAAAGCCATGCAAATCTCTTAAATCTGGATCCAGATTTTTTCTTTCATGCTCTACAGTCCTCCCCCCATATTTGCGCGTAAGTCGGCAACCACAATTTTTCCTTCAAGATCAATTTTCAAATGGTTGGCATTTTTGCTATTTAAAGGGGACATCATACATTTGATACTACTACTATTCATCAGAATAGTCACACTTTATTTTTTATATATCTTTTTGCCTCAGAAAGAAAAAAGAGATTAAAAAAAAGAGATCAGACAATCTTTATTTCTCTAATTGGCATAATTTTCACCAACTTTGTGTTAATCTGCACATTCTCTTATTTTCATGTTACCTTTTATTGAAGTTCATTTAGAATAAAGTGTTCATTTATCAGCTTTTATCAATATTTTATCTCTATTTCTCTGAGGGTATTCATGAAGGTGGAGAAAACAAACACAATTTTTACAAAGAAATGCCATTTAACTTTCAATATTTTCAAAAACTCTCATGTGTTTGAAATGTACATTGTACGTTGGTTTGCAGAAATCCTTTTTATTGATAAAACTTTACTGCATTTTATTCATCAATAAGTGGAGTGAAGTAGATGACAAATGTGTGTTTGGACTGTTCTTTATAACAAAGTAGCTGACAGAACAGTCATCAACAGGCAAAATATCTTAAAAAAATTCAAGACACCCATCACAAACCTCTTTTTGATAAATTGTTCTACAATTTGTAAAAAAAAAAAAAAAAATATTGAGAAATTTAAAAAATACTTGGAGGGCTGCCATCTAAGCTGCCAGTTAAGTCCATTTTTTATTGCGGAAATTAGGATGTATAAATAACTCTTAATAGGTAATATTACAGTTTTTTAAGGTTGTAAAACTCCTCACAACACCCTTTACTATCCTACTTTTCTCAGACACATGAACATTTTCACACACTTATCTCACTTGTTTAAACTCTTAAAGTTCAAACTGACATAGAAAAATAAGTACAGAATTATAGAATGAAAAGAAAGATCTGATTATGATCAAAGAAGTGGGTAACACTTTATATTAAGATCCCTTTACAAGCTTTGTTAACAAATTAACAAGCATTCTAAATGAATTTATAGGGTGTTAGTAAGACATTTAATAGTACAATAAGTCTATTAAGGTGTTACTAAATTACTTAGTAAACACATTTACAAGCATTATTATTAGGATATATTTAAGATGCTAATGATACATTTATTGACATTATAGGTGCCTAACAAATGTGTCAGTGTTAATAAGCTTAATAAGATTTATTAAAACCTTTGTTAACAAATAAAGAAGTATTATTATTGTTTGGGCTTGGGTGAGACATCTATAATGCTAATAAATGTCTTACTAGAACCCCAAACAATAATAATAAAAAAATAAAATTTCTATTATAATGCTTGTTAATGCATTAACAAAGCTTGTTAAGGAATCTTAATATAAAATGTTGTCAAGATTTATGTAGATCTGGAAACTGGAGAGCTGCACATATGGAACAGAACAGCTGTGCTGTTTGGAAAAAACGGAGCATGCATGATCGCATTAAAATAATCTTTTGAGAATTGTGAGTGATTTATGGCGGGGATTCAAATAGGGGCGTAGACTGCAGAGGGGAGGAATAAAATGTCATATTCCATGCATGTTCCGATCGCGTGGCTAGACTGGGAAAAAACAAAACAAAACATTTGTCTCTGATATTGTTTTCGGGAGCCGGGCCAAGCGTAGAGACGGGCTGGATAAAGTCCACTGGTTTAGAGGTGACAGAGGATGTAGAACTGAGTGGATTTAGTGATAAAGTAATATAAAGAGTTTAGTTGACTTGTTAGAATGTTTTTTATGCTATAGTTATCTGGATGATTGTTCATGCACAGTAAACCCTAGTTTTTTGCGGGGGTTACATTCCAAAAAGAACCCGTGATAGGCAAAATCCGTGAAATGGAAACCTATTTTTTTTTTTTTTTACAATTGTACAATTAAACACTATTATACATTGAAAGAAAGAACAAACCATTTTACAGGCTCAAATAAAAGTGCTTTAGAAGCGTTTTTTTCAACAAATAGTTTTTGTACTGTACTGTCATATAATAATTTTTATCATCAATGTCTACAGAAGAATGCAGAAAACAATGCATGATGCAAATCTGTGAAGTAGCAAAACCGTGAAAAGTAAACCGCGTTATAGCGAGGGATCACTGTATTACACAACTATACTAGATTACTTTTATGTTTTATTAAGGCTAAATAAGTATCGATGTATTATGATTCGTTCACTCTGGAATCATAAGTGTGGGTTCAAGCTCTATGGTGGTTTCAATGAAAAAGTCTACGTAAATTCAAATAAATCTGCGTTTTGAGCTTCTATGTTCACTTCCACGTAGATAAACAAGATTTTTGGACTGTTTTCAGGCTCCATGTACAAAACCCACAGCAACTGAGCATGCATCAAAAGTTAAACCAGTTAAACTTTGACCGGTCAGGGACTCTGATTTGGTAGTGACATATCGATAGTGTTCTTTTCAAAACACTGAAGTGCCAAGAGTTTTTAAATTGATCATGAAGGATAAATATTTGCATTTCATGCTTGGCCAGAATTATATGACACCAAGTCTTTCATATTTCATAATAGAGCTGAGAAAAAAAAGCCTGGAGCAAGATTTGCGAGATATGCACCGCTTTGACATTTCACATCAGGCCTTTTCCTAAAGTGAATATATGTACTATTATTGGGTAGCGACAGAGCTGTTTGAACACCATATGCTAGAAGCACGTGTAAAAATCAACATTCACGTCCACACATACCCACACATACTGCGACCTATTCCCCAGAGCAATTTACGGTATAGAAATTCAGTAATCCCCACCTCTGCATCCTACTTTCTCACACCAACCACCCACATCTTCTCCTTCACCACATCCATGAACCCCCTCATTGTTCTTCCTGTAGACCTTTTTCCTGGTCACTCCAATTTAAGCATCCATAAATAATCACCGTCCCTCTTTTCTATGTGTCCAAACCATCTCAATCTGCTTCCCTGCATTTATCTTGAAAACATTTAACATGAGCTATTCCTCTCATAGATTCATTACTGATCCTATCCATCTATGTCACTCAAATGCCCAAAAAAAGTTGCATCTCAACACTAAAACACAACCCTTTTTAACATAGAATTACAATACACACAAATACACAGTATTTACGGTATAATGGCTGGGTGGTTTGGGGAGCACCTGTGCATTAATTCGGGGGCGCAGCGAAGAAGCCTGCCCACCCAAATAATGCTGAGGTCACGTCTGCTCCCTGTAACCTCACCATTTCTTTTGAGTTCCATTTATTCCCATTCATTTACATATAAATGGTCTGTATAACTGCAACTGACCTTCATTCCTCTTTTCCAGAGCAAACTGTCACCTTTTTAAATGTTCCTCTACCTCCTCTTACTACAGATTACAGTGTTATTTGCAAACATCAAGGTCTACAAATATTCCTGTCCAACATAATCTGATAGTCTGAAAAATTACACATTTTAAAGACATATTTAACTGCTAATCCTTCAATTTAAACATTAATATATTAAGAAATACACGTAAAAACCTCAGGCAATGGACAGTGTAGAGAGTGGATAACTATGAGGGTAAAAATGTGTCAAAAAGAACGCACTTGTAGATTTGATTTGAGAACTTGTAATATAGAATGTGAATACTTGTGCATCAAAAATCTGCATCTGTGTGTAAAAATCTTCTGCTGTGAACTGACAAATTTCCAATTGCATGTGTTCATTTAGGGTTACAACTTCAAATCTGTGATTACAACTGCTCAAATGTGCTTCTGCGTGTGCTACAATCTGCTGCCGCAAATCACAGGTGCGCTACAACTGCGCTCTGACTTCTGACACATTCCTTGCGAGAAACTTGAGTCAAAAGTGATCTGTGTCCGATAATGGGACTAGGGGGGGAGGGAGGGTAAGAGGAGGCGGAGTCAACCAATCAGAGTGGTGGATTCGGAGAACTTGGTCAAGTTAGAAAGACCTTCACAGATTCACACTTCCAGCTTCAATAACTCTTCTGATAAACGTTCAAATGTGACAGCAACTCTCTCAATCATTCCGCCGTCAGTCAGCGGGATCCTCGTTTCTTCTTTCTTCCACGGAGCTCGGCGTCTGGCCACGGTGTCGCGTACCAGCGACACGCTACGCCCTCGTCAGTCAGCAGCCAGCCGTTGCTCAGCGGGCTGAGTCTGCCACAGCCGCGCGCCGCCGCGCTGTCGCCTGGAACGTCGCGGAGAACACATTTATCTAATCTAATATTTTTTTTCAAATGTTTATCCATATGATTTATAATAAAGCTGCTCAATAGCCCTGGCCCTGTTGTCCTGCTACAATCATCTTCCTGATCCTGTCCATTTGCAGCCGTCTAGCTGCATGTCTGCATCTAAAGCACGAAGAGATCATTTCTCATTAAAATGCAGGAGAAAACTAAGTTTTTCTGTAGAAATGCATTTTTAGTTCACTCTCTGTGTTCATACAAAATGATTGAGGGAGTTGCTGTCACATTTGAACGTTTATCAGAAGAGTTATTGAAGCAGGAAGTGTGAATCTCTGAAGGTCTTTCTTTTTTCTTTTTTCTTTTTCTTTTAACTTGTCCTGTCCAACAGCTGGGCAGACAGATGAGAGCTGAGGGCCTCTTGTGTTGGACAGATTTTACTTTAACAATAGGGGTTATGAATCTTCTGACAAACCAAAGGTATGTCTGGATAAACCCCTTTTGTAGTTGAGGCCAAACTTTATTAATTTCAATCATGTCTGAAAATCTTTGGTGTTGGACCGGACGGAAAAGGAAAGAGGGGAAGAAGAGAGAAGGACGATAGAGAGAGGGGGGGTAGGGGGTGATAATAGGAGGGGAAGGGGGATAAGACCATGAAGCAGCATAAAGCAACAAGTTTACTGGTTGTTAATCATTATGGTAAGGTTCAAATGTAGTACAATAAGGGCGGAGCCTGTCCACACACACACTCAAATGTTATAAACACACCTGCTAGCTGCAAAAAATGTCCACCTGTCGACATATATACAAAACAGATAGTGTTCACACGCATACTTATGCCTTAAAACCAACTAGTGTGAAATATTTCAGTCATTCCGTCATGCAAACTGTTAGTGCAAAGGTGAGCTAACACCTGTGCTCAGGTGAGTGTTTATGTTCTTCTAAAATGGGTGGTGGAACGTGGAAAGAAGGAGGGAGAGTGCCCAGCCATCCCCACCCCAAGACCCCCACCGCAGCAGCAGCGGCAGCCGGAATCCCCCCAACGCCACACGGGAACCGGCAGGGAACAACCGCCGCCCGGGCGACCAAGCCCGCCACCCAGGCCAGGGCCAGCAGGACCGCCGCAAGGCCCCCAGAGCCAGAGAGCAGGGAAGCACGGAGGGAGAGAGAGCGCCGCCCCAGCCCAACCAGGAGAGCATCCCCCCCGCCGCGCCGGGAGAACCCAACGCAGGGCCCCACCGGAGAAGGACGCCCACAGCCCCAGACGAGCACCCCACCACCACCCAGGAGTTCCAGGCATCCCCCCCGCCCCAACCCCAGGTACGAGCCAGGACCCCCAAGGGAGACCCGCTCCGCACTCCAGGCAGCCATCCGCCCGGCCCACGGTTGGTCCAGGGAGGAGCGAGGCAGGGGCCCGCCGCCCCCGCCCAAGAGGGGGGAACCCCGGGGAAAAAAAGAGGGCCCACAAGGGGTGTTGTAAATATGGCCCGACCAGGCTCGGCCACAGTTGGAAATTTGGCGGGGCCCAGTGCTCAGGAGCAAGGACCAGAACCCACCCCCCAGGGACACGAACACTCCCGGCTCAGATGTAATGTGAACCCCCCCGCCGCGCGGAGAGAGCACCGCCGGGCCCAGGAAGCCGGCACCCCGGGGACACGGCCGCCGTTGCAAAGGGGCCCGTACCCCCCACCAGGAATGAGGCAGGGGACAGATGGTCCTAGGTCCCACCTTCCTTGCAAAATGTGTGTGCGTGTATGTGTGTTTGAGAGGGTGTGTGTGTGCATGTGTGTGTGTGTTTATGTTGGAATGTATATATTGAGGGGGGAGGGGTGTGTGTGCTAAGGGGGGTGCAGTTAAAATTGGCGGGTAGGGCACTGAGGGGACATCTCCTGATTACTCACAGTGACGTCCCCTCACCCTCCCCACCAAGGGACCCTAAATGTCTAAGGTGTGGTTAAAATTGGCGGGTAGGGTGCTAGGAGGACATCCGTGAAGGTCTTTCTAACTTGACCAAGTTCTCCGAATCCACCACTCTGATTGGTTGACTCCGCCTCCTCTTACCCTCCCTCCCCCCCTAGTCCCATTATCGGACACAGATCACTTTTGACTCAAGTTTCTCGCAAGGAATGTGTCAGAAGTCAGAGCGCAGTTGTAGCGCACCTGTGATTTGCAGCAGCAGATTGGAGCACACGCAGAAGCACATTTGAGCAGTTGTAATCACAGATTTGAAGTTGTAACTTTAAATGAACACATGCAATTGGAAATTTGTCAGTTCACAGCAGAAGATTTTTACACACAGATGCAGATTTTTGATGCACAAGTATTCACATTCTATATTACAAGTTCTCAAATCAAATCTACAAGTGCGTTCTTTTTGACACATTTTTACCTTCATAGGTAACACTCTAAAAAAAAGTAACATTGGAGTATTCTCTGATGTACTGTATTTGTAAGTCTAATACATAATGAATATACACAATTTAAATGGAGATTCTTTGATTTTGCAAAACTCTCACAGGACCACAAGAGTTCAATCTATAGTCTTTCATTGAAACTCTTTTCCACAGTGTTTCATTTTGTTTCTGTTTTCAATTTATTTTCCATTAATTACACTGACACACAGACATCGGATGGAGAACCCTCCAGAGTCACTGAAACCAAAGCTAAAAATATTGTTTTTGCTATGCAACCATTGCAATGTCACACTCATCTTAAGACTCATGTAGTAGGTAAATAATGCATACCACTTTCATATGCACGATGCACCCAATTTGACTGTAAGTTGGTAGTGTTAGCACAGACTTGATTGCTTTTTGCTTCTCAGAATTGCAAATACTTTTAATATACTGATTTATCTGAGAAAAAAATACAATGAAACTGGGTTTTTGACCAGAGAAGTACCTTTATGAATATGAAATCTGGCCAAAATGAGCAAGAGATTTAAAAGTAAACCAGAGTCCTTTTGTATATATTTTTTTTATATTAGACATGGCCCAGAAGGGTCACAACACATTAACTTACCACACAACTCATTAACTCATAACACATTAACTCACAACACAACACATTAACTTAGCGTAGTTAGCCGCTCGGTCCAGTGGAAATTTCAGAATAAAAGCACTTCCATTGCAGCTTTACTTCAGTTGTGAGTTATTGTGTTGTGTTGTGAGGTAATTTTTTGTGTTGTGAGTTATTGTGTTGTGTTGTTAGTTATGGTGTTGTGAGTCAATGTGTTGTGTTGTTAGACTCTTGGTCTTGCCAGAAAGCTCAGGGATCCCTTTCCCTGATTGGAGAGAGGGCTGCCGGGCCCAGGAAGCCAGCACCCAGGCAACACGGCCGCTGTTGCCAAGGGCCTGGGACCCCTTACCAGGGATGGGGTAGGGGACAGATGGTCCTAGGTCCCACCTTCCTTGTGAAATGCATGTGTGTGTGTTTGTGAGGGCGTGTGTGTGCATTTGTGTGTGTACATGTTGGAGTGTATATTTTGAGGAGAAAAGAGTGTGTGTACTTAGATGTTTTCAACCATATTTTATACAGTAATCCATTTGTTTCCTTTTACTCTCAGTACTGGTAAAAAGCTGAGCAGAACCCTCAGGCTCTATGGCTTTTTGGAGGTAAAGCTGCTCTTTTGTGTATCGTAGTATTTCACATTTAGACGTTATACATTGAACAGTCAGATGTGGGTTGGAAAACGTCCTCCAGTACTGTGACATTTGGATGTCTTTTGCAGATAAAGATCCCCTCAGGCAGTCCAAGCTTTCACATTTCAGCTGCTGTGTCCTTGAGGTCACAAACACTGCACACTTAGTCAAGGATGGATCTCTGTTCTTTTATATCAAATCTGCACAAAAGGATAGGATTGCACTTACATTCATTGAATTAAATTTGAAATATCTAATTTGACAATTAAAATGGATTTGCAGAAATGCTTTTTCTTTTTCACAATCTAACTGCGTCAAATGACTCAAAAAAAAATCCTCCTTTAATGCTTTTTCACTTTCTTCTTCAACACCGCTCATTCTGTCACTTAATTAAAATTTTCAAAAAGTTCTCTAATACAGTGTTTTTAACCACTGTGCTGCAGCACACTAGTGTGCCATGAAAGATGGTCAAGTGTGCCACGGGAAATTAATCATTTTCACTGATCTAAAAACATTGATCTTCAACAGAATATCAGCTCTGTGTTCATCAAAAAAGTCTCAGGTTTCATGCTGAGTAGTTTGCCGACAGCTTTGTGGAGGTCTTCAGTATAAATACACTGGATCACTCAATTTCTTCCACGTCTGTCATCAGGAGGGCGAGAACATTATTTGCCAGTAGCTCCTCCCACAAGCGGCGGGAGCGTCAGGTTTCTAAACACACTTTAGGACAAATATCGAGCAGTGATAAACTGTTTAATTTTCATCATGGTTAGTGTGGGAAAACAAGGGATTCTTTTTTTTCCGGTTCCAGGTTGCAGCACGGACCTGTGTGGCTCACAGCAGCTTTACATCTATTTTCAAGAGACTTAAAAATTTTCTCCACAGAAAGAAAAAAAAAAGAGAGCTGACCATGGTCCCTAAGAAAAACCAAGCAACAAGTGACTATGAAGACCTTAAAAGATTCTTGATGAAATCCAAGCTGCGTTGTATCCTTTCATGGAGCAAGTGACCGCTAAGCCAACTCCTCTAATGGAGCTAATGGAAGAGTTCCGAAGACTCCGAGCTAAAAACGAGCAATGAGATAACCTGGTCGACATTCTAAAGAAAGATTGGATGATGTGGAAAAACAAGCAAGGATTAATAATGTCATTCTGACTGGATTACCGATCAAACCTCAGGCAAAGATAAATGCAGCTGGAGTTAGAATTGCTAATGCTATTTGTGCTAGCATTGCTAGCACTTCTTCTGAAACAGGGAGCGATGGAGAGTCTCTGGATCATCAAGTGGAATCATTCCTCACGTCTAAAGGAATTTCCCTGGATCTAAATACCATCGAGACCTGCCACTCGCTGCCCAGGAGAATGGAGACGGATAAACCAGCGATCCTCATCAGGTTTGTGAATCAAAAAAACAAGCTAGCTCTGATGAATAAAAGGAAGAATCTGAAAGGATCTGCTGCTTATCTAAATGACCATCTGACCAGAAGGAATACTGAAATCACCAAACACGCCAGGCTTCTCGGGAAGAGTAAGGAGATTGAGAACACTTGGGTTAAAAAGGCTGCAGGATTTACCTCAAACCACTCGGTCCCCCGGACCGGTCCAAGATTCTGGTTGTTAACAACATGAAGGATTTTGAGAAGTGTTTGATCACGGACGTCTGAACCAACATGCAATAATAAATCAAAGAGCCAAATAAATTCAAGAAAAATGACTTTACAAAAATGCTTAATCATTTATTGATGATGATTAAATTGATTGATTTTTAATTATATTACTTTACTTGTTCCAAAAGGGAGCCGGTTTAGCTCGTGCTGGTTTGCGGCGCCTTCCGTCCGTGAAACCAGAGTTCGAATCCGGGCTGCTCCCTGTTCCCTTCTCTACCTCTGTGCTGGTCCCAAGCCTGGTTGCTTTGAGAGGGTTGCGTCAGGAAGGGCATCCGGCGTAAAACACATTGCCAAGTTTACCATGCGACTCGTTCGCTGTGGCGACCCCTGATGGGAAAAGCCGAAAGAGAAACAACAACTTTACTTGTTCCAAAAATGGATTCATGATTTTTCCTAATGAAACATAATTTGCACATATTTTCAACTTTTGATACTTGATTGATTTTTGCTATGAAGATTTTTGAAACAGTGTTATGTCTATTTTACTAATAGAGTATTATTTTGTTAATCATGTGCATGATTTTTATAATTAACATAATCTGTATGTATTTTAGATAATTGATCTGCATTTTCAATGTTGATTTTTTAAAATAGTTATTTTTTACATAATATTTTAAGTGAATCATCTTTGTCTTCATGTGCTAAGGATTCTTATTTCTGTCTGATAAAGTTATGAACCGGATAACAAAAAATCATGTAATAAAATGATTACGGTATTATATAAGTTCGCATCCTTCCACTCCCTTTCAAGCAATAAATAATTTTATGTCTAATTATCCCAAATTTGATACGTCATTGTATGATTGTAATGTTTTTGTGTACTATTCTTAATTGATAGCTTGAAACAAACCATTTCAAATCAAATCCAAATCAAATTAACAGTCAGAGATTCCAGTTTTCGGTCAAAGTCATCTTTATAAAAGAAACAGCTGCTTTCAAATAATGTCTGGATTGAAGGACAAATTACATTTCAAACAGAAACAGGATTAAGGTGAAGTGGCCAATAGACACATTTACACTAAAATGAAACAATGTAATCACCCAAAAAAAAAATAAAACATTTTTGTTAAAGTCACATTTCTTATTTAGACAAAAGAAAAACAAATACAACTTTAGCATGTTCACGTTTTTATATTGTTAAAATTAAACTTATAAATATAAATATAATGTTGGTCTTTTTTGTCTAAAATCTATCAACTATGATGTGATTATAGACCTATTTGTTAAAAAATTACACTTGCTCCGGAACGCAGAAGGCGGCAATCAGGAGTCCACAGTGTAACAAAGCAACCTCCCCTAGCCGCTAACACAAAGCGACGAGCCTGGCTGCACTGCTCCTCGGCATGTCGGTGTCTCTTTGCATTATCTTTGAATTATGTGTCATTTTTCACACAGTGGATGTGAAAACGAAATACAATCCCTTTCTTTGCATTTTCGCTTTAGTTATGTCACAGAATAAGCGGTGTTGAGGAAAAAATTGAAAAAAAAAATTTGGAGGATGATTTTTAATTTGATTTTTGAGTCATCTGATGCAGTTACATTGTGAAAATGAAAAAGCATTTCTGTTAATCTGTTTTAATTGGTAAAGAAGATCAGCTAAGCGATCCACATACTCGTAGTACATTATTTTTTTCTGATTGGACAGAATTTGTAGACATGGCTGGATCTTTTCACCCCATCTCCACTTTGTAAATAGGAGAATTCCTCTTTAAATCTTCTTTTTTGGCAATACTTGATTATCTCTTCTTCAGCCTCTTATACATCCTCCACATTTAGACATCTTTCAACATATTCTTGTTAGGGCTTTTCCATTTTTCTGTGAGATTGGTTGTTGCTTTTAATTTGTTTTTGTGGGTTTTACAGTTGAAAGACCTTTCTCTCAGTGGGACACAATAATCCACCTTTTTGTAATTCAGAAGCCAAGCAATAGCAGTTTTTGACTTGGTCCAAGAGAAGAAATGATGAATAATGGTCATCACTGGATCAACCTCCTCACTGGCTTGAAGTGGATTTGCAACCATTTTCTTCACCTCAGGCACATGTAATGGAAGTTGGTTAATATCTTCAGGGTTCACTGGCCATTCCCTTTCATGTTGCATGAGGAAAGAATGTCCAGAGGTCCACATCGTGTTTTTAAGAAAGGTATCCACTTTTGAACCACAAGAGCCCAGATCAGCTGGAATGTTTGTGGTATTGACAAACCTCCACTGAGATGACAGGGAATTCTTAAGTATCTCAGAGACTCTGTTTGCGACAAAAACTTTAAATCTGGATGTCTCATTCTTGATGTTAAGAATGGATGCGCTGTCAGTCCAATAAATAGATTCTTCCAGATCCATTTTAAATTCTCTGTGCAAGAAGCCCTCAATTTGACTTGCCATGGTGGCAGCTGTGAGCTCCATTCTTGGTATGCTAACTGTAAGGGAGCTACTCTCACCTTTCCGATGAGAAAAACAAACTGTATTTGAGACTCTGTGTTATGTCACAGCTAGTAGGTGACAAATCTGTAACCAAATTCACTTGCATCACAGAAGAAGTGCAGTTGTGCTTTTGTTAGTTCATCAAAGTTCTGTGGTATCAAGCATCTTTCAGTGTTGAAGTCCTTCAGAAGATGTAGTTCTTGCAAGTATTTCATCCATTTTTGGGCAATTTCTTCTGGTATAGTGTCATCCCAACCAACTCCTCTTCTGGATAGGTCTCTTATTATTAATTTTGTTGTGAACACCACAGGACTCAAAATACCCAGTGGATCATAGATAGAGCCTACAATTGAGAGGATTCCTCTTCCAGTCAGAGGTCTGTTTTTTATGGTTATTTTGAACCCAAAGGTGTCAGACTGCACATTCCAATGCATCCCAAGCACTCTTTCCACCCAGAAGATCTAAGTTCAAATGGAGACCCATTGTGTCTTTGGCTTGGAGATCTTTGAGTATAGTTTTGAGAAGGTTTTCCCTGTTGCTCATCCACTTTGCCAGTTTTAATCCACCTTTAGCATAGATAGAGACGAGCTCTTGTTGTAAATCTTCAGAAGCCACTGAAAAAATGCAGTCATCCACATTGAAACAATGCATGATTATGTCCACTGTGCTTTCATTATACTGATCCTTGTTGTCTTTAGTACATTTCCTGAGGGCAAGGTTAGCACAACTGGGAGATGATGTTGCCCCAAACACAATCTACAGTCAGAGTCCATCTTGTTGTGGTTCAGCTCGTCATGAATGCTTGAAAAGCTCGAAGAACAGTGCAACCAGACACATTAACCCAGGCATCTACAATTAATTCACAAAGTGTGGCCTTACTAGCCCTGCGCTGCGTCCCAGTAAAAGGAGCGGAAGATAGACAGTTTTCATTGTAATCCGCTAGACGTTGCTGCGCCACCGTAGTCCTTGCCCGGATGGAAAGATGGCACCGTTTGATAAAACGAAAGCACCAAGCTGGCCTCCCTGAAAATGTTCAATTTTCATTTCCTCTGCGAGTGTTACTGCCTTCAGTGCATTGGTGACTGCAGTGACGCTTCTCCAAGCTGTTCTTTGATCATTAATCCATCACTCAAGTTGTTCTTCCAACACGGGCCACCTCGTCTTTCACGCCCACACTTCCCTCCTTACCGTTCCCATGCTGTCCTCTCCTATGTCCTCTTTACAGCAACACATAAGGGCGCTCTGTACATTTTGGAGAAAATTTAAGACTTTTAAGTGTGCCTTATGGTTGTGAAAATACGGTATGTAGAAAATATGATAAGAGGCAAAGAGCCACATGCTTATTTGCCTAGAGCCGCATGCGGCTTAGGAGCCCTGTGTTAGCCACCCCTGCCATACTTTATATAACCTAAGTTGTTTTTTTCAACCCAACTTTTACTTTTTCTGTTTTTTTTAACCTCAGAAAATAATGAACATAAATCAGGAACAAAAAAACAAACAAAAAAAATTGGCATTGCTCATAAAAGTTACCTATAAATATGTCCCAAATTAAATAACGCAAGAATGGGGTTGAAAATATAACTGTTTTAAGAGTGCAGCTTCTTTTTCTTCTTCTTTTATTTTTAATTTGGAGGGAAGATCCACCTGTAACAGTCCTTTTGTTGATATCCATTGCAATGCAAATAAGTCTTACACAACATAGTTTTATCTCCAGATAGAGTATTTCCAAAGTACAGTGGTCAAACAGGATGGGACTTGATATGCTACTTCACTGTCCAAAAGCTTTTCCCTCATAAAGTTAGACTTCTAAACATGCACACTGATTTAGCAATCTGTGCGCGAGGGTTAATCAATTGTGCTTGTACTGTTGCACAATAGTGCGCGCACGCACTTGCATGTGCATGTATCTGAGCAGAGCAGCTGGACTCAGTCGTAGCTTCTGTTTTCAGACGGAGGAGAGTGCTTTGGTACAGTGTGAAAGCAACGGAGGAGGCTTTCGACTGCAGTCTATTCGCCTGTTCTGCGTGAGCGGGCTGCCGGACTCAGGAGAACCGTGTCTCCCGAGAGACACAGGATGGGCTTTGGGGTAGGCAGTGGTCCTAACCCTTCTTTCGGGTCAGTTCAACCAAGCACTGGCAGCATGGATTTAAAAAAAACTATAAGCGAACATGCACTTAGTAATAATGACAACAACAATAAAAGCCCATTTAGAAGATCTATGGAAGAAGGATTAGTATTAGGTTAATACGTGCTAACAATATTAACCCCTGCTAACAACATTTTGCCGTGGAGGAACTTAAACTGGAATAACATCAGGCTTTATTTTGTCTGGACCCGACTGGTAACACAAATTCACATGATTGTTTGCATGGTTTCTCAGGAATGTTCATTCAAAAGCCACCTCCGTCTGTTCCGAAGCGTCTTCACTGCTTGGAGAGACACAGTTCTCCTCAGTCCGGCAGTGTGACGGACTGCGGTCTGAAGCTTCCTCCGTTGCACACCGTAACAAAGCACCCTCCTTGGATGAAACTTTTTCAAGATACACTAGCTGTAAAACTTACAGTTAGTGTATCTTGAAAAATCTGATGGTGGCACTACATCAAAGGTCATATAATCACCAAAACCAATAGGGTTCAAACCTTTGTGGTCATTGATGTTTTCAGTAAATTTGAGAAGATTTGTATGAAAACTTTTCAAGATACATTAATTATAATTTAAAAGTTTGGCCTGATGGTGGCGCCAGAGATCAGGTCAACCCACTGATCTGGGGAGTATTCCAGGAAGCATGTTTAAACTAGCCTGACTTTAAGCCTGAACTCTGGCTGAAATCCGCCTGAACTTGCTTACCCGGGGTATGTCTGTTCCAAAAGACCGGATATGAGTTGGCGTAATTACGCCCGACTTGGTAACCCTGGGTTAATGCTCGTGCATGGCAAGTACATAAAGACATTCTCAATGGATCGCCCATTTCTGGAGACACCATGGAAACGCGTTGAAAAAAAGAGTCTGGGGGTCTGAGGTTTTAATGACGGCGTATGAAGATTATACGTCCATCAAAAAAGTAATACGGCTGCATCATCAAAAAAAAGAGTTTCTGCTTGTTGTAAGAACAGACAAAGTAAACGCACAAGTTTCTGATCTTATTTCCATTGCAAAACCCATGCAGGGAAAGTCAAGCAGGTTCAAGCGTTAGCTTATGTACTGAAAGACAAATGAAAGGAGCGCTCCATAGAAACCTTAAAGTGACAGAAAGCAGTTCTCACAAGCAGAATTATGATGTAATTAAATGCGGTTTATTAAACATTCGATCCATTTCCTCCAAGTCCCTCTTAGTCAATGAATTAATTACTGATAACAACCTTAGTCTTTTAGCCTTAACAGAAACCTGGCTCCAACAGGATGACTATGTTAGATTGAATGAAGCAACCCCCCCCACTTATGCCAACTATCAGAAATCCAGGATTTCAGGGAAAGGAGGAGGTTTGGCAGTAATATCACAGTCTAGCTTACTTCTCAGCCCTAAAGTTAAAAATGCTTATAACTCCTTTGAAAGCATCATATTGTCTTTAAGTCACCCTAACAGGAAAACTGGAAAACCTGTTTTACTCATAATTATTTATCGCCCCCCCGGCCCATATTCAGAATTTTTAACTGAGTTTTCCGACTTCCTATCGACTATTGTCTTAGATTCTGATCAAATTTTAATATTAGGGGATTTTAATATTCATGTTGATGACCCCAGTGACTGTCTAGGAAAGGCTTTTGCAGCTTTATTAGATGATGTTGGTTTCACCCAAAGTGTGAATGAACCCACTCACTGTCATAAGCACACCCTGGATCTTGTTCTAACCCATGGGATAGAGATCAGCCAGCTGAGTGTCCTTCCTCTTAACCCCATCATTTCTGATCACTTTATGATTACCTTCCAGTTTACACTGGAACATCCTTCTGCCCCAGTGAATAAGAAACAGCTTAGAAGAACCTTAACTGACCGTTCTGTGTCTGAGTTTAAACACACAGTTCAGCCAGTACTTAGTGATATTCTGAGAAACTACTCTGAGTCCAGCTCCCATAGTATCAGTCCTAGTATAAATGACCACTTTGTTAATGATGCCTTACAAGCCCTCAGGAGTACACTCGATGTTGTTGCCCCCTTGAAACCTAAGTTCGTCAGACAAAACCGAGTAGCACCGTGGTTTAACGCTGAAACTCGTTCTCTTAAACAAGAAACCCGTAAGTTGGAAAGAGAATGGCGCCGCTCCGGTTCAGAGCAGTCTCTGGATATCTGGAAACATAGCCTATTAAATTATAAAAAAGCTCTGCGTAGAGCTAGGAGCCAGTACTATTCAACCTTAATATCAGAGAATGGAAACAATCCAAGATTTCTTTTTAGCACTATTGCTAAATTAACTCGCAGTCAGAGCTCAGTAGAACCACATGTTCCTGTTTCTCTCAGCTCTGATGATTTTCTTACATTTTTCGATAGTAAAATCTCAAATATTAGACATAAGTTAAATCAAGTTATTCCTACAATCAGCCCAGAACAGGCTGAAGTGGTAGAAATGGAGGCATCCATAGAAACTTCTGTAACATTGGACTGCTTTACTGCTGTGGATCAAGCGGAAATAACATCAATTATTACGTCCTCCAAATCCTCAACGTGTCTGTTAGACCCAATTCCCACTAGACTTTTTAAAGAAACCTTTCCCCTAATAAATGATTCCATATTGACGATACTAAATACATCTCTGGAAACGGGTTACGTGCCACAGTCTTTTAAATATGCAGTTGTTAAACCTCTTCTGAAAAAGCCCAGTTTGGATCCTAGCGTGTTGGCCAACTATAGACCGATATCAAACCTGCCCTTTATTTCTAAAATCCTAGAAAGAGTTGTAGTTAAGCAGCTTTACTGCCACCTACAGGACAACTGCCTCTTTGAAGACTTTCGGTCGGGGTTTAGACCCCACCACAGTACGGAAACTGCACTAGTTAGAGTCTCTAATGACTTGTTATTGGCCTCAGAAAAGGGTCTACTTTCTATTCTTGTCCTGTTGGACCTCAGTGCAGCCTTTGACACTATCGACCACAGTATTTTACTCCATAGACTAGAGCAGGACATAGGGATCAGAGGATCTGCTCTCCAGTGGTTTAAATCCTATCTGTCCGATAGGTATCAGTTCGTTAATGTAAATGGCCATTCCTCTCAGTTCACTCGAGTCAACTATGGAGTCCCACAGGGCTCAGTCTTGGGACCGATCCTGTTTACGCTTTATATGCTACCCCTAGGAAACATAATCAGGAAACACAGCATTAATTTTCATTGTTATGCCGACGATACGCAGTTGTATTTATCCATGAAGCCTGACCAGAATGACCAGATAGAGAAACTGAACGCTTGCATCAGTGACATCAAGACCTGGATGACAATTAATTACCTCCTCTTGAACCCAGAAAAAACTGAGGTCATTATACTTGGACCTAAAAACCTCAGAGATGCTCTGTCTGCTCAGATAGTCTCCCTGGATGGCATAAGTATAACCCCCAATTCCACAGTTAGAAACCTTGGGGTTTTATTTGACCAGGATTTATCATTTAAGGCTCACATATCTCAGGCGTGTAGAACTGCCTTTTTATACTTTCTAAGAGTGATGCTGAAAAACTCATTCATGCATTTATTCACATCGAGGCTGGATTACCAACTCCTTGTGTACTTAAGAAGTCTCCAGCTTGTTCAGAACGCAGCAGCTAGATTGTTAGCTGGAACTAGCAGAAGAGATCACATCACTCCTGTGTTAGTTTCGCTCCATTGGCTCCCAGTTGATTCCAGAATCAAGTTCAAGATCCTCCTGTTAACCTATAAGGCCTTACATGGAATGGCCCCGTCCTATATTAAGGACCTCATAGTCCCTTACCATCCAATGAGAACACTTCGCTCGCAAAATGCAGGACTGCTTGTGGTTCCTAGAATTAGTAAAAGTACGGTTGGAGGTAGAGCGTTTAGCCACCAAGCCCCTGTCTTATGGAATAACCTCCCAGCTCATGTAAGAGAGGCCGACTCAGTTTCTACATTTAAAGTTAGACTGAAAACATTCCTCTTTGGACAGGCTTATTGTCAGACTAGTTAGTATTCAGAGATTATTTAACTTAATGTTAAGTTGTTTAAATTAAACTTAACTTTTTCTTTTAAAAGGCTGCTAGAAGTTGAAGCTGGTGTAACTATGGTGCACTGGGGTTCTGTCTTCTTTTCTTTTCTACTTCTACCCTTCCTCTCCTCCATTCCTGATCATAATTCATCATTTAGTTCTCCATGCCTCTGTTTGGTACAGTGCGATTCATGTATTGTCCCTCTTTTCCTCTCCCCTCCTGGGGAGTGGGAGTGCTTCCAGACTCCAGTTGGCTCATCCGTGCTCCAGTTCCTGACCGTCTACCTCGCCTTTGCTCCCGCTCCTACACCTGGCTGTGGTTCCTGTCTCCGGCTCATCTCTGGCTCGTCTCTGCTCTGTACCTGACCGAGTACCTCGTCTCTGCTCCTGCTCCTGGCTGTGGTTCCTGTCTCCAGCTCGACTCGCGCCTTTGACTGTCCCCACAACCACGACTGGATGAAGCTCGTCTGCTGGACTTTATATATGTAGTTATAGATTTAGATAAGTTAATTCTTCTCTAAGAGTTCTGGTACATCGCCTGTCCGTCCTGGGGGAGGATCCCTCCTTCATGTGGGCACCCCTGAGGTTTCTTCGTTTTTTCCGGAATCCGGTTTTTTTGGGAGTTTTTCCTTACCGCGAAGGGGGGTCTAAGGGCAGGGATGCCAGTATAGCTTAGTCAGTTTGTTAGTCCATTTTTGTATTTTCCTATTGAACTCTTTGTACTCATGATCCTTTTGAGTTCATGTTTTACTTCGAAGCCCATCGAGACGACTGTTGTTGTGATTTTGGGCTATACAAATAAAATTGAAATTGAATTTTCCCTGTGACTCATATATATATAACTTATCCAATTTTGCCACCTTAAATGAATTACTTCTATTGGTAACAAATAATTTAGTTAAATTTAATCAACATAATTTCTTACGTCTATAAAACTAAATAATTGTTTATACAACTCAAATTAATGTATTTATCTAACTAAATGTCATATTACTCCAATTCAATTAATATTTTTTTCCATCTTAATTAATTATATTTCTTGATCTCTCATATGTCTAAGTTTGAGCCGGCAGATATGCTCATTTTTATAACAATAAAAACGACGGGGAAAGAATGCACGTTTCGCACAACTTCAATAAAGAATTTTCCATCAATGTCATTACAACTGTCAACAGTAGGGGTGCTATATAAACTTATCATCCTCTCATTCACTCTTACTCATGGTGCAGAGACATAAGCACTAAACAACTCAGCAAAACATGGCACAACACAGTAAAACAGCTAAACAACCAAACACATTTGGTCAAAAAGCCACACTTAAACCAAAATCCGTCCAGACAGGCAAAGCAAATGGTATCCCACAATCCTTTGCGGTGCCGATCTAACAGCAGGACCAACGTTACACCTACTTAATTGAATTAATTTGAATGACAGTAAAATAACTGTCTGATAACTGCGTGTTATTTTTAAACTGACTTAACAAACAAATGAGTTATCTTAACTGAAGCAAATAACTATGTTAGATAAAAGTAAAAAAGTTCAATTTTCCAACATCCATATGTGATCTTATCACCCTCTCACGGTGAAAAAAGTATTATCTGAGCTTCTTCATCCACTAAATCATCTTTAAATGGACACGCTATGCTGCTTCACCTCTCTGACAACAAACTAAGCTTCAACTAAAACTGGCCCCGACCAGGTTATGTTCAGAGCATGAGTTGCCATGGCAACTTGACCTACCCTGAAACACACCTCCATTTCTGGAACCGAAAACTGAGGTTATCAACTTCCTTAGCCTCAAACTTACTGTGGGAGCTAGCATAACCTGCTTTCTGGAATACCCCCCTGTTTCATTATCAAGTAGTTATTTATGTATTGAAACAAATAAAAAAAGTGCCTGACACAAAAAACTTGGTTAACAATTTCATGTGAATAATTTTCTGAAGGCAAATATCCGGCGGCCCTGTGACCCCGAAAGGGACAAACGGAAGAAGATGAATGAATGAATAAACAAATATCCCTGGGGTCAAATTGACCCCAAGGTTGAAATGTGTGAGTAATATTTGAGGATAATATGAGGGTTAATTCAGAGGAAGCCTCAACCAGGGCAGGCATGCAGAGAGAGCAGTGCAGGAGGCTGAGGAGCAGTTGTGTATTCAGTTGGAGCTGTGCTGGTTGGTTTGTTTCTCTTTTTATTCCCTCTTGGTCCTCAGCAGTCTTATACTGCTGGGTTTTGTTATTTTAGTTTGTGGTTGGACCTTGGTAGTCTTTATTTGTGGGCTTTATTTCTTTTCATTAGTTAGATTTTGTCAGGGAGCCTTAGCAGGGAGCTGCTGACTCCGACCTCAACGTGGCTGTCAGTTGTCTCCTTGACTTATTTTTTGTTTGGCACAGGTTCCAATCCCTCTGTTTTGTCTTTTGTTGGGACCAGCACAGTAATTATTTATTTTTGTTTTACAGGACACAGGTTCTTTCTTTAACTCAGTAACCTGGTTATTGACTTATTGGTGTCCATTTTTATTATATGTTATGGCCCCTTTGTCATTACCCCTAGACTGTGACAGGTTTGCCTGTCGGGGCGTAACATATAGTATATTATATTAGTAAGCCCAGAGTTCAAACAAACTTTGTTTACTGTGACAAAGATGCCCCTTACCTTAAACAATCAGGGACTTGTGATGTGTTATATTAGTTCACTCTCTTTGCTAATAAAAAATAATTGAGATACTTGCTGTCACATTTGAACATTTATTAGAAGAGTTATTGAGGCCAGAAGTGCAAGTCTGTGAATATCTTTCTAACTTTACAAAACTTTGTTGTCGCGTTGGACTTCGGAGTCTTGCCCTCTGATTGGTTGACATTCCCCCTTACCAGATGCCCCCCCCAAACACACACCCATTCCAGTATCAGACATGGATCCGTTTTGATACAAAAGTCTTGCATGGAATGTTTCAAAAGTCCAAGCGCAGTTGTAGCTCTGTGACTTGCTGCAGCAGATTCACGCACACACATCAGCAGATTTGAGCGGCAATTTGAAGTTTTAACTCTAAATGAACACATCCAAATGGTAATTTGTCAGTTGCAACTTGATTTGTTGAAACATAAATCTAAACATTTGTAGAAATTGTTTTGTGTATCGCAAAACATTTTTATACACAGATGCAGATTTTTGTTGCGCAACTTCTCACATCACCAAAGTTGTCCATTTTGATACATTTTTTCCTTCATAAAAGTAGACTGTGGGTAAAAAAAGTTGTGTATAAGAGTCTTACACATGTCAGCTACAACAGCAACTCATGATGAAGAGATAGATGTCGTCTGACAATATATTTCAGCTGATTGTTTATTGATGCTCAAATGGGAGTTGAGATTAAAGGTTAAAAAAGATACTGTACCACAACAACAACAAAAAGAGTAGACATTTCTCTTGTGAGGTATCATAACAAAAGTAGAAAGGGACAGCTGATCAAGGAGTTGTTAAAAATCTTGGGGCCAGTAATAGTCAGTTAAGACACTATAGAGGCACGAGTAGTAAAAAGAAAAGGTGTTGAAGTAAATCTTGGGGCTGACATACTATATGATGAGCAGACTTCTCCTACTGGGCGGAGGTATGTGGTCCCAGCCTTGCTCTCTCCTGGACTTTTCCGCATGGTTCCCTGGAGCGTGGGGTGGGCCTGGTTCTTGCCTGGGGTTGGGATGGGGGGATGTTCAGAACTTCTGGGTGGTGATGGGCTGCTTGTCTGGGGCTGGGGGGTCTCTTTGGGGGTGAGGCCCCATGCTGGGCCCCCTGGTCCAGTGGGTGGGCTTTTCTTCTGACTGGGCTGGAGCTTGCACTCCTGTGCCCTCTGCTCTGTGGCTTTGGAGGTCCCTGTGGTGGTCCTGCTGGCCCTGATCTGGGTGGCTGACGAGATTCCCCAGTGGGCAGAGTTCCTCTATCTGCTATACCGTGCAGGTGTCGGGGGGCCATGTGTCATACTCCAACATCATTAACCCTCTTTGTCTCCTCTTTCTTTAGTACCCGTATCCTCCGTCTCTAACATCACACTCTCTTATTCTCTCCTTTTCTTCCCATCTGGTCCAACAAAAAATGATGAATTTAAATAAAGTTTATCCTCAAATACTAAAGGGGTTTATAAAAATATTCACCTTGTGTGTCAGAAGAGTCATAACTCCCCATTGTAACAGTAAAATCTGTCCAAAACAAGAGGCCTTTAAGAAAACGAAAAACATTACAATAGTTTGATTTAGGGGCCAGCAGGCACCACCACCACATGCTTTTTTGAGGCATCTGATTGGTCAGTTTATGACTTCAATATCTTGCACTACAGACTAAACATTAAAAAAATTAGGATCAACAAGAACATGTTAAAAAAAGATAGCAGAGCAAGAATGGTTATTCTGACGAATATGACTAAGTAATAGCCGTTTATTTCTCTATAGATGTCCATGCAATTTGGCTTCTTAGAGCCAGCAGGTACTTACTATTTGGTACTTGAGGGTGGAGGGGTCACCTAGTTTATTTCTGATATACAGACAATGTGCTGTACTGACTTTTTTAGAATGATCATATTTGATTCACTGGGATACAAGTGTTCCCTAGCCCACTGCACATGCTTCAGGTTTAGAAGTCCTCAGCCAAATGCAGATGATTCATGCTTGTCTGGATGCTCTCCTTTGGTCTTGCAGCTGTTAAGCATTTGTTGTTGTTGTTGAAGCTAAATATAAAAAGCCATCTCAACATATGTAAAGTAAAAAACACTTTTATCTGCTAACTAATGTGCAAATGGAGCACCGCGGCCTACTATTGTTACTCAACACAGCACACTTGGGAATTACTTTTAACTCAGGTTTCAAAGTAGCTAGCACAGGACATTTTTTAAGAAAAGTTCAAAAGGTTTAATAAAAATCCCAAATGGAGAACAAATAAAAAAACAATTTCTTACAAAAAAATGAAAAGATGTCATTTTGAGTAACCTTTTCGTTCTCCAAGATCCTCACATCCCTTACTCTCCCATAAATGAAATGCAATAAAGTATGGCTGTCAATTTAAAGTATTGGTGTGAAGAGCATGTACTGTTAATGGGCTGTGTACGTGTTTTTTCTCTCAGGAATAGAAGCCGTCTAGATGCCTAGATTTTATTTTTTGTCTTTACAGCCAAAATTATGATTGAATTGTTCTTTTCTACCTTTAAAGCCTTCAGATGGTTTTGACGTTGGTGTTAAGGCAGAGCCTTTTCCTCAGATATTTGCTGCGCGAGTTTTAAATTTATACCAGTCTGTTGAAAATGCTTGCTTCCACTATGCTGTACATTTTACCGTCACAGCAACATTTTTTTTGTTTTTGTTTTTCTGGTTTCTCTGCTTTACTGAACAAAAAGATCTGACTACAATGGACCAATTTTTAAAAGCCTTCAGAAATGTAATTGTGGTCTCCTGTTTTATCACATCTTGAAGTAGAGGTGCACCACAGGATATAAAAGAATTATATAAAAACAGCTTTGTTTTGATATTCCCAAAAGTCTTTATTTATATATGAGACCTTTGAGAATATTTATAAAGATGTCAGTTCTAGCTAAGGATCTGGGGCCTCATTTATAAAACTTTGCGTAGGATTTGTGTCAGAAGTGGCGTACGGATGAAACATAGGACGTGCGTACGCACAGAAATATTCGGATTTATAAAACCGTGCGCACGCACATCCTACGCATCTTTCCCTTAATAAATCACAAACGATTCTAAATGCAGCGCAGCTTTTGCAGCTTCATGACACGCCCATAGTTGCCCATAAATAGTCCATGAAACGCCCACAAATGAATATTCATTGATTGCGAAACCATGGCACTCACCGAGAGGAAATCAAAAAACGTAACTTCACTCAATGTGAAGTAGAAGTTATCGTTGGCGAGGTGGAAAAGAGGAGAAAAGTGTTGTTTGGAGGGCACAGTGTGGGCATTACTAATGCCAAAAAGGCACTTGAGCAGCAAATGGTGGCAGACGCCGTAAATGCTGTAGCCTCACAACCTCGGACCGTGGCCAGTCCGAGGTTGTGAGGCTACAGCGCTCCATCGGGCGGGGGACCGGAGCGCCAGATGCATGCACCAGGTGACACGCGTGGTTCCTCCGAGAGTGCTCCTCTGTAACGCCAGGCCCAAAAGCCAGCAGAGGTCCATAATGACGGCTCGAGGAAGTCGAAACCGGCTCATAAGCCACTTGTCCTCGTTTGCCAGTAAGTCTTCTAGCTGTCTAAACATGCGTTCACTCCGAATTCTTCCATTTGCCACATCTTCTAAGAGCGCAAAATCAGCCATTGTGAGTCATTACGCATTGTGATGGGGCGTTTTATTCCCTCCATTTAATTACATCTGACAAGCTACAGATGTCGGTAATAATCGACGTGGAAATGGGAAATTGTTCCGCGCAAATGTAATTTCTTGTGGCTTTCTGAATGGTTGAGACATACGCCATACATTGTTTTATCAAGAATAAAACAAACTAAAGGCATATGCATGAATACCATAATTCCATAGCTTATGAAGAAATGTTTTAATATGAAAACAACTTTCCCCAGTGGACAATTAATACGTCTGTCTGTCTATCTAATTGCACCTATATCCGCTCCGCCAGACGGACACATTGACGAGAATATCAGTTTTGTACATTATTTCGTTCTGTTAACTATACTATTTATGAGGATGAATTGCACTACATGCCAATATTGTAGAACATATTTCACTTTTCTTTTTCCAAATATGTGTTCATTTGAATTTCTGTTGAAATTTTCGTTTGATTTTTTTGTTTGTTTCACTGCTGATCGATCAAACGGGTGTTTGTGTAGCTGTTAATTGTAAGACTTGCTTTGTGAAGTCTTCATGTTATTTATGAGAGGCAGGATTGTCATTTTATCTTTCACGTGTTTCTTCCATCTGACGACGGTGTCGCCATTTCTCATTTCACCCGTTTTTGTGCGTACGCCTGGGTCAGAGCTTGCGTGAAGGACCGCACATTTTCCCGTCAAGTTTGCTTTTTATAAATCTCAACTATTGCGTAGAGAGTGGCGTATGCCTTCTTTTGTGCGTACGCAACGTTTATAAATGAGGCCCCTGGATTCCCAGCTGCATGACAGCAAAGACTACAATCTAAAAAATGGATGTGATAAAAGCAAGTGATCCTACCTGAAAATGTCATCCTTTAGAAAAAAATGTTTCACTTAGTAGACTGGAATTTAATTGACAGTTTGTTTAATTATCAGCTTGTCTAATCTCAAACAGAAGAATCAGGAGGAAGGCTCTCTCCTTGTCTTCATTTATCTGTGTGTCTGCTCTGAACCATCAGCCCTCAATTTCCTGAAAGGGTCAACCTTGAAAAAGAGATTAAATTCCCGCTGAGAATAAACTGTTTGGTTGACAGAAAAGGGAAATTAAAATCTTTGAATTTAATTTCTGCTAATGCTCTGCAACCCTTCATCCTCTCATTTATTATTCTCTATTTGTATCGCTCGTCCTTTCCCCCCACATAGTATCTCAAATGTTGCTTCCTCTAACTGCTTTCTCAACAGGAAGCGCTGCTTCCATAATGGGCTGTAACCTCCATGCAGAGTATGCGCATAGGAAACCTCCTTGCTAAAGATGATCACATAGGTTGTTAATTAATGGAAACATAAAGATAAGTGCATATATATACTAATTATAATTTCTACAAGGGTGCATATTAAATAAACAAGTAAAGAAGCAGACTTTTCAGTTTCTGTTGTATTAAACAGACAAAATGTGATCTACAGACAAATATATCAGGACATAGTATTACTGATTCTATTTAGGCAAAAATATGCAAACATTTGCCTACTCTGCACTATGCGATAGTGATTTAATAGTTCCATGTTGTGTTCAGCTATTGTTATGGCACTAGGCAAAGCAGTGAACAAGAGATAGGATTAAAAAACGGAGAAGAAGAAGTTGGTGTTGAAATGAGGCTGTTGCATGGTGTAGCATGTTGAAGTTGGAAATGAAGTGCAGTAACAAGATCCATCTGTGAATTATTCCTGCTGCTGACAACATAACAAAATGGTGAAGAGGCGAACCTACAAGTAATGTGGTGAGAGACAATGGATTCGAATGTGCCGTTTCCAGATGTTTTTCTGCTGTGCTGTGAGAACTGATTATGCCGTTCAAGACGTGGATTCTGATGTCTGAAAATGATCTTCCAGTCATCAACCCCGGTGGAGATGCATGGCCAGAGATAAGACGGTGTACATTTTGGAGAAAATGTACGACTTTAAAGTGCGCCTTATGGTCGTGAAAATACGGTGGTTAGAACTCCAGCTTTTTACTCCACGAAGTCTAAAGCTGCGTTCACACCAAACACGATTTGCGCATCAGGGGCAGTCAATTTCTGTGGTAAGTCAATAGTACGATTTGAGCTTGGGGCCATCCTGTAGTAGCATGACGTGTGTGGCATGGTAGAGTTTAAATATTTGAACTTTGGCAAGGTCACCATGTCGTATCTACCAATGTTCAGTGACTCGATCAGCTAATATAAGCAGCTATGCTGACTCCAGAAGGCTGGCTGGTGGGCAGAGACAGGGGAGAAGCTGCAGCACTGGGGAGACAGCCTGCTCGGGTCTTTTCCCCCCTATTGTCACCGAGACAATAATAAAGAAAGACCTTCTAATTTTATTCTTGTTTTTATTTTTACCCTCTTGGGTTAATGCAAGACAGTGGGTCAAACTGGGTCACAGAGACAGGAGCACAGCGGAAGGCGGCTGTCATTCAGATGCAGCCCTGTAGCAGGAGTGTACCGGGAGATTCTCTAAATGATCGCATAAACCCAGATGTGACGTGATTACTGATGCTTTTGTAGAGCAAAATTCATGGAAATTCATTTTGGTCACACGTATTACATGCAGCCAAGATGCACATTGCAGAATTGCTTGCACGCATTTTAAGTGCACCAAGGATGAATTTTGTTGTTGATAGCTTTCATGCACCTAAGTGAGTGAAATGTGTTCTCCGCATCCATCCTCTTGGGGAGAAAAAACAGCTGTGCTAAGGAGTCATTTGGTTGTTTTATTGTAAACACAATCGTAATCCTAAATATAACCATTTCTATGCTGCCTCCTTGTGGCCTAGAAAATAGTTCAGCACTGACCAAAGGAAGGTTAGAAAGAAAAGAATAAAAGAGGAAGAAAAACACTCCAACAATAAAGGAATGCAGGCGGTGTCCAAAATTAGCGTAATTTCCGGACTATAAGCCGCTACTTTTTTCCTGCGCTTACAGTCCTGCAGATTATTCAGTGACGCGGCTAATTTATGGAAAAAGAAACACGCATGCCCGGCCGCATCCCAGAATCCTTTGGTGCCATTAGACCCAACGTGCACGTGATCGCCACTACAATATGATGCAGCTTTCAAGTTAAAAGCAATCGTTAAAAGCAGCGTGAAAAAATCCACCATCATCAACGGGTTTGGAAAAGCCGCTCTGCTGCGCGACGGAGAGAACAGCGCATGCTCAGGAGTGAATTTACCTCAGAGTCATAGGTAAAAGCCCATCTATTAGCAGCTCCGTAATATACGAGATGATCTTTTAAACGTACGTTTATTATTGTTTTGTTATGGTTATTATGAAGTGCCTGTTCGTTCATCATTTTATTTTTAATCTGTGTGGTCAGTGCTTTTTTGTGGCAGAACGAAGTATGGTTAGGTGAAGGCTAACATGCACTAACAACATTTAGCCTGGATGAACATGAATCCATGCGGGAAAAGCTGCAATCTGCAGCTTAACTGCACGTAAATATGTGGGATTAACATCAGCCTTTATTTTGTCGGGACACGACTGGAAACACAAATCGATGTGATCGTTTTTACGGTTTCTAAGGACTGAGCAGAATTTTGCATTGAAAAGCTCACAGCCTCCGTGTGAGCTAGAGACATATTCTTCTGCTGCTCGTTCACATAGAGCTGCGGGGCCGATGGCAGTCTGATGGCTCCCACAAGTAACAACGCATCCGCCCCTCATCCACAAAACGTACAGTATTAAGTCCGATTGCTCTGCACAGACACGATTTGCTCTGTCCACCGGCGCAATGGGGATGAAGCGCTACTCCCTGGAGCCGCCCTGGCCAGAGGTGTCGGAGAAGATAGGAAGGGGAGACAAGGAGCGCGCGGGGCGAGCGCGGAGCGCAGAGGTGTCCGCGGAGCAACAGTGTTTGTTGTGAAAGGAAACCTCTGACGCACGTGCCTCGTTGAGGCGCGAGTATCGCGCTGAGTCACGCGCTTTTCAGTCGCCGCTGCTTTATTTTGCTGGTGTTTTTAACCAGCCCTGTTACTAGCATAATGCTGCCGTGACACAAGTTGAAGGAGAGCTGTTCCCGTTCCCCCCTCCATGCACTGCTGCTACTTGTTCATTCTTAAACACATACAAAAGTGTGGCGAGCCGGCCGTTGGCCCCGCCTTTAGCCCCTAAGACTCATGGGAAATGGGGGATCGCGGATGTAAATTTCCTCATCATAACTGAGGGATGTAATGTTGATTATATGGTTAATGTTTGTAATTTTATGTATGATACCTAGATTGTCAATAAGTAAAAAAAAAAAAAAAAACTAAAATAAAAAAAAAAAAAAAAACACAACTGAGGAACTTGTGAACAGAATAGAGGTCCATGCTGTTTGGCAGATGTGGGTGTACTCAAATACATGAGGCTGAGGCAAGGCTGTCTCCTCCCACAGTGTGCTAACGAATCATACTTACTCTGGGAGTCAGAACGTGATTTGTCAGGATGACCATGTTGCCTAATACATGTGGTTGTTTTCCCCAGGGCGTCAAACCTGCCTCTGAGCTTATAAACAAAGAGGCGGTGTTTAAAAGGTTAGGGTTACCACAGTGAAATCATAGTGAGTACAGCGCAAAATAGGTTTTATTTAAAAAAATTTACCAGATGGACTTAACACTCGCTCGCATGATTTCCTACTTAGGTCGATCCATTTGCCCCAATTTTACAAAAAAATGCTGTGGTTTGCACCGGCGTCCATCCAAAATTTGAAGCCAACAAAATGGATTCAGAGCACTAGGGGGTATTCCAAAAGGCAGGTTATGTGAGTTACCATGGTAAATTTGAGACTATGGAAGCGGAAAACCTCAGCTTTCGGTTCCAAAAACTGAGGTATGTTTCAGGGTATGCTTAGTTCCCATTGCAACTCATCCTCTGAACATCACCTGCTCTGGAGCAGGTTTAGTTCAAGGTTAGTTTGTTTTCAGAGAGGTGAAGGAGCATGAAGTGTCCATTTGAAGATGATTTAGTGGATGACGACGCTCAGATAATATTTTTTCCACCGTGAGAGGGTAATAAGACCACATATCGATGTTGTAGAGATAAACTTTTTTACATTGATCTTACTTAATTATTTGCTTCAGTTAAGATAAATAATTTTTTTTAGTTCAGTCAATTTAAAAATAACACGTAGGTATCAGACATTTATTTTACTTTAATTCAAATTCATTCAATTAAGTAGGTGTAACTTTGGTGCTGCTGTTAGATTAGCAGCGCAAGGAATTGTGGGATACCATTCCATTTGCCTGTCTGGGTACAAGTGTAGGTTTTTGTCTAAATATGTTTAGTTGTAGCTGTTTAACTGTGTTTTGCTGAGTTATTTTGTCCTACTATTTTTAATTCTTTCTGCACCATTAGTGAGAGGGAAGGAGAGGATGATGACTTTATTTAGCACCCCTAGTGCAGTAGTATTGTAAAGGAACTCAAGTCACAGTCAGTCACGATATTTAATTGCATGGTATTTATTGTAAATCCACACTGTATTATTTATTTTAATTTTAAAAAATTAGAAAATCTGCAGCCTCTAACTTAGATAAATGAGAGTTCAATAAGTACAATAAGTTAATATGGAAAAACATTTAATTGAATTGGAGTAATATGACATTTAGTTAGATAAATATGTAAATTTGAGTTATATAAACAACTATTGAGTTGGATAGACATTAGAAATTAGGAAGAATAAGTTTCACTCAATTACTGGTTACCAATTGAATCAATTCATTTAAGTTTTATAAGATGTATATATATACATCACAATGTAATTGTAAATGTGATCAGAAACTCATGCGTTTACTCTTTATTTTTTTCCAAGCAGAAACTCTTTTTTGCGCTAAGGGGTTCACCTTTTTTTCTCCAGTTCATCATTCACACTCTCGTTTAGATTATTTATTAGTCAGTAACTCCCTTTTGGAAGAAATTAAAAGTTCCAACATTCATTCAATTATTATCAGTGACCATGCACCAGTTTCTGTTACTATTTCAAGGGAAGTACCCACACCCTCGGGTTCAACCTGGAGGTTTAATACGTCTCTGTTAAAAGACCAGGAATTTATTGAATTCTTTAAAAAAGAGTGGGAAACCTTCTTAGAATTCAACAATACTTCTGAAATATCACCAAGTATTCTTTGGGAAACAGCAAAAGCAGTCATGAGAGGGAAAATCATCTCTTATTCAACGCATAAAAAACGCAAAGAGAAAGCAGATTTATTAGAATTAGAAAATAAAATCAAAACTCTGGAGACTGCTTATGCTGCTTCTGCACAGGGACACATTCTGGGCGACCTGGAAAATTTAAAGCTGCAGTTAAATGACATCATCAATAAACAAACAATTCCAGATACAAAGGCTTCGACTGGAAAGATATGAAAACTCAAATAAATCTGGCAAATTTCTAGCTAATCAGCTTAAAATTAATAAAGAAAAATCAACAATCACTTCTATTATGGACCAAACAGGGAATGTCACCCATGACCCGGTAAAAATTAATAATGCGTTTAAAGACTTTTATCAAAACTTATACACTCCACCGATCAATCCATCAGAACAAAGCATCAACTCATTTCTTAACAATATAAACCTGCCCAAGTTAAACGAAGATCAAATCACAAATTTAGACTCTCCGCTCTCGTTGTCTGAGCTTCATGAAGCTCTGTTACTTATGCCTAACAGCAAAGCACCAGGACCCGACGGCTTTCCTGCAGAGTTTTATAAGGAATTCTGGGAACAACTGGCACCAACGTTTTATAAAACGGTAAAATGTATCAATGAAAGCCAATCTCTACCACCTAACATGAACTCTGCCAACATTATCCTTCTTCTAAAACCAGACAAAGACCCCACGAGTCCTTCAAGCTATCGCCCCATTTCTTTAATTAATGCAGATGTAAAAATTATCTGCAAAGCACTAGCACAGAGAATAGAAAAAGTCACTCCTCACATAATTCACTTTGATCAAACTGGATTCATCAAAGGCAGACACTCGGATGACAATGTCCGCAGACTCGTTAACATAATAGACTTTGCCACCATCAAAAACCAGGAAATGACTATACTATCACTGGATGCTGAAAAAGCCTTTGATAGAGTAAATTGGAAGTTCCTCATTGCTGCCCTCCATAAGTTTGGGTTTGGAGAATCATTCATCAATTGGATCAAAATATTATATCACAACCCCAATGCATCAGTTAGAACTAATAAACAGACTTCCAACAGGTTTTTTCTTGGAAGAGGAACTAGACAGGGTTGCCCACTCTCCCCCTCTCTTTTTGCAATATTTATCGAGCCTCTAGCTGCAGCAATAAGACAGAATGAGAGTATTAAAGGAATTAAAACCAAACACAGCCATCATAAAATTAGTCTCTATGCAGATGACATATTACTGTTTTTAAGTAATATACATTCTGTAAATGAAACAGCAACAATCATTAATGAATTCTCTTCTATATCAGACTATTCCATTAATTGGAATAAATCTGTTTTATTACCACTGAACAGTAGTGCGGAGCAAGGACTCACAATACCAGTTAAATCAGGCAATATAAAATATCTAGGTATTTATTTTTCCCTCAAAATATCAGAACTGGTGCAGCTAAACTACATCCCATTACTGAAAAACATACAGGACGATCTAACATGCTGGACCAACCTGCCTCTGTCCCTTATGGGCAAGGTAGCCACGGTAAAAATGAAAATCTTACCCAAAGTTAATTATCTCTTCTCAATGATTCCCACACAACCGCCATTAAAATGGTTCAAAACATTAGACTCATCCATATCAAGCTTTCTATGGAACAATAAACCTGCAAGAATTAGTCTAAAAACTTTAAAATCTGCAAAAAGCTGTGGAGGATTATAATTACCAAACTTCCACAATTGCTTTCTTGCAAATAGATTACAATACATCTTAAAATGGTTAAAAAATAATCCAGAAACCAACTCATGGTTAGACTTGGAACAGGCGTTATGTGGAAAGATCAACCTGTCAGATCTTCCATTTATCAGCCAAATAGTTAAAAGACAGGATTGTTTCAAAAGTACTAATATAAATGCCACTTTAACAGCCTGGTGGGAATTTCTCAAAATATCAAAATCATCAATTCAACCGTGCAAAATGACACCCATCTGGAACAACCCAGACATCCTCATAAACAAAAAAATTATCCACTTCCCAGCTTGGCAAGCAGGGGGCATAAAACAACTAGAGCACATAATTATTGATAGAAGATTCATAACTCCCCAGGAACCTCAAGACAAACATGGAATAAATGACTTCTTGGAATATCAGCAACTTAAATCAATTATTACTAAAAAGTTTAAATACAGAGACAACGATTTAAAGCTACCAGATGTAGTTACCACTCTGATCAATTTCACAATGAATAAAACTCTCTCCAAAATATACAAACTTTTATGTAATTTAGATAATAATATTTCACTTCCGACAACAAAATGGGATGCGGATTTGAGCATCAGCACAGATGAAAGCTTTTGGTCAGAACTTTGTCTAAACACCATTAAACTGACAAAAAGTCCAAATCTGCAGCTAATCCATTTCAAAACTCTTCACAGAATTTACTACACTGGACAGAGGATGTTCAAGATGGGTCTCAGTAACTCAGACATTTGTCAGCACTGTGACAGTAATCTACCCGACAATTACATGCATGCACTATGGTTCTGCACGCCTGTCCAGGCTCTCTGGCAGCAGGTATGTGCGGATCTATCAGTCTGGCTTAAGGTTTCAATCACAGCTTCACCGTCACTTTGTGTGCTTGGTGACATGAGTGCCATCGATGTAGAAGGAGGACTAAAACCTATCATTTTCATAACTCTTTGCATTGCTAAAAACTATTTTAATAAATTGGAAAAGCAAGAAAAATATAAATATAAGTCAACACAATCTGCTGCTTGATCATATCAGCTTGGAAAAATGTCAGCCCAAGGTTCAAGTAACTTTGAAAGAATTCAGTCTCTCTGGTCTCCCATAGCTAACTCCATGACTTAGGGGGTGGGGGGCCTGGTCGTCGCTGCTCCTTGCCCTTCTGCCGTGGGCTGGGGTGGGGGTCGGGGCCTCCGGTGCCTGGCGGAGGGGGTGGTAGGGGCGCTCCGTTGGTGGTCGGGTCCAGCGCCTGGGTGGGGTGGGCTGTATTATCCCCCCCCTACCCCCCTCTCTATTGTCCCTCTCTCTTTGTTCCCTCTTTCCTTTTCGTCCGGTCCAACACAAAAGATTTTTCAGACATGATTGAAATTAATAAAAGTTTGGCCTCAATTACAAAGGGTTTACCCAGACATACCTTTGGTTTTGTCTGAAGATTAATAACCTCTTGTTAAAAGTAAAATCTGTCAACACAAGGGCCCTCAGCTCTCATCTGTCTGCCCAGCTGTTGGACAGGACAAGTAAAAAAATAAAAAAATAAATAAAAAATAAAAACATTTTTGGTGATGCAGCCATATAACTTTTTTTTTGAGGCATATAATCTTCATATGCACCGTCAATAAAATCTCCGACTGTCTCACTAGTATAAGCGCTCTCTTTGTTCTCCATGCGTTTCATTGTGACTCTGGATGTCGCGATCTGTGAGAATGCCTTTATGTACTTGCATACTCACGCTTAAATGCAGGGGTTACCAAGTCATGTGTAATTATGCAAAATCATATCCGGTCTTTTAGGTTGGCATACTCAGAGTAAGCAAGTTCAGGCGGACTTCAACCAGAGTTCAGGGTTAAAGTCAGGGTAGTTTAAACGTGCTTTCTGGAATACCCCCCTGGGGCCTGTTTCAGGAAGGAGGTTCAACCAACTCTGAGGTTAAACTCGAACTTTGAGTTGGTCAATCGAGAGATTAACAACTCTGGGATTTTTCTGTTTCAGAAAGCTGATCGGAGTTAGGTCAATCCATTCTGAGTGGACTGATTTAGAGTTAAGCGTCGCACCCATTGACTATAAAGCCATTATCAATGGGCGCCAGATATTACGAGGTCACCATGGCAACCGTGGAAAGAAAGGGTCTGCATATTTTTTTAAGCCAGCTGAACTTGGCGTGCTACTGCAGAGTTACAGTGAATATGAGCACATATTCCAGAAGAAAAGCAACACCGCTGCATCTGCAAAACAGAGACAGTTAGCATGGGAAAACATAGCTGCTCAAGTTAATGCGTAAGTTTGCATTTAAATCATTGTTATAAAATATTGGCTGTAATAAATTATAAATAGCGTAAGGTGTGAAAGAAAAAATGGCGATATTTAGGTGTACTTTTGAAGTGTTATTCCTGGTGTAATTGCATGAAATGCTGCATAGTGTACAGAACCAATCTGGGGGAAAATGCATTAGCATTCGGTAATGTTTAGAGGACTTTATTAACCTTCCCCTCTTACAAACGTTGGTCCTTTAATATTAATACATGCAATTGTGTTTTTAAAGGAACTTTTGTCTACCGCAGCATTGATCAAGTGGTATAGGTTTATATGGGATTAAGAAAGTAAGCAGTGCTAGAAAATTGTGTTTCCAAAAGTAATTGTTTCATTAATCTAATTCAATGTCCTGATTTCATTTTTTCATGTAGATGCAATCCTGCAGAATTAAAAAGAACATGGCAGCAGCTGAAATGAAATTATAAAAACATGAATTCAATCAGATCAAATTTGAGCATGATGACATGGATGTAGGCTTTGTTGACAATATTTGACATATGGAAACATTTTACATAGCGCACATATCTATCTAATGTTGTTTCATTGTATATATATGAATTGGCTACGCGGCAGTGATGGCAGCTCAAGCAAAAAGCATTAATGGGGAAATGACAGAAGATAGAGGTCTAGGTCTCTAAATCCTCATGCGACGTAAATGTAATTCTCTGCAATTAGTATCGGCCTCCTCGTCTATTGGATCCTCCAAGGACAAGCCATTCTTGTCCCTTGGACGGAATCTCTGTGTGGCCGGAAATTTGGGCAATGAAGGTTAAAGCAAAAAATACCGCCGTCTTTAAAAGGGAGGATGGCAGAAACCAAGTTTAGAGAATAAAAACCTGCTCCCGGCCAGAGTTAGGCTCACAGCATAAGTAACCATAGACACTGACTCAGTATAAGTTACCTCTCTTTTCAGAAACATGGGTTTTGACACTCTGCTTTCTCTGGTTAACAAACCTCCCATTCTAAACGGAAAACCAAGGGTTTCCCTGATTTCAGGGTTAACGCGCTCAGAGTATACATTTAACCTTCTTCTTTCTGGGAAACAGGCCCCCTGGTGTCATGTGGAGCAACTTTTTTCCCCTGCACTGCACTTCAGCCACCCCTAATTGCCTAACTCACTTCACCGTGTCTCCTCCTATATAGAGTGATATTTATACATACGGTGCACACAAAACTTTCTAAGTTACAAAAATATTAAATATCTGCTTTCCAAAAGAAAGGTTTTTTGCTTGATTTTTTTTGCTTTTCAAATTTTTTATTTCTGCTTTTCAAAAGCTGTTTTTCTTTACCGCTTAAATGTTTCACATCCGTTGTGTGTCATCTATTTTTCCTATCTTTGGTTTGCTGTCTTCAAAGCATACACTGAGCTGGTCTAAATTCTAATCAATCAGGTGTCTCTGTCTCACATTGACACTGCTTGGAGGCAGAAATGGATTTTGGACTTTGTATCTCCTCTGTTGATGTGACCGACTGCTGTTTTTAACAATTCTGGCCCGTTTCTCTTAGAGTAATACCCAGAAGGAGCAGCTAAAATCAAACCGAGTTTTTTCATTATTAATGTTAGTAGTGATAGCGTGTTTAATATATCTGCACCAGAAAAAAACAACGTCCGAGCTCCGACTCTGTCCAGCCGGTAGTTAAATTTTATTACAGTTTGGAGTTGTATCTGAAGTATTGTATTATTGTAATCAATAAATGTTGAAATATGATGAAAAAATATACTTTTTCATGGTAATTTCTTTTACTTTAGACGAAAGCACAGGAGTTCGTAACCCTTGTGTGCTTTATCATAGGAGCACTAAAATTGGGGGATTAGGTCTTCATCTAGACCCAGTGTTTTCCAACCTTTTGAGCCCTGACACACTTTATCCTTGACAAAAATCCTCACGGCTTTACCAGCATCCAAAAAAGGAGAAACTCATAGTTTGTAGTTCTGCAGCCCCTCCGCAATCTCACATGCATTTTTGTGATAATTGTGGCAGAAAAGATTTAAAAACTGTTTGATGTGTGTTTGTTGTGGTTTTAAGACCTTTAACAAGAAAGACTCTGTGTGACGCCCCTCACTTTAACCCACTGCATCATAGGAGATGTAGTGGAAACAACCGCTAGTGTAGACAGACTCACTTCCTGAGCTTCATGGTTTTGTTCCTTGTTCCACGTCTGATACGTATCGGGAAGCTACACCCCTGAAGGCGAGCTTTAGCTGGTATTTTTGTTGGAACTGGCGACTTTATGAGCAGAATCAGGAACAAGAAGTAGAAACTTTGACACCACTTCTGATTGTTTAGAAGGATGGCGATGTGATTAAGCCTCCAAGAATGATTGGGTGAAGACAGTTAAGGGTGGACTTTTCTGAAAACAGCTCTGGTGCAGCTAAATTGCGTACCGTCACATTCTTATCCAAGATGTCAAAGAAAGAAAAAAGTATTTTACAATCTTTCATATTTCTAACTGCTCAGTGTTTTATCAGGGCCTGTTTGGATGAACAAAGAGCTGATATCCTGGAAATGGGAAATGTGTTTAGATCAGTTAATGAGGGCAATTTCCCACAGCACACCTGACCATCTCCACAGCACACTACACCTGTTGAAAAATGTTGATCTAGACTCCACAAGATGGTCGCTGAATATTTTTTCTTCAATGATTTGTGATCTTCACTGGTGTCCATGGACCGATAGAAATCCTCTTCTTCTTTATCCACCTTTGTCATGGTAGGGATAACATGTGTGCAAATTAATGGGGTCTGGGGATAGCACCAGAGGTTAAAAATAAAAAAAGCTTCGGTGAAAATTAACATGAAAGTTAAAAATGCTTCTTTTGTTGCATACATTGAGTCTGCTTTGGTAAGCTATCATTCTTTGGCTTGCTACTGCTGTTAATCTATTCCAAAACACTTGTGCTGTAGAATGATATCATATGTGCTTTAAATATTTTTTGTTTTGTTTTTGTAACGAATTTTGAAAAATTAAACTTTTTGCAATATTTTGCTACAGTGGATTAAGAATAGCACGCCCAGACTTGTAGATTTAGCGTGTCATCTAGTGATACAACTTAACAGTTTCTTTTACAGTTTCAGGAGATCCTCGGACATAAATTAACAAATCTGACTTATTAAAAAATAATCAATGCTGAAAAAATAAAAAAAAAGTAAAATAGTATATGTTAAGATCAAAAGATTAAAAGTCGCCCTTACTCAATGTGTTACGGTAAAGTTAGAACCTTGTGTTTATGTGTGTGTTCATACAAGGGTGCTTTTCTACGGTAACTTCTTTGGCTCGTGTCGGGTATTCTGTAGCAGAGCTGCGCATGTGCAATGTTAAATTGTGTATATTGAGACTTTCATGATCCGAGGAGCATGTGCTACGTCTTTCCCCGTAACAGCGAATAAATGTACTGTTATGCACAAAAGAAAGTGGCTCACGTTTCTTCATCTAACCTGCATAAAGAAGACGAGCAGACACACGTTCCCTCATCCCTCTACAGGTTATAGGCCCAGGCGGACATTTTCACCCGATGCGATGCGGAGGAATGAATGAGCGCTGGTATCAGCGGATTCATGCGTCTAACGGACTTGCTACGTATTCAAGCTGCCGTTAAGAAAGGTGAAATTCCAGAGAAAGCAGAAAGAAAGAAGCTAAAGACAAGTTTGCTAAAATGAGCTGTGTTCGGGCGAAAACCTGAAAAAAATGGCAAGCGAACTAACAACATAGCCTAACAGACTTCTTGGCCTTCAAACAACAACTAGTATTTGTGGTTCAAGAGGAAAAGATATGAACTATGCGGAAACACGTTTTCTCGGACATTTACAGCAGAAGCAAGAAATATCCATAATGAACCTGCTTGACCGAGCAACTAGCTAATGATCAAAAGCAAGAAATACTGCTATATAAAGGTTAATACGGCTAATTAGCGATAAGAAGCATCACTCATCAGACTATGAAGCCGCGGACAGAGGCAGAAAGCTCTGAAGATTCTGAAGACCACTACTGGGGAAAAATGCAACCCAAGAATCATAAACCTCTACCGCGCTAACGAAGTTGAAGATGGCAAAAATGAGTCGCGTGGCGGTTACACATGATAAGAGGCGAAAACACAATCACAGCTCGTGATGCGGGGGAGAATATGAGTGGCGGACTGCTCATCGCCATGATCTAGGTGGACTCCCAGACTCATTTAAACCACTTTGCTTGGAGTGCACATAACTCAAGAATGAAGATAAAGTAACATTCACAGACTTCAGAGGAGGAGTTAGAGAGTCTACGAAGAGGCAGAAAAAAAAATGAGCAAAGGCAGAATCAACGAACAACGTGATGAAAACTCATAAAACAGAACAGATGAAAATAAGCTCGCACCTACCACAGAAAAGAAGAGGCTGGTGACATGCTACAAATGTGGAAAAAAGAGGACACATAGCAAGAAGATGCCAACAGAAGGTGTGGTTTTAACTTTTGCAAGTAACACATAAAGAGACAATATGTAAGAAAAAGGGGGAAACGAGCGGCGTCCGGAAGGTGGAGGGCATGAAGTGGAAAGCACAGACCACTTCTTCAAGGCCAAAGCAGAGGGCACCAACAGAAAAAGGTGAAAATGAAGGCATCATGGTGACATGGCGGCACATCCCACATAAGTGAATGACTCAGGAAATTCACCGACTGATGGAATCCTTATCTAATCCAGAGGCACACAGTGGAGTTAGCTGTGGGACGAAGGTCAGCGGGACAAGCATAGCGCAGAAGGAACAGCGATTGATACCTGGTGACTGCTGGACAGCAACTTCGGAGCATATCTGAGAGATGCCCTCTTCATGTAGCCGATACCCATGACATCACTTCTCGATGGCAAGAGCAGCAAATGAGGGGACAACCATCACACATTCAAGAAGAAGCCACCTGATAACAAAAAGCAGATGCAGTTTAGTATTCATGAAAATGAAAAAACTGTACTATTTACCCACTATTGAGAATAAATAAGTGACAAATGTAAACAATTCGCGATATTCCAAGGTTGGCATGAAATGTGGGTCATTACGAATTTTGTGACATAAGAAAATTTACTTAGAAATTAATGAGGTGTAGAAAAAGGAATGAAACAAGGGGATGTGCATAAACAAGTGAACCCATGCAGAGTATGTACAGAAGGTAAAACCACTCAGACAAGAAACAGGGAACCAGATGTAAGGCTGAAAAACCACACAACTAGTACATACAGATCTAGCTGGTCCCTATGCAAACTAGTTTAGATGGGTACAGATACACACAGTCTTTTACTGATGACTACACGGGGACTGTTTTTGTATATTTCCTTAAAGCTAAAAGTGATGCAGTTTATTAGGCTGAAGATTTATAGCTGATCTTGGCACCATACGGTGAAATAAGGTGCAGATTTTCAGACACTTATGACCAAAAACAGAATCAGACACGAAAGGTCTGCACCGTACTCACCTCATCAGAAATGGCACAGCAAAGGCTGGCGTGCTCTTTTGGAAATGAGCGAATGTTTGGTGGAAGGCGGGTTTATAGATAAGTTTTGGAACTCATAATGCGAATAGCAGCTTACATCAGGAACAGGTGTTACAGCAACATGAGATGTTAACAGAAGTAACCAAATATTTTCATAAATTTGGTTCCATGTTAGCCTACAAACAAAGATAAAGGGAAGTTTGAGTCAAGATGTAAGGAAGGGAGTTTTTGTTGAATTATGACAAATATAGCCCAGCTTACCTAGTCTATTACCGAATGATAAAGTCCAAGCTTGGCTGGTAAAGTTCATTAATAGGGATACAAGTGAAAGAAACACTTTTACCAATATTTTGCTACAGTGGATTAAGAATAGCCGCGCAGACTTGTAGATTTAAGCGTAATGTCAGTAGATAAACTTTACAGTTTATTTTACAGTTTCAGGAGATCCTTAAATTAACAAATAATTAATAAATCTGGCTAAATAAAAAATAATCAATGCTGAAAAAAAAAAAAAAAAAAGAAAAGTAAAATGGTATGTATTTAAGATCTAAAAGATTAAAAGTGCGCCACTTACTCAATGTGTTACGGTAAAGTTAGAACCTGTGTTTATGTGTGTGTTCATACAAGGTGCTTTCATTAACCTGTTCACGAGTGATGTCGGGGTGATTCTGTAGCAGAGCCTAACGCATGCAATGTTAGGTGTGTATGAAGACTCCATGATCCGAGGAGCATATTAACTCACGTCTTTCCCCATGTGAATAAATGTGCCCCTGTTATGCACAAAAGAAAGTGGCTCTCGTTTCTTCATCAACATAAAGAGAGGACACGGAAGCAGACCCGTTAAACAAATATAGCCCAACTTACCACCTAGTCTATTACCGAATGAAAGTAAAGTCCAAACGCCTGGGCTGGTAAGTTCGTATGGGGATACAAGTGAAAAAAGAAACACAAACAACAGAACCATTTTTGGAGTGTGTTGATGGAATGTTTCCTAGAGAAACAAATGACGATGATCCAACAGAGATGGAAAAAGTAAGGGATAAAAAATGTTGACACTATTTGTGAGGTTCACCAAACTCTCACAGAAGAGTTGATTACGATTTGATTTGAAAATAAGTTTATTTCAAGCAATCAGAAATAGGAGTAATACACACAAAAAGCAATATAATCATCAGTTATACATTCATACGGTAACTAATCAAACTTAGGATAATTAGACATAATTAATAAAAATTGCTTGAAGGAATTGGAAAAGCGAACTTATAATCCCACCCCGTTATACTATAACCATTTTATTACATGATTTATCAATATCCGGTTTCTAGCTTTTATCAGACAGAATTAAGAATCATAAGGTATCAATAAAACACTTTTTAAAGATGAAATTACTTAAGTACTAAATCAAAAATAACTTTAAGAAATCAACATAGCAAATGCAGCATCTGAAATATATGCAAATTATGTTACTTTTTAAAGTCATTCATATGCTTTAAAACATAATACTATATCAGTAAAATAGACACAACCTGTTTCAGGAGTTTCATAACAAGAATTTCATCAAGTATCAAAGTTAAAAACATGTGCAAGTATACTACATTGGGAAAGATTTTTGAATCATTTTATCAATTTTAGAACTAGTGAAGTAATATCATCAAGAATCAATCAATTTAACAATTTTCAATAAGTGATTAATCATTTGTTTTACTTTTAAATTTTTTTTTTTTTTTTTTTTTACTCAGCAAGGTAATGCTGTGGGGAAAAAATAAAAGGGTCATAATCTGTCGATTGTCCAAGGTTGAGTATTTGCTATTTTTACTGATAACAGCTGATCTTCTGGGTTCAAAACAGTTAATAGTTCTCTTCGATGTGTTATGTCTGCAGACGGCCAGATTCCAGATCCATATCCTTCTTCAGCTGATATCAGCTGCGGTGAAAGTTGAGGTCAAGTTGTCTGCAGGTCAAAACTCTTTCTGCTGTTATTCAGGTGGCGTCAGACTTATGGAGAAAGTGAAGATTCAGGTGTCATATTTCTTGGAAGTGTTGGCTCTTTGATTTATTTCTCCACGTTGATTCAGGCGACCGTGATCAAGCACTTCTCAAGAATCCTTCATGGTGTTCCGCGACCATAACCTTGGTGCGGTCCTCTGGACCAGCCGGTTTGACATAAATCCTGCAGCCTTTAACCCAAGTGTTCTCAATCTGCTTACGCTTCCTGGCCGTGCATCATTTTGAATTTCAGCATTCCTCCTGGTCAGATGGTCGTTCAGATAAACCTTGAACCCTTCAGGTTTTCCTTTGGTTCATCAGAGCTAGCTTGTGTTTGTGATTCTAAACCTGATGAGGATAAACTGGTTTATCCGTCTCCTTTCCTGGGGAGCAGGTGGCAGATCTCGATGGTATTGAGATCCAGGGAAATCCCTTTAGATGTGAGAAATGAATGTATTTGCTGCTCCATCGATGCATCATTCTCCGCATTAGCACTGCTAGCTACGCTAGCGCTAGCATTAGCAGTGCTAGCTCCAGCTGCATTCAACCGCTCGAGGCTTGATTGGTGCCAGTGAGAATGACATTATTCATCGCTACTTGCTGTTCCACATCGTCAGTCTTTTCTCAGAATCTCGACCAGTTTCTCCTATTAGTTTTGAACTGAAATCCTTGGAACTCTTCCATCATCTCCCAGGTGGCGTTAGTTTAGCCGACACTTGATCCGCCGAAAACTTTTAAGCGTTTCTTGAATAATGTCAAGAGATTTTTTGAGCTCTTCATATTCCTGGGGTTTCTTGAGAACATGGTCAGCTCTCTTTGGAAAAAATCAACTTCTTAAGTAATTTGAAGATAGTATCCGCGGAAAACCCCGCGACCCGTCCTGCATAACCCGGAACCCGGAAGTATAGAGTCAAGAGCTTAATCCTGTTGTGGGAAACCCGGGAGACAGCTCAAGAAAGAATCGACTCGAACCAAAAAAAGAAACGGCTTATCTCCAAGACTATATTGCACAAAGTAATGATAATCTTCAAATGTCCTTAGATTTCTGTTAGAGAGCAGTATGTGATCTCCCCAATGATGCACCTACCAGGAAGCAGTAGGCTATAACCAAAAGAAGAACAGATTTCAGTGAGACTTTTTCCTTTTTCCAGACATGACAAGTTAAGGATAATTGATGCAAAGCAGCACAGGAAGGTTTAATCCTACACCAAATGGATGTAGGAGACAGCCCTATTGCATGCTCCAATAGACTGTGAAAATATTTGTCTGGAACAACCAGAGGTTTTGAAGAAAATGAAATCAGGTCAAAAACTGAGTATCATATTCACTAAGTCACTTTACGGGCCTAAAGCAATCAGGTGAAAACTGGAACTTATTGCTGCACAAGTATTTGACGGAAAACGGTTTTGTACAGAATCCTGCAGATCACTGTCTCTATTCTATGAAAAGGGAGGATGAAAAAGTGATCCTTGTGATTTGGGTTGATATTATTTTGGCTGGAAGCAGCGGGCACAAACTCTAAGTGATGTAAAGCAAATGTTAACTGACAGATTTAAAATGAGATTTGGGCAGATTGAAACACTTTTTGGGTATTGATTTCCGTAAAACAAAAACCAAGTCAAATGTACTTGAAAAAGATACATAAATAAGATCTTAGAAAATTTGGAATGGAAGACTGCAAACCAAGGGGGCAGCAGACAAAACTGGTCTATTCTACTGACAGCGGAAAGAAATGACAGGCGTAAGAAAGTACAGGAAGCAGTAGGAAGTCTAATCTACTTGTCAGCTTGTACTAGGCGGACCTGAGCTTTATTGTGAGCAGACTCTCTCAACATTTTGGGATCCTACAGAGAACACTGGAACAGTGTTAAACATATTCTCAGGTATCTTAAAGGTACTCAGGAAAAGGAGTTGTGCTTTAACAAAAACTCTTCAGGTATGTTTTAGGTCTCCAGGTTTATTGTGACGCTGACTGGGCATCCAATGAAAAGGATAGGCGCCCAGTGTTTCAGAAATTTACAATAATAGTCTAGTGGAAAAAGCTCACTCATTTCTTGGAAAAAACAAAAAAGACAACCCACAGTGGCACTTTCCTTATGTGAAGCAGAGTACATGTCTCTTGCAGCAGCTTCTGAGGTCATTTACTTAGAACAGTTACTCACTGGCCTAGATGGTTGACTAATAAAGACAAGAAGTGTTTGAAGACAATCAAGGCACCATAGCTCTAGCTAAAACCCTGTTAACAGGCAAGGGGTGCAAGCACATTGACGTAAATACCATTTCATCAGAGAGATGCGTGACAAATTAGGAAAGTTTTGTTAAACTACTGTCCAACTGATAAAATGACCGATGTGATGTGAAGCCAGCAACAAGCTAAAATACAAAGGTTTTCCCAGAATTTGTTTGGTGTTTAATATGTTAATGTGAAACAGATAAGTGAATCAAAATTTAACACAGTGAGCTAAGTTCGAGTGGGGGTGTTAAGATCTAAAGATTAAAGTGCGCCCTTACTCAATGTGTTACGGTAAAGTTAGAACCTGTGTTTATGTGTGTGTTCATACAAGGTGCTTTACGGTAACCTGTTCACAGTGATGTCGGGTGATTCTGTAGCAGAGCTGCGCATGTGCAATGTTCGGTGTGTATGACAGACTCCATGATCCGAGGAGCATGTGCTACGTCTTTCCCATGTGAATAAATGTGCCTGTTATGCACAAAAGAGAAAGTGGCTCTACGTTTCTTCATCAACACGCAAAGAGGACACGGAAGCAGACACCGTTCCCTCCATCCCTCTACAGTATGAATTACTGTTAAAATGATTACAAATGTAATTTTCTTCATCCAAAGAGACAAAATCCAGGGTAAAAAGAGCTGGTTTAGCTGAGCCTCAGTAGCTAGACACCATGTTAGATAAACACAGCGATTTGATTGGTTAGAATCTAGACCAATCAGCAGGCTGTTTGATGGCAGCGTTGTCACAGTACACTGAAACTTTTGTCAGCAAATCAAAGATAGGAAAAAAGTGAGATGACACACAAAGCATGGGAAGATAATTGCTTTGCCAACGCAAAAGAAATTTGAAAGCAAAGAAAAATTTTGGAAAAAAAAAAAGGAAAGGAAATATTTAATATTTGCATTTGCAACTTAGAAAGTTTTGTGTGCAACATGCTGGCATAAATATCACTCAATACTCCTATTTAACCTCTCTGTTGGAGGCCTGACCAGACTGGATGCCGTGTGAGTGCCTCTCACTTGTTTCAAGTTGTGTAAAGACTGGCAGCTGCAATGGAACTGGACTGGATACAGTGCAAGCCCTGGGTTATTGGCTTATTGTGATTTTATGGAACAAGAGTATAATAGATAAGAACCTACATTTTACCACAGTGACACATCACTCAGATGTAAACTTTGTCACACTAAAAAAAAAAAGAATCCAGACTAAAGTGAAGATTTTAACGCTGAATTCACTGTATCCTCACCAATAATCTGATCAGAAGTAAATTGAAAATTGTGGCACACTGGATTAAATTGATTTGCTCTCTCTCACCTGCAGTGAACCATAGAGGGTTCAAATAAGCTTCTCAAGTGATGTGTGTTAGAGGTCACACTGAGTTTTAGAAATCAAGACTTCTTTAGCGATTGAGGCCAATCTTGCATACATTTATATCTGTCATGGTTTAAGTTTCTTTTGTCATGGTTAAGTTCTGTTTCCTGTTTTATTTTGAAATGTTTCCTGTCTTGTCATGTTCTTGAGTTTTTAATTCCTTGTCCCTATCTGTCCTGATCGTGTTCACCTGTGTCTTGTCTGCCCTGCCTGTATTTAAGTCTCGTCTCTCCCTTCCTCTTGTGCTGGTCCATTAGCTCTGTCTGGGTGTTCTTGTCTTCCTGTCCTGTTCCATGTTCCTTGCCACACTCTTGTCCCATGCTCCATGCCACGCCAATGTAAATTTTGTTTTGTTCTTACATCCTGCTCTGCAGTGCTTTTTGTTTGTTTTTTGTGAATTAAATACATTAGTCTCTGGTCCTCGTGCCTCCGCCTCTGCTACTGGGTCCTACCGGCTCTCGAGCCACCCCACCACCTTGACAGAATGGACCAGCCATTTTTTCTGGACCCAGCGGAGCGGGACATGTTTTTTCTGGAGACCTACTGCCAGGAAGCAGAAAGGACCAGAACTTTTTGGATTCTTGACCAGGCCAAGTTTTCCTCACCTCCCTGGAGTGGGAGCCGCCCGGACTACACTGGGAGCCATCTCGCCATGAGGGGGGGTCGTCGTCGCCGCCGTCCCCGACAGTCACGTTCAGTGGTGGTCCCAGATGCCCTACAACCACGCCCAGTGGTGGTCCCGGACGCACCACAGCCATGTCCAGTGGTGGTCCCGGACGGACCCCGACCCGTCCCTGCTCCCAGGGGGGTGCCGCCTGCGCCCCGTCCCGGCTCCCAGGGGGGGTGCCGCCTGCGCCCCGACCCGTCCCGGGTCCCAAGGGGGGTGCCGCCTGCGCCCCGACCCGTCCCGGCTCCCAGGGGGGTGCCGCCTGCACCACGACAGGTCCCCACTTCCAAGGCCATGCCTGACCCGCCAGAGCTCGACTGCTGGCCCGACCTACCAGAGCTCGACTGCTGGCCCGACCCGCCAGAGTTCGACTGCTGGCCCGACCCGCCAGAGCTCGACTGCTGGCCAGAAGACTCCAAGACCGACTCCAAGCCCGACTCCAAGCCCGACTCCAAGCCCGACTCCAAGCCCGACTCCAAGTCCGACTCCACGCCTGACTCCACGCCTGACTCCAAGCCTGACTCCATGCCTCGCCGGACCGCTCGGCCCCCCGGCCGTCCTCCGGACCAGCCTCGCCAGACCGCTCGGCCGTCCGCCGGACCTGCCTCGCCGGACCGCTCGGCCCCCCGGCCGTCCGCCGGACCTGCCTCGCCGGACGGCGCGGACCCCCGGCCGTCCTCCGGACTCCTTGGACTCTTATGCCCGTTGAGGTTTGTCCTGTCCTGTCATGGTTTGAGTTTCTTTTGTATTGGTTTTTGCTTTCTGTCTTGTTCTGTCATGGTTAAGTTCTGTTTCCTGTTTTATTTTGAAAGGTTTCCTGTCTTGTCTTGTTTCTTGAGTTTTACTTCCTTTGGTCCCCATCTGCCCTGATTGTGTTCACCTCTGTCTTGTCTGCCCTGTCTGTATATAAGTCTTGTCTCTGCCTTCCTCCTGTGTCGGTCCATTATTCCTGTCTTGGTGTTCATGTCATGCTGTGTAGTTCCATGTTCCTCGCCACGCTCTCGTTTCATGTTTCACGCCACGCCAATGTAAGTTTTGTTTTTGTTCTGACATCCTGCTCTGCAGCGCTTTTTGTTTGTTTTTGTGGATTAAATCCATTAGACTCTGATCCTCTGCATCTGGGTCCAACCGGCTCTCGAGCCACCCTCCACCGTGACACTTGGCAAATCAGCACCCCTGCTCTACACCATTGGTATCAAACAAAAGGGTGTGAGTTACTGCTGCAAATGAATGCTGGGAGACATTCCCTGTCCTGCTCTTTACAGTGTGGTTTGTGGTGCAAACCTGCACTAATTAGTGTAACCACAGCTCAATAGCTGTAGATCATTGGTACTCAGTCACCCACCATGGGAGGCCCACTGGGGGCTTATTCACTCATCTATCACCTCAGGGACCATGACAACAGAAGGGCTGTCAGCCCAGGTGATGAATGTAGGCAGTGCTCTGCACGCAGAGGAAAATTCAATAGATCAATGTACGGTAAAAAGTCTCAACTCCAAATGCTACATATCTATTATAGGCAGTGTTAAAGGGTCATTACATTTCATTTGCATGAATGCGTTTGACATTTAAAATGTTAGTCTGTGTGATTATTCCCTCTTTTATTTTGGCACCATTGTACTTAACTGTTAAAAGATCAGCTGCCAATCAAACTCAAAAACAGGCTATGGCATTTTTTTGTTTCTTTTATATCCAGTCTGTCTATTTTATCCTCTGTTCAGCTTCAGCAGCTGTCATTGCTCACAATATTTACTTGTCAGTTCCTTGGCACAGAAAAAATCTGCAGTTCCCCTCTAAGCTCTGTGTATATTTAACCCCTTCCACTAATTAAAAAAAAAGAATAAATCAGGTTTTCATAAATGTGAAACAAATTTTAAAAATGCATATAGTAAGACAATATACATAAGGTCTCTTTGCATGGCATGCTTAGATCTACACCAAGTTATTAAATATTTTATTAGTGGAAGGAAACAATTGATGTGATTGAAATTTTCCATATTTTTTGTAAAATAAGCCACAGCAGCCTAAAGAATCCATATTAAAGAAAATTTATATATAATTCACACTTTTAGGAGAGCATTATTTAACAAAATATGGAAAGAACATAAATTTCTTCTTGAAAGGCTATTCATAATAACTGAATATATATGCATGTTTCACCACTTTAACACATTGTTGTTTAGTTAGAATCATAAAGAATAGGAGGGATCTTGTCCCGTCTTTAGCCTTCTCTTCTGTCCATGTTCTCTTGTGTCTCACCTGTTCACCTCTGCATATTTACTGCTGTTTCAGCTCACTTCAGTGCCAGTTTATTTACTTTGTTCTAGTAGTACTTCGGCTCTAGGTTTTTTTTTGTGAAGGTTGTCACCAAGTGTGATTGCTGTAAATTTTTGTTCTCCTTTTCAGTTTTTTATGGTCTGACCTGACTAGACGAATAAACAGGCAGTTGGCAACTAAACCTGTGAAAGTGTACGCTCAGTGGCAGGGTTAGAACACCAAGGCTAGAAACTGAACAGTACTGGAAAGGTATGGGAAAAAGAGACAGCAATGCCCAATGGCTGGTCTCTTGGAGAAAAGAACATTGCAACCTCCCTGAACAGAATCCAGTAACCATCACAGTGGCGGACATCCAAGAAAGAGTTCCAGGTATGAAGAACTGGACAGCACTGGGGCCCTGACATGATTACATACCTACTGGCTAAAGAAACTCACTGCACTCCATGAGCACCTGGCAGTACAAATGAACCAGTTGCTAAGAGATGGGACTCACCCCAAATGACTAACAGGAGGGTGAACGATCCTCATCAAGAATCATCCCTCAAAGGGTACAATCCCATCCAACTACCGGCCAATAACCTGTTTCTCCACAATATGGAAGCTCATGTCAAGCATCATTGCAACCACATGGATCAATGCATGATCAACACACAGAGGGGTATTGGTAGAGACTCCAGAGGAGCAAAATAACAACTCCTAGTTGACAGAACAGTCGCTCGAGACTGCAGATCACTACACACAAATCTGTGCACAGCTGGATTGATTACAAGAGCGTACAGCGATGGGAACATCAGGAAGAAGGATTATGAGAAACTGGAGAAATACCACAGACTCAAAGAAGAACTGGAGAAAGCATGGAAAGTGAAGGTGACAGTGAAGTGTGACAGTGAAGTATAAGTTGCTTCTTTTTTTTGCGTGCATAATTTGGCCAGTAGTCCAACTTAAACTTGTGCAAGTTAGACGTGTTTTTTTAAAACAAGCAACTAGACACTTATTTCTGCAGCTTCTCTTGTGGCACCCCAGTAGATGAAAATGCTCCTGAATAAGAGCCCTCCCTGCTGATGAGAAGACAGGAAGTAAAGTCTCCCAAGGGGAAGTATTAGTTGAAATTAGGTTTTGCTTACAATATAGTCTGAAATAGACATCACACAGGGATGTTGTTGACCAATATTGATCACATTTCTCAGTTAAAACGATGTTTGAAATCTTGCTGGGTTTGTTCTTATGGTCTGTTAACTGTACACATGGCACTAGGTCATTAAAGTTACTAAAAACAACATTTTTCTGTTTATCCATTTTTTCTCACTAAAATTAGCTCCCAGTCTAATGTCGAGTTCTTAATATGGCCCTCCCCTACTACCACTTTGAGAACCTCTGCACTCTAGAGTACTGTTTATGTGCATTTGCTGCTGACAGCAACGCCGAAGAAGCTTTGGCCTCTGACTGTTCGAAGTCCACAGACAATGTGGAATTCAAAGTGATATAAAGAGTGTAATCGACTTCTTAGCATGTTCTTTCTGCAATGGTTCTCTCAATAATTATTCATATGTTGCGCTGATATACTAGATTCCCCATTAAGCTAATTAAGCATGAATGTGTAATGGTAGTAATGTGTGCATAAATGTCTCCCATAGGTGCAACTTATACTCCAGTGTGACTTTTATATGTTTTTGTCTTCCTTGTTATTCATTTTATTGTATCTGTGACTTGTACTCCTAAAAAATATATAGTATACAGGTCACAGAATTAGTTTTGAGTGAAACCACAATAACTTTTCTACTCAGAGGGAAATCTGAGTTTATGGGTTGACTACATAGTTTACGATTGCTCAAAACGCATTCAAAAATTGCCTCCACCTCTTCCAGATCCACAAAGAAGGTTGATGAACTGAGACACCGTGGATTCATGGGGCGTTTATACAGAAAGTAACTAACAGGACACACACAGAAATCTATGAGAGTGCAGAGAACCAGAAAGGTTATGTCTGTAATTTAATTGCACCTCCTGAGAAAATGACTGAGGCAAAGTTTAGTAATTTTTTAGTCAGGAGACTGAGACAATATGGAAGAATATGGGTTCTAGGGAGAGCTGAAAAACAGCAAGGCATTTTGGTTAAACAGAAGTCTACTGAATACCAGTTTCCATGCTTATCTTTAAAATATATTTTACACAAAGAATGTGCCATAAAGAGCAGTAAAAAGGAAACTGTACTCATTATCCCAAGATTGCTCACATATTCTCTCTGATACTGATTCAACAGGCTCGGCACAGCACGTCATGAGTGCTTTCAGAAAGTGTACCAGCCGTTGCAAAACCAATTGTGCGACAAATAATGCCATAGCAATTTGTCCCTGCACATCTCCACTGTCAGGTCAGGAACACATTATTTTTTTTCCATTAGAGTCTGCTGTCATACCTTAAAAGAGAGAGCGATACATTAAATTCAACTGAAAAACAGTATGAGAATGGTTTGTCTTTATGCGTTGAAGTGTGACAGTATAGAGTTTTGCTTTAAAGCTGCCTGGATTAAACCTTTAACTGATAAAATTTTCTTTAATTTGTAGTAGCTTTGGTGTACCATTAATATAAACTAACCTTAAATGTAAAAGGTTAACAATGGAAAGTCATGTTTTGTTTTGCCAACAACAGAAATGTTTGCAGTCCTTTTATTTGCAAAAATATATTATTTTTAAAAGCAATTATTTTTCTTGTTTGTAGTGTGGTTGTTCTGGACATCATAAGCACATCACTTAAACTTCCACTCCGAACATCTTTTGATCCATTTTCAAAGCGTTTTTTTTCCCTAAGTGCTATCTTTTTCTACCCACCCTAAATGTCCCATTCTGCATGGGAGATGTAGCATGGATGAGATTGACTGACAAATTAAACTGTCAAGCAGGACGCAGAATTTAAAAAAAATGTTGAATTTAAAAGATTTCTGTGAAACAGCAACACAAGGTTAACCACAAAATGTATAGAGACTAATATTTTATTTGTACAATTTTTTAAATGATTTGTATTGATTGGTTAGTGATTGTGTTAAGTAACATTAGCCCCAATTGATGCTTGCGTTGAAACTAAGTGACACTTCTATGTGACTTGGTACAATCATTATGAAATCAAGCCAAACCAACCAAGGGTTTGTATTCTCAGCTTCTTCACCTATTGAATAATTATGAAGAAAACTTTTTAATCTGTGTTTTGCAATTTACGTCCAAACTTTGTTATAACTACATATTACTGCTACTGAATTAATTCCTTACTTTACCATACAGGTTCCTTTGATATATATTTGGTACACCTTTCATGGTCTTACAGCTTTGGGGACTTTCTTTAGTGGAATTTAGCATTTTTTTAACAGCACACTGCATTCTGCGTCTCGATCAGCCGTAAAGCATTGTTAATCATCCTCCGTGTTGTGTCTCCTGTACAGAATGTGTGCATACTCGCCAGAAGATCTTTGTTTTCATCCAATAAAATTTGACTTATTTTCTATGAAGGTTTGAACTTTGAGAGTCTAAAGAAGAGAGAAAAGTGTGAAAATGTTCTCATCTGTCTGAGGAAAAGTGTATGAAGTGTGTAGTGAGGATTTTATCTAGCCTTAAAACATCTATGATCCTACTTTGGAGATTTCACCTTTCGCAGGTTATTTTTGGAACCCAATTCTCACGATAAACAAGGAAAAACAATCTGAGTTTTATATTTCAGAGAGAGAATTGCAACTCTACCCATTTGTCAGGGTTCTGCCCCTCCCCATGTCTGCTCCAACATCCCCAGTAATGCCCCTCATTGCATGCACTTCTTAAACTGCCTGTTTATTGTTCAACTCACCACTGGTTCTTTGCCAGAAAGTTGTACTGTAGTTTATCTGTAGCTCTCCAGCCTGTTGTTTCACATCCTCAGTGGCGGTTTTTGATATGGGCGATGTGGGCGGTCGCCCAGGGCGGCACTTCATGGGGGCGGCATTTGCCGTGCCCGATGCGTATTGTACTGCATACTATATTCAAAGAAGTAGCTTGAAGGTTTTAATTTGAAATTGCTTCAGCAGCCGACACTTAATACTTTTATATTGACACATCAGACTATTAATAATGTCTTCCTCCAATTTCCTCTTCACACTTATGGTGAAAAAAAATAAAATAAATAAAGAATAATTCAGAGTGAAACAACGTAAAACAGGCACATGAAAAGGAATTAGGCAGAACAAACATCCGTGCTCAACCCAATTTCGACAAAAGCAGGCAATGGAGATTATTTCCCACAATTCCTTGCTCTGACACAGCATACCCGACGCGCACGTGACCACCGCCCTCTGCTGCTAGACGCTTGCGGCCACACCTCTTTGCGATAGTCTTTGGAACATAAGTCAAAAAACTCGAGAGGGGAGCGCAACTCGCCGGTGGCTGGCTGAATCACACTAACAGGTGATTGGGAGTCTTTTTCTATCTGACAATCAACTCTGAGCCGCAGCTGCGCCTCCCGTCATAGAGACGGAGCCGCGTGTGTCAGAGGGAAGAGGAGGGGGAGGGGGGGGGATGAGCGCAGACCATTTTTCATGGATTGAGTTTTTTTGGAGGATTTCTACTGTTGGTGTTGCACAAATTTAGGGAAATGCCAAATATTTTTGGAGTAATCCCACTGATGAGTTCTATGATTTAGTCTTTAATGTTTTATAAGACCTAAACATATTAATCACAATAAGTTTTATTTTTTAGATCTAATCCCTCTGATATGTTTCACAAAGACACACACAGGACGTCACACATTAAGAAATTATTGCTAAAAATGAAGCAGGAGTCCAGCTCTAAAAAAAATGCTCTAAAAAATGATGAAAGAGCAAACAAAAAAAGGAATTATTTGATATGTAATTTCTTATTAATATTTCCAGGCTTTCTTTGTTTTGTTCTGCAGCATGTTCATATTTGTATAATTTTGACAGAATATATTTCTATGGAGAGCAAAATATTACAAGTTATTTAAGGTTTAACTTGAGTTATTCTGGATTAATGTTCCTGTTTATTCATATTTATGTTCAAAAAGTTCAGTTTAAAAGGTTTAAAAGTTTAGCTTTAGTGTGTTCAGTAAATGTTTATCTTCTTCGGCCCAAAACCTTAAGCGTGTTTTTAACTTAGGCCCCCTGTGTGACTGAGTTTGACCCCCCTGTAATACGAGTCTAGAAAATTCATGTATTTTTTGAGTAAAATGGCTAAATAGAAGATAGGGAACACACAGGATGTTGTCAAATTTTGTATGTGTGCGGGGGGGGGCGCTGGTGGGGTTACTCGCCCAGGGAGTAAGTTAGTGTAGAACCGCCACTGCACATCCTCCTCTGTTTGCCTGATCCTGTTTTGATCCTGAGCTGCCCTAGATTTGCCCCTGCCAGTCACTTGTCTGTACTTTTGCCTGTCTGGTAAGAAAATCCTGGTTGTGGATGTGAGAACTGTATCTAAGAAGAATGTAGACTGTGTGTGAAAACTATCTGTGGAGGAGGGCTTGGAGCTTCATGACATGTTTGAGTCAATCCATTTGTCAACTTTACTTGTCTAGGTTGTGTAGACACTCCCCCATAGTGGAACTCACCACCCCTAAAAGACTTTGTTGCTTTAGTCCAGTGGTTCCCAAACTTTTTCTGCAGGGCCCCCCTTTCTAAAGATTAGAATATTTTCGAGCCCCCCAACACTGACACAAACATACAAATCCTTTGTTTCTAAACTCCACCGCGCTTTAAAACATGTGGTTAATGAGAAATCTTTCTCTGAACGTTAGAATTCTGTTATCTGAAGCTGAAGGAATCTCTAGATCTCTCTATGTGTCTTTGTCTTTAGAAATGCCAAAACACATCTGTAACCTATTAAACAAAACATTATTTGATTTTGGAGGAAAAAATGTCATTACATAAGGAAAAATGTTTTGTGTAACAGCAGAAAACATGGGGGCATGGATGTATTAACCTTTGAATCTTTAAACAACTCTTTTAAAATAAAGTGGTTAAGTAATTTATTGAAAGGGGAAGACGATATCTGGAATGCATTTCCCAAATATATATTTGACACAATGGGAGGCATTAAATTCTTGCTAAAATGTAATTATAAAATTGAAAAATTACCCACAAAACTTTCAAACTTTTACAAAGAAGCCCTGCTGGCCTGGAAACTCCTTTATAAACATAATTTTTCTCCAACAACTTGTTTTATTTGGAATAACAGTAATGTACAATACCAGAATAAATCACTTTTTTTCCTAGATGGTATGATAATGATATTGTTTTAATCTGACAACTTTTCAATTCTCATGGACATCTTCTGACGTATGAAGAATTTCTTTTAAAATTCGGTATTCCTGTTCCACCCAGAGAATATGCAATAGTGTTAGATGCCGTTCCAACCAGTCTACTTCAACTGTTTAAAGGGATTTATAACATAAGTCAATTAAGAACCCAGACAATTTTTTGGACAATGTGGATATTTGTGTTAATTCAGTTTCCAATAAACAAATAAGAAATCTCTTACATACCACAACCTTACCTGCTGGGAGGTTTTACTGGGAATCCAAATTTGTGGACATAAAATGGACTTATGCTTGGACTATTAGTAATAAATACTGTCTAAATAACAAAATAAAAGAGGTGTCCTTCAAAATATTGCATTGTATATATCCTACCAAAACTTTGAGTAGATTTGTTGTGGACATGGACCTGTTTAGTTCATTCTGTGGAACTCAGGAGGAAACTATTTATCATCTGTTTGTGGACTGCAGACATACAAATAAGTTTTGGATTGAAGTGGGAAACTATATTGGAAGTATAAATAAACAAACTGTTACATTTTTAGATAAAGACATTATTCTGGGTTACCTTAATGTCAAAGTAGACACAGATTGTATCTTCATTACACAATTGTTTTTATTATTGGCAAAATTCCATATCCATAAAGCCAAACGGTCAAACTCCAAACCTAAATTCCAGCAGTTTTTGAGTGAAATCAATCAGTACTGTACCATTATCAAACATCTGCAAAACCAAAAATCAATCCAACTAATTTAATTTTTGAAAGATTTAAAATTTATTAAACCCCAAAGATTTTTGAAGGAATTATTCTTTTTTCTCTTATGTTGTATATGTATATATTTATATAGTTTTTGTTTTATTTCCAATATTTTTCTGCAATATGTACACATTTCAATTCCCCCTGAGACATTCACATTGTTATTGTATTATGTTGTTTGTCAATCAAGTATGAAAAAAAAAACTCCACCGCGCCCCCCCTGCAATACCTCCGCGCCCCCCCTAGGGGGCGCGCCCCCCAGTTTGGGAACCTCTGCTTTAGTCAGATGCCCAGGTGTAATCTGCCTGTTCATAGGCACTGAAAATTTGCTCGGTGCTGCCCCCCTCCTGTGTGGAGGTTCTAGTCCCTTCCCTAGTCCTTGTCTTCTGCCCGTGTGCCATTCAGTAAACACTAAATTAACCTTTGTTCTTCCTTGCCATTTGGTTTGTATTGTGACATTACTCCTGTATTACTTTAAAGTTAATTTCCCCAAAAAAACCTCCACCAGATTTTACTGGTAAATGAATTTGGATATCATCTGCCTAGCAGTGATAGAACACATTATACTGATCAAAATGGTGCCCAGTGGAAACAGGTATAACCAAAATAAAATGGGGCCTAAAATTGAGCCTTGAGGTACCCCATGTTAAAGTGGGGCTTTTGTGGACGAGAATTGTCCAAGTTGGACAGAAAAATTCCTATCAGATAAGTAAGACTCAAACCATCACTCATTCAGATAAAAATTTCCTTCAGATCGAGATAGGCGGGTTATGCCAATTGTTGATCCGATCATGGTGCACATAAACAATTTATTCCACAAATCTTTGATCCGATCAAAGAGATTTTGCACATGTAACAGCAGCTATTGTCACCCTTTACAACACCCCATCGTCTCCGCACTTTGTGGTGGTGTCACCCTTTACAACACCACAAAGTGCAGAGTCGATGTGATGGACCAGATGGTGCGGGAGTACACTGTCCGCACAGGAACAAGGTGCTGGCCAATCGCCATGCTCTATATCGAGCATGCACTGGCAGGCAGGAGAGATGAGTGGACTTCGTGGTGGAGCTTGCAAGAGAGTTGGCTTACTCTCATGTAGGTGCAAAGAAATCACAAAAAGAACAATTGCTTCAGCCACAACCTTCCACACCAAGCTGTGTAAAAAGAGCCATGTGTCAGGTCAAGGATCAGTGCAAGAACAATCATGCCAGTCAACACATTGCAGTGCTACATATACACATGTGACAAATGCAGAAGAGAGATACCATGGCAATGCCATGATTGCAAAGCGAAAAACAAGTTTCACTGAAGTGATTAAACATGGCCCCACCTATGGTGTGTCAGTAACTGCCTTATTTATAGGGTATTAGTAAAAGTCTTCCAGCCGATAACCTGCCCTGTGGGTTTTATAGGTTGAAAAGCCAAATGGCTGTGGCGAGTGGTTTGGAGATCCTAGAGTGCCCAGTGCCAGGACCCCCCTCTCGGCATTGCTGGCAGAGTCCAGCAGAAAGGTGAACCAATAAGACCAGTGCCATCGCAGTTGCAGGAGGTGCCAGAATTAATCTAAGCTCAGCCAACTGCCGACGGATCTTCGTACAGGATTTACTGTCTGGATTTACTCCCATAGCCTTTTACCAGCCAATGCCGATCTGCGAGGCAGCAGGGAACTTGTGGAGGGCGGGGCCATTCATTCCCAGTGCAGATGCGTACATCTGCCCACTGTCCATTGCCTGTAATATACTTATTTATACTTATCCTTTATTTGGATTCATTGTTTTAGTTTCATTTAGCTCAAAGAAAAATCACAGACAACAGTGACTTAAAGTTCTTTTCCTTTACATCAAGACTTGATGCATAGAAAGCTCACAGTCAGAAAGGAGAATTGTCTAGATAACCCTTGTGCTATCTTAGATGACCCCACCTTCACATTGCTGTGTTCTCCCTACCATGACAAAGGTGGATAAAGGTGGAAAGATTTCATGGACACCAGTGAGGTTCACAAATCATTGAAGAAAAAAGGTTCAGAGCACTGTCTAGTGGGTCTAGATGACCCAACTCCCAACGTTAAACTGCCTAGGATAGCACAAGGGATAAACTGTCCCGGCAAGGTGACTATGTTGGAGCAGGTTCTATACCTCCACATCAGCAAAGAAAGTAAACCTTGTTAAAAAAATACAGGGACATTGGGCAAAGAAAAAACCCCAATGTGGAGCCACAGGTGCATCATCCACCGAGCTAGACAAGACAGCACACTTTAAGCTTCCCACTCATCTGTGTAAAGGTTTTTTCAAGCCACATTTGAGTGTGTCCTGAGGCAGAAAAGTTAGTAAAACCATGTTATTTGCTAAGGAATATCAAACAATCCCCTGTGATTTCTGCCCAGTCTTTGCTCACTCAATTGATTCAACACAGCCGAGTATTGTTTGCAAAACATTAGTGAAGCCAACAATATTTTTTTAAGGCCAGCAGCAGTCTTTCAGGGCCATTCAAATTTGTTTTAGAGCAGAGAGTGGTATAGTGTGCTCACTGGGATGATGAAAGCTAAGTCATTCATACCTGATTATGGAAAGAGTAGATGGGAAAACGTGTGAAATGATGACTCTCTATTGACTGGTCTTGTAAACAGTTTGAGGCAGTACACAAAACTGTCCCAATTAGAAAAACAAAAGATTTTCAGGAAAACAAATAGACACGTATTTCATTATTGAGCAGCGTCTAGCATTTTACTGTTGGGGTATAATACTTTCAAAAATCTTTTTGTTTTTGTTTTTTTGGAAGAGCAGGATTAATTGCTTTCACACTTGGTTATTGTACTGCTTCTCTTCAAGAGTACTGTCAGAACTGTCTGCTTGTGGACAGAATTGATTTGTTTGAAACTGTTTCTGGTCTCAGATTAAAAATTTAAACTGAATATTTACACCACTCTCCCACATGCCTCAGTTTTCTCGTAATGTATGGCTTTTACTTTGTTTTCTAATATAAATTAGATCGTTTATTATTCCAATAAACCTGTGATGGCTGCCTACGCTGCCACACCATCAGGGCAGTAACCTCCTGCACCACACCCTACATAAATCTGTTCACTTTATTTGTTTGCATATAATTTTAGATTTCTTTTTCAAAAATAACACACATTTGATCATAAAATTTATCAACATGTTTCAGTTTACTTTATTATAATTTGATTTATTAATTTGATGTTATGCTTTGAGTTACCAGTGCTGAGGGAACCATTGTTGCTGCTGCTGCCATCTGCTGCTGGAACCATCAAGTCAGGCCTGACACAACAATGCATGCAAGTCAGCAGAGGCCTTATATTCAGCAGGCAGCTAATTGGATTGAACCATCACCCAGTGGACAAGGAACTCTTTTTGTGGTTCTTTACTTTAGTTTCCATTTTGATGGTCCTTAGTCTCATTCATTGTGTATGTTAATTTATCACATGTTAGACATAAGTTTCATTTGTTTGCTGTATTTTGTCTTAGCCTTTTTAAGTTCCCCCTTGTGTGTCTAGTTGGTTTGATCAGCCACTATATATGTTCCCTTGTATTTGCAATTAGGTAGGCCAGTTTAATTATGTTGATTTGTCTGTTCAGTTGTCCTCTGTTGCATTTAAAAGCTTGAGTTAACCTTGTTGCTTTGACCTCTTTTAAGGGCCCATTTTTGCCCATTTACACTTTTTGAAATAAATTTTAATATTTTTGATTAAATTGTTTGCTGTCCTTGCTTTCTACTGCTCGGTCCACCACAAAACCCAATTCCCATCAATTCAAAGTTACAATCATCTGCTTTTTTCCAACTGTCATGGACAACTATTTTGGTTAACACCACTGACTACATAAGACAGGGGTCGGCAACCTTTACCACTCAAAGAGCCATTTGGATCAGTTTCTCACAGAAATGTAAACACACCAACACCCTTTAGAAACCCGGTGTTTGAAGTGGGCGGTATCGTTTCACTTCTTTTTAAAGTTTGTGAAGAGATTTTTTTTTTTTTTTGGATCCTCTGTCATTTAATGGGTTCTGATGAAAACTATTTCCAGAGAGGCCACAGAACTAGCAAATATGTTGTAATTAACTAGCAGTTAATCCACTTCTCCAATAGATTTTTGTCAACAAACTATGTTTTTTCTTGTCTCTTTTACAATGTTTTTGGGCTAACATTTTTGGGCTTTTGGAATGTCTTGCCACATTTCTGACTTTGATGTTTGCTAATTCCTCATTACATATTAATCATTCTGGTAAAGTCGTTTAAAACTAACAAATCTGCCCAGGTGCCATTAAACATAGTGTTTTCGTCAGGAACTTTAGTTTTCTCCAAATTTTCCAACGTCGTCCTACCTGGGTCGGAACATTGTTGGGAATACACGCCGGCGGGTGACACAGTTCGATGGTCAAGTAAAACTTAACTTAGAAAATGTCTACATTTCCATTTTTTTAAACCCAATACTCAGCCCATTAGTTTTTTTTAAATTATTTTTATGAACATTTCCTGTTCACTGCTTGCTGACTGTACTTGTCAGCATGGAGGAGTCGCTCCAGTGACGAGCAGCTTGCCTGGTTCTGACCAGCTCCTGATTCTTACCTGGTCAAAAAAATACAACAGCTGGCGACAGACGACCCGGAGAGGTTGTGCAAAATGAGGCTGTTATTCACTTCTCATTGAACATGTACTGTCTTATTAGAAAAACTTTCCATCCCATAACAGACTCTGTTCTGTGTTCAGAGCCGCAGATGCGTCCCCTCCGCGTGTTCACACTGCTCTCCTCCTCTTGCCCACTTGCACATCCCGCCGGTCTTAAAGGTACCATGACAATCTTAGAACGTAATAGTTATTTTACAAAATCACAGAGAGCCGCAGCACAGGGATGAAAGAGCCGCATGCGGCACCGTAGTTGCAGGTTGACAACCCCTGGTATAAGAGATCTGAATAAAGTGTGACGTGACCTATAAAAAGGGTTTAGTTCTGGTTTTAAAGAAAGGAAGTCAACTTAGTCACTATTTTTTCGTGATACAGACGCCACCATGTTGGTGTTTCAGTAAGCAGTACCATATTTTCACGACCGTAAGGTGCACTTAAAAGTCTTAAATTTTCTCCAAACTTTAGGGGGCGACCTATGAGGGGGTGCGCCTAGTGTGTTGTTGTGGGACGTAAAAGAAGACAGCATTAGAATGGGGGAGGGAAGTGTGAGCGTGAACAACATTGTTTACAACATGGCTGAAGCAGTTTAAACTGCAAGCTACCAGCTACACAGAGGAACATGGAAGCAGCTGCAGAGAATTCAAGCTGAATGAATCCATGGTTCACAAGTGGAGGAAACTGGAAAACAAACTCCAACAGTCAAGATGACCCATCTGAGTTCACGCGGAAACAAGGCAACTGGAGTGATGGATTAATGATCAGCGATCAGCTTGGAGAAGCTTCTCCGCAGTCACTATTCAACTGAGGGCAGGAACACTTACAGAGGAAGCTTTTGCTTTATGAAACGCTGTCATCTTTCCACCCGGGTGAGGATTACGGTGCCGCAGCAACTTCCAGTAGATTAAAATAAGGAAAAGGTGTTTGTGTTACGCTTCTACTGCAGTAACAAGATTGCCGACAAACACCTCCAGCCCAACCACATCACCAACATGGACCTGGCGCCGCTTATTTTGACATCCCAGTGAGTCACTGCTCCTGTTTTCAAAAAGAACGGGAGCAGCGCAATAGGATACGCACAACGAGGCAGGAAAAGTCAGCTTTTAATTTTGTGGGAGGCAGCACTGGGCGAGTTACGCCACACTTTGTGAATGAATTGTAGAAGCTTGGGCTAACTTTGCTTGGACAGCTTTTGATGTGCTGAAAAGCCGGCATCGTTAATGAGGAGCAGCACGGCAACATAACGGACTGACAATGACGAAAGGGAACCTGGCGTGTTTAATAGAAATTTAGCCCAACTGTTCATTCCAGATGCAAAATATGAGGACCTTTGGATCCTGATTGATGACTGAAAAAATGGAAAATATACCACAACCAACTCAGTTTTGCTCCTGCTGCCTTTTTTAAACACCAACTAGTGTTGTGGAATGAGTGTGTGAATGAGTGTGTTAATGAGAGTGTGTGAGCTGAAGCCGGTGTGTCTGCGCTAGCACGTGTGCAGGGAGAAGGGGTGCAGAGCGCTCAGCGCAAGTCAGTGTGGGAACATTTAGTTTGTGTTACTCGGTTACAGAGAACAGTAATAAAAAAGGTTTCCCCTAAAAGAACGGAGACCGGTTCTTTTATTAACCCGCTCTGGAGGCTCTGAGGGGTCTGAACGGGGAAGGGAACCCAGAAGGAAGGTCCACCTTCGGCCCTGGAGAAGATCCTCCCTGCGGTCAGAAACGTAATTGCAGGAAAGGTTCAACGCTAGCATGCATGTTGTTGACGTGGCCGCGCCCTAACACCTGGTGCACCTTTTGTCTGTGTGAAATACTGCAAAATCACCCATAACTGAGACTGCGCCCTGTAACCCAGTGCATCCCATGGCTGTGAAAATAAGGTAATTTTAAATGTTCACTTGGGCTGAGTCAACATTTCTATGGTAACCACTCTCAACAATCAGTGGCTGAAAGCTCATGGCATCTGATTGGTCAGTATATAACTACCAATAAAGAAAAAATATCATGAAAAAAATTAGGCTTGGTAAGAACAAGTTAAAAAAAAGTTGTCAGAGCAGGAATCATTATACTGACAAATATAATGACTAAGTAATAGCTGTTTGTTTCTCTATAGAAGTCTACAGAATTTTGGCTTCTTGGAACCAGCAGGTACTTCCTGTTTAGAAACACCAGGGGGGAGGAGTCCAGTACTCGTATACAGTGAATGGCAAAGACACGGCAAATTTTTCCCTTTTTTAACTCTTAGCTAGCTCATTTGTTTGGGAAACATGGTTCTAAAAATGTTTTTTTTTTATGATCAGCAGCTAGTGAAAGACAGACATGTTCCATTTCAGATGAAGACATAAAAAAGAGGAGCAAATGTAAGACTTATGTCATGATCAGCTAGGCTGAGCAGATCCAGATGCTGGAAACCGGAAGGACCACATGAGAACCAAATGGATTTCATGTCATCAATCAGACTCCCGGATGCACCATGACAGTAGCCCCCCTCAATGACCGCCACCGGGCGGTCCAGGACGTCTTTCCGGGTCAGCACGGTAGAAGTCCTCTATCATGGACGGGTCCGGAATTAGGGAGCAAGAGATCCATGACCTCTCCTCAGGGCCATTACCCTCCCAGTCCACAAGAAACTGCAGACCCCGACCTCTGCGCCAAACGTCTAACACCCGGCTAACGGTAAAGGCCGGGGTGCCGTCAAGGTGGGGACGCGGAAGGCGGGCAAGGAGGGCTCTCAGGTTTGATTTGGGAGATGTGGACGGAAGGGTGGATCTTGAGGGCAGCCGGTCAACGGAGACGGACACAGGAGGGGTTGATGATTTTGTCGATGTCATAGGGTCCGATAAAACGGCCAGCGAGTTTCCGAGAGTTGGACTGGAACCGCAAAATCGACGTCCTGAGATGGAAACAGAGGTGGTGAGTACCCAAGGGAGGCCTCGAACGGAGACACCCAGGTGGCAGACGAAGGGTGAGTATTGTGAGCAATCTTGATCCACACAAGAAAAGGGGACCATTTTTTGCTGCCAGGCAATGGAGAGCCGCCTCCTGATTGGCTCTCTCCGCTTTACCCGCGATGGTAACCAGACGTGAGACTGACTGTGGCTCTTAGGGCAGGTATACCATGGTGATGGAAAACATGATGCACCAGGACGTTGGCAGTTTCCGTGGCTGTGGACAGCTGAGGAAGGAGAATGAAGTGGGCCGACTTGGAGAAATGATCGATAACACTGAGTATGACCATGTTGCCCTGGGAAGGAGACAGTCCAGTGACGAAATCCAAGGCGATATGAGACCAGGGTCGACTGTGTGTGGGTAATGGATGGAGGAAACCAGAGGGAGGAGAGTTGGATGACTTAGGCCGAGCACAGGTGGTGCAAGCAGCGATGTATTCCTGCACATCTTTCTCTATGGAAGGCTAGAAGAAGCACCTGTGGAGAAGGCTAAGGGTTCTGTGGACACCGGCATGGCAGGAGACACATGACGTATGAGTACATCGGACCTTAAGGAATATGGTACAAACTAAGTTCCATTAGGACAGGGGGCGTGATTGGTTTCCTCACCTCGAGCTTGAAGGACCCTGGTCTCGATTTCCCAGGTGAGGTTGCCCACGATGCAAGTGGTGGGTAGGATAGTGGAATCGGTGGCATTTTCAGGTGTGTTGAATTGGCGAGAGAGCGCATCCGGTTTGACATTACGACTGCCAGGTCTGTAAGTGATGGTCAAGTCAAAACGGTCGAAGAATAGACACCAACAGACTTGGTGTGAGTTGAGTCTTTTCTTAGAGCGTAGATATGCCGGGTTCTTATGATCTGTCCAGATGATGAAAGGTTGAGCTGCCCCCTCCAGCCAATGAACCCACTCCTCCAAGGAGAGTTTCATAGCCAGCAGTTCTCAGTTCCCAATGTCATTGTTCTGTTCAGCGGGAGAGAGCTTCCTGGAGAAAAAGGCACAAGGTTTAAGTTTCCCTGAAGACTCTTCTCTCTGGGACAAAACGGCTTCCAAACCAGAATCGGAGGTTTGGATGAGTATGGGTGCAGTGACTGTTCTGCCCTTTATTATGTTCTGAGTAATAATTTGAATAAGCTATATTCCACACTTTTTATGGGCTTTTATTTTGAAGATGCTGTTAAGACAGAATGTTGTTACAACAATTCAGCCATCTTTGCATTTTCTCTCAGCAAGCACACGGTCTCAATTTTATCCTCTGACATCTGTTTTTGTGTTCAAGCTTTTGACATCATCGTCTGTAAGTTACTTTATTTTGACTAGAAGTATAATAATATGTCTTTATTTTTGCAAAAACGTTAAAAGAAAATATATATTTGTTAACCACTGGATGTTTGAATGATGGTGGATTAAGCGTCATGCAGTGACTACTCTATGTGCATTTAGGTGTATGTATGCTAATTTTTTCATATTTGACTGTTCTAAGGGCAGGTTTATTTTCTGTTTTACAGTTTTTTACTCTGTTTTGGAGACATTTTTGGAGTATTAAATCTGGAGCTATGGACGCTACATCCTGGCTCTGCTTATGTTTCCGAAAGGAGTTAGGCTTACTGCTGAATTGCGTTAGATACACGTAAGGAGAGCAGGACAGTGACAAACAGCTTCTTGAGGGAGTCAAATGCAGTTTGGGCCTTAGGACTCCAACTATAGGGTTTCAGAGTGGAAGTGAGTTTGGTTAAGGTAGATGCTATTTGGCTGTAATTCCGTATGAATCAACAGTAGAAGTTCGCAAATCCCAGAAACTGTTGTAATTTTTTCCTGTTATTAGGCGGTTCCCATTTGGTGACAGGTTAAATTTTTGCTGGGTCAGGTCGAATGCAATTGGCTTCCAAAATCTGTCCCAGAAAAGTGATATTGGAGACATGGAACTCACATTTTTCTGCTTTTACGTACAGTCCATTTTTCCACAAGTCTTTCCAGCACACAACGTACATGGGTTTCATGTTGGGCAGGATCTTGGGAATAAACAAGGATGTCATCAAGGAATACGAAGACAAAACGGTTGAGAAAATCTTTGAGGACATCATTAACCAGTCTTTGAAAAACGGCTGGAGCATTCGTAATCCCGAATGGCATGACTAAATATTCAAAGTGTCCAAGAGAGGGTATTAAAATTTCCCTTCATCACCTTCCTTCATGCGGATGAGGTGATAAGCGTTTTGGAAATCTAACTTGGAAAAGATATGGGCTTCTTGTACAGAATTAAAAACAGAACTCAGGAGAGGTAGTGAATACTTGTCTTTGATGGTTATTCGGTTAAGTTCTCTGAAATCGATGCATGGACATAGGGACTTATCTTTCTTTTCTACAAAAAAGAACCCCGCACCAACTGGTGAAGAGGAAGGACGCATCTGACCAGAAGAAAGTGCCTTTTGTATTTATTTCTCCATAGCAATTTTCTCAGGACCAGACATATTGAACAATCTACCTTTAGGTAGAGTAGCACCAGGGAGCAGTTCAATGGAGCAGTCGTAGAGCCTATGCGGAGGTAAAGAGCAAGCTTTAATTTTACTGAAAACGATTTTAAGATCGTGGTAGAAGGAGGTAACTTTGGTTGGATCTACACCCCTCCGAACAATTGGAAGGTGGAGGTGTGAGCCATGCAAAAATAACTCCAATAAGCAATCCGTTGTTGACCACAATCTATTTGGGTATTATGCAACCTGAGCCAGGGAAAATCCAAAATTATGGGAGTCTCTGATGTTTTGGTAATGACAAACTGTATGTGTTCTAAGTGATTACCAGACATTATGAGGAGAATAGGCCTGGTGGGATGAGTGATGCGGGATAGATGTTGACCTGCCAGCCCAGCAGCCTCGACAGGAGGGGTCCAGAGGTTCCATGGGTAAAGCAAGTTCAGTGGCGAGATGATGGTCAATGAAGCTCCACGTCAGAGTCAACCAAAGCTTGAAATTCAAAAACCTCAGACTGTAAACAAAGAAGCTTCTTCCTGAAGAAACTATAGCGTCACCCTTCCACGGCCTGGCTTCTAGTGGAAGGTTCTGCCTTTTAAACGTGGTTGGCATTGTAACAGAAAATTATCTGGGTTACCGCAATAGAAGCAGGACTTCTCATCCTTCCTTTTCTGACGTTCTTCTGGCGTCAATTTTAAGTGACCAATCTGCATAGGTTCTTCCATGTTTTTACATGAAAAGTCCTGTACTGGTAAAGGAGGATGATTTAATGAAGGACCATGAAGGTTGACGTTAGATTGTTGCTTGCGTGATTGACTGTCTTTTTCAGCTTGTCTTTCTCTGAGACGGAAATCAGTGTGGAGGGCTGCGGAAACAAGATCGTCAAAGGTATGAGTTTTGGTTTAGGATCAAAGAAGATCTCGAAAAACTGGTTTAAATTCCTCAATGAAATGGTAAAATGGCAGGTGGGATACAGGATTTGAAGTTAAATAAGCTTGGGCCCGCTGCATGGCTTTATTTCTGAGGGAATTCAAAATCAAATTGATTTTACTATGATCTGATTGATAGTACCTGGGAGCTTGTTGGAAGATAAACTGGCGCTGTAGGAGGAAACCTCCACAGGCTTCTACTTCCACGTAAAAAGGTTCAGGCTGTAGGCGAAAGTTTTCTTGTGACGAAACAGAAGTGATGGTAGCCATGTTGCTTGAGGGCAGAAGTGAAGCTGTAGTCATGAGAGTAGAGGAAAATGCCTGGTTCAGTCCATCAGGGCTTGTGATATCCCGTCAATGCGGCGAAAAAAGTCTTGTTGCGCTGAAGCCATCTGGGCTAAAGTGTCGGCTTGGCGACCCAGGAGGACTCACTGCTGGGAAACTTTGAAGCAAAGACCGTCCGGGTCAGCTGTGTCTGGTTCGTTTTGTCATGATCAGCTAGGCTAAGCAGACCCAGATGCTGGAAACTGGAAGGACCACAGGAGAACCAAATGGATTTAGTTAAGGATTTATAGTTCCAGTAAGTTGTTAATGGTGGACGAGGACCACTTGGTGAGTATGGACGTTAAAAACCCTACGGCGTGGTAATTCTGGTGAAACGGCTGGGAGCAGTGGTGTGGCGTTGAGTTAAGGAGTGGAGTGGAGTCGTTGCGTGGCTGGAAGCTTTGGATCTTTGATGATATTCAGTCTGCTCGTGTGGAGATAGGACCCAGGTCGGCACTCAGGAAACTATCCTGTAGATGAGGTGGAGAACTTGTATTTAGTACAAAGCATGGAAAGCGTAAACTAGAGAATAAAAACTTGAGACCAAGTACTGCACCATAGAGGAGTAACGAAGTGGCAATGAATAGTTGTGAAGGTTCCTCTTAAGTAGAGCTGGCAGGTAATGATGTGAGTGCCAACAGCTGGGTCCAATCTGACAAGCAGAGCAGAGAAGGAAGGGGGGAGGAGAACACTCCCGGAGGCACCATGACAATTTAGACAGCAGAAAAAACAGATGCAATGTACAAATGAGGGGTACACAATCCAGGTGGACCCATGTAGGGGCTGAACAGAAGCTGCACACTGGAAACCTAAGCTATAATTACACCGTCATTGGCGATGCAGGTTCAAGCGGCCACTTTTAATAAAACTTTTGAAGTAATGAAGTATACGAGTTTAGCAGGTTCTCAAATGCATTACATACCTGGTGTGAACGTAACGTCATGATGCAAGCAGGCATAGCAGCCAATATAATTTTTTTTTTTTAAATGTAAAAAAATTAAAAACGCTGTCAATCAAACTGTCTCAAAGACGCTCGGTTTAAATTAATGAGCTGGGGGGGGGGCTGTGGAGAGTTGAACATGTGAGACGGGTTCGCTGCAACTCCTCACAAATGTGACTTTATTCATATGTTACACCTTTCTTTTTAATCATTTGCATGGCGCCATAAGTTAAAGGTGACTTCCGAAGCCAAGTCTCGTTTTTTCCGCTCAAAAAATCCAGCTGAATTATCCGAGATGGGGAAATCAGGCCGCAACAAACCTCCAGCCTCACCTGACCTGCCCACCGACTCCACCTCGGATGCTAGCGATCGTGTGCTAGCACGCATGGAGATAATGATGGAAAATATGCGGGCGGGAATAGTCAAAGATTTTGAGCAGATTTTATCTGGTGCAGTTAAAAAAGAAATTACAGCTGCCTTGGGACCGTTGGAAGCCAAAATGACGGCGCAAAATGAGACTATTAAGAGCCTTGAACAAACTGCTAACGACCACGAAAGCCAGCTAACTAGTCTACAGTATCATCGCTAAGAGACAGAGTCGGCAGTCTGTCACAGAAATGCAAAGATTTGGAAGACGCTCTAGGCGGAATAACAGACGGATGGTCGGCGGGCCTGAAGGATCTGAAGGTTCACGTGCTACTGATTTCGTCGTCACACTGCTTCAATATTTGCTAAGCTTGGATAATAAACCAGTTCTGGATTTGGCTCATCGCACTCTCGGCGACACACAGGATGGAGATCCTCCGCGCCCATTCATCGTATGAGTCAACATTTTTCAGCAACGAAACGAAATCCTGAACAAGGCCGGGGCATCTGCCCCTCTCCTTTACCAAGGAAAAAGGGTGATGATTTTCCCGGATTTTACGGCCACCGTGTCTAAAGAAAGGGCAGCGTTCACTAAATTGAAGAAGCATCTGCGCTCATGTCCAGGTGTGAAGTTTGGACTTTTCTATCTGAAAAAAGTGGTGGCTCCAGACTCAGTTTGATTCTCATTTCACTACAAGACTACAAAGTTATTCTGATTACATTTATGTAATTCTGTTTGCCTAAAAGCTTACGCTGCTTGTTGTTTCCCTTGTTTGTAACAAAAGTTGATGGTTTCAATACATAACTGTGGTTTTATATATATATATAAAAATGCCCCTTTCACCCACCGCGGGTGGTTTCTCCTCCAAGCTCGGGTCCTCTACCAGAGGCCTGGTAGCTTGAGGGTCTTGCGCAGTATCTTAGCTGTTCCTAGCACTGTGTTTTTCTGGACTGAGACGCCTGAGGTCTTTCCAGGTATCTGTCGTAGCCACTCCTCCAGCTTGGGGGTTACTTCCCTGAGTGCTCCCAATACCACAGGCACCACTGTCACCTTCACTTTCCAGGCTTTCTCCAGTTCTTCTCTGTGTCCCTGGTATTTCTCCAGTTTCTCATGTTCCTTCTTCCTGATGTTCCCATCGCTTGGCACTGCCACATCCACCACAATGGCTTTCCTCTGTTCTTTGTCCACCACTACAATGTCTGGTTGATACGCCATTACCATCCTATCAGTCTGGATCCGGAAGTCCCACAGGATCTTTGCCCTTTCATTTTCTACTACCTTCAGAGTTGTTTCTAATTTTGACCATTTGGGGTATCCAGTCCATATTCTGCACACATGTTCCTGTATATTATTCCAGCCACTTGATTGTGGCGCTCCATGTATGCTTTACCTGCCAGCATCTTACACCCTGCAGTTATGTGCTGGATTGTTTCAGGTGCCTCTTTGCACAGCCTACACCTTGGGTCTTGTCTGGTGTGGTAGATCTGAGCCTCTATTGCTCTGGTGCTCAGGGCTCGTTCCTGAGCTGCCAGGATGAGTGCTTTGGTGCTGTCCTGTAGGCCAGCCCTTTCTAGCCATTGGTAGGACTTCTTGATATCAGCCACTTCAGTTATGGTCCGGTGGTACATCCCATGCAGGGGTTTGTCCTCCCATGAGGATCTGTCCTCCAGCACTGTATCCTCTGCTCTCCATTGCTTGAGACATTCACTGAGCACACTGTCAGTTGAGGTCTTGAGCTTGATGTAATCATGCATCTTGGATGTTTCATCCTGGATAGTGGCTTCTACGCTCACTAGTCCTTAGCCTCCTTCCTTGCGGCTAGCATACAGTCTCAGTGTGCTGGATTTGGGATGGAACCCTCCATGCATGGTGAGGAGCTTTCGTGTTTTAACATTCGTGGTCTGTATGTCTTCCTTTGGCCATTTTATTATTCCTCCAGGGTATCTGAAAACTGGCAGTGTGTAGCTGTTTATTACCCGCATCTTATTTTTGCCATTGAGCTGGCTTCTCAGGACTTGCCTTACTCGTTGGAGGTATTTAGCTGTTACAGCTTTCCTTGTTGCCTGCTCCAGGTTGCCATTTGCCTGCGGCATTCCAAGGTACTTGTAACTGTCCTCTATGTCTGCTATTGTTCCTTCTGGGAGTGAGACTCCTCCTGTGTGGTATACATTGCCTCTCTTTGTCACCATCCGGCTGCATTTCTCGAGCCCGAATGACATCCCAATGTCAGTACTGTAGATCCTGGTGGTGTGGATCAGGGAGTCAATTTCACACTCGCTCTTTGCATATAGCTTCATGGCATCCATGTAGAGGAGGTGACAGATGTTGGCCCCATTTCTGAGTCAGTATCCATAGCCAGTCTTGTTGTTTATTTGGCTGAGGGGGTTCAGACCTATGCAGAACAGCAGTGGGGACAGACTTCACCTTGGTATATCCCACATTTGATGGACACTTGTGTAAGTGGCTTCCCATTGGCTTCAAGGGTGGTTTTCCACAGATTCATTGAGTTTCCTATGAATGTTCTTAAAGTCCAGTTGATGTTAATTCTACAATACACATTTTTTTCTTGTTTCATCTTTACATAGCTTTACTTATGTATATTATGTATATTTTACAGAAATATATTATGTACATTTCCTGTACTGTTTTCCTTAAATATTGCACTGTCCACGGAGCGGACCTGGCTTACATTTCACTACTGGTTGCATTTGCTAAATATAACTTTGTATGTGACAAATAAAAGAATCTTTAATATCTTGAATCTTGAATGTTGTACAGCTCCAAGCATTCAGTGATCCATGTGTGTGGCATTGAGTCATAGGCCTTCTTGTAATCAATCAAGGCTGTGCACAGGTTGGTGTGTCTTGACTTACAGTCTTGAGCGACTGTTCTGTCGACCAGGAGTTGGTGTTTGGCTCCTCTGGAGTCTCTACCAATGCCCCCTTCTGTGTGTTGCTCATGTATTGATTCATGTGCCTATCAAATGGCGAGCAATTAACATCACCCAGTGAGCGTCCTTGGGCAAGACCCTTAACGCTACCGCCTATCTCACAACAAGAGAGACAATGAACCACGTCATGCCGGCTCAGACGTCGCCCGGCCAAACAAGGTCTGCGTCAGGTGCTGGGGGACCAGAGCACACTTATGGGAAGTGGGCTACTGGAACAAGACGGAAATGGACTAGATGTGAGAACAAGGCTTTAAATAAGCCTGCTTGGGACTTAAGATCAATAAATGTAGCCGGGACAAATACCCCTCCTGGGAATGAATTCAACATTTGGGACACGTATTACAGTGGCACCTGCTTTAGTTCTTATAGGTATCCTGAACACACACGGACTCACTTGGCTTGGATTCTAAATTTGAGGTTTCCTCAGCCATCGCAGAGCCCTTTTCATGTAAGTTTTATTGCCTTACATAAACTTACTCTATTGCTTGATAAAAGTTACCGCTTGTCCTTAACATACGGTGTAGCAAAGCAAAATGTGAAACTAAGATTAATTATTATCTTACTTTTGTTTTTGTCTGGAAATGTACATCCAAATCCTGGCCCTGAGATGCAACATATTCAGACTCCTGAAGATTTCAAATCAATAGCTGGACTTAAATGTATCCACTTTAATGTTTGCAGTTTATTACCCAAGATTGACAAGGTCAGAATCTGGGTTAAATCAACAAATGCTGACATTGTAATAATTTCTGAAACCTGGCTGTCTAAATCTGTTGTTAATGAAAGAATTAACATTCATGGTTACAATGTTTTTCATACAGATAGGCCAAAAAAAGGTGGTGGCATAGTAATTTTTGTTAAATCAAGATTTGAGACTTCTATTCTACTATCCGAATCAATCTGTAAGCAACTGGAGTTCTTAGCTTTAAAAGTTGAAATCGCTGAATCCCTCTGTATAACAGTTGTAGGCTGTTACAGGCCTCCCTCTGCCACTAAAGAGGCTTTGTCATCTTTGAAACATCTTCTGTCCAAGGTTCAGTTTACGGAGCTCCTACTGGCTGGAGATCTGAACTGGGACTGGCTAACCTCAGTTTCAGATGAATTTAAAACTTTCTGTGATTCTATTAATCTTAGTCAATTGGTTAATGTACCCACAAGGCCAAACCTTAAACATCCAGAGAAATCCACCTTAATTGATTTAATTTTAACAAACGTTCCCCATAAATTTTCTGCAATTGGAGTTTTCTGTGCTGACATGAGTGATATTTGTGTTGTTGCTGCTTGCAGGAATACTAAAATCCCCAAAAACAAACCAAACATTATCTATAAAAGGAACCTAAAATTATTTAATGAGCAGGCTTTTCACCATGATCTATCTCTTATAGATTGGGAGCAGATAGACCTTTTACCAAACGTTGAGCTAGCTTTGACATTCTTTAAAGACACTTTTACCAACATTGTTAACAAACATGCTCCAATTAGAAGATTCAGAGTGAGGGGACGAGAGAATCCCTGGTTCACTCCAGAGCTGTCAGACACTATGCACATGCGTAACCTAGCATGGGCTAGGGCCAGAAAAAGTGATTCCTCCGCTGATTGGACTGCTTTTAGACAATTACGGAATAAATGTACCTCTCTTATCAAAAAAGCCAAATCAGATTATTACCTATCTGTCACAACTGACAATCTTAATAATCCATCCAAATTCTGGAAGGTGATTAAGTCTCTTTTTCTTATTAAATCTCCTCAAACTCTTCCAACATTTGTCCTTAAGGACTCAGTTCCAGTCCTAGACAAAGTTGATATGTTGAACTGCTTTAACAAACATTTTATTACAAGTGGAGACTTATTTAATCAAAAAGGTGCAGCACTCAATACTTCCTGCACAGATCCTCCTCTCTTCCCTGGGGATTCCTTCAACTTTACTCTCTTTACGGTGCAGCAAGTGCATAAGGCACTCAGGATGCTCGATCCCAGGAAACCTCCTGGTCCAGATTCAATAGAACCTTTTTTTCTGAAAGCTGCAGCTGATTTTGTAGCACAGCCCCTTACAGTACTTTTTAACCTCTCAATCCAAAGTGGCGAAATACCTGCTATTTGGAAATCTGCCTTTGTTCGTCCTGTATTAAAGGGAGGTGATCCAGCAGTCCTATCTAACTATAGACCAATATCAAATTTATGTGTATTGTCAAAAATTCTCGAATCTCTTGTTAGCGATCAACTAAAAGACTATTTAACGATTAATGAACTTCTTTCAATGCTGCAATCAGGTTTTAGGAAGAAACACAGCACAATCACAGCCGCTACAAAAGTCGTCAACGACATACTTCTTGCTCTTGACAAAAAGCAACATTGTGCTTCGCTTTTTATTGATTTGTCTAAAGCCTTTGATACTGTGGACCATGGGGTTTTAATGCATCGGCTTAGCTGTTTTGGATTCTCCAATACTGTGCTTTCCTGGTTTAGAAATTACTTGAATGAAAGGACTCAGAGTGTTAAATGTGATGGCTTGTCCTCTGAATTTTTAAATGTCCACAGGGGGGTGCCACAGGGTTCAATATTAGGACCTCTACTTTTCATTTTATATATTAATGAACTAGGACAAGATCTTCAAGATGCTAATATTCATCTTTATGCTGATGACACATTTATCTATTGCTTTGGACGAACTCCTGCGAAAGCAGTTGAATCTTTGCAGAAAGCTTTTGATAATGTGCAGCTTACACTTCTGCAATTGAAACTTGTCCTAAATGCTGAAAAGTCCAAATTCATGTTCTTTTCTAATGCCAAAAAGGTGCCAGAAGATCTCCCTAAGATTCTCACTCTTCACAGAGATGCTATAGAGCAAGTACATGAGTACAAATACCTTGGGGTCTTACTTGATGACTCCTTGACATTCAAGCCCCACATTGAAAATGTTGTGAAAAAACTAAAACTGAAATTGGGTTTTCTTTTTAGAAATAAGCTTTGCTTCTCTTTCAAAGTAAAAAAATGGCTCATGACAGCAACATATCTATCTGTTTTAGACTACGGGGACCTTTTGTACATGAATGCTTCAAATCATTGTCTTTATAGATTAGACTCTGTGTATCATGCTGCTCTGAGGTTTATCACCAATTGTAGAGCATTAACGCATCACTGTGAACTGTACTCTCGTGTGGGGTGGTCATCTCTATCCGCAAGAAGGCAAGGACACTGGTACATTTTTATTTACAAGGCCATGCTTGGACTGCTTCCCTCCTACTTTGGAGATTTACTACAGAGGAGAAATGTTGATTCATATTCATTGCGTTCAAATGATCAACTGTTGCTCAATGTTCCATTTGTCCGCACAGAACTGGGAAAAAGATCTTTTTCTCACGCTGCTCCCACGTCATGGAACACACTGCAAAAAAACTGGAAGCTCCCCGATCTTATCTTTTTAAATGATTTTAAAACCAGACTGAGAGCACTTGAGGTCAACTCCTTTAAATGTAAATGTTTTTATAATTGAATGTAATTTTATTTGTTGTCTGTGTTTGTAACTTTTTGCTGCCTCTTGGCCAGGACTCCCTTGCAAAAGAGGTTTTTAATCTCAATGGGACTTTCCTGGTTAAATAAAGGTTAAATAAAATAAATAAGTATACTCGTATTAATTTATTCTTAGTTGACAATAGATTGCTCCCGTCAATATCTAGGTGTAGGTATGATGCTATTGTTTTGTCTGATCATGCACCCTTTTAATGGACATAAATTTTAGCACCCTAAATTCGGGACGTCCACCATGGCGGCTTAATGTTCGTCTATTGGCCAATGAAAATTTTTCAGTTTTGCCTCTGAGCAGATTGACTTCTTCTTAAGTACCAACCAAACTCCGGGTGTCTCTGCCTCTCTCCTCTGGGAATCCCCTCAAGGCTTTTATTACAGGGGAGATAATCTCTTATGTTCACCATGAACAAAAATTGAGGCATGACAAAATACATAACTTGAGACAGCAAATATTACAGCTGGATGCTATGTATGCAGTCTCACCTTCTCCAAATATTTATAAAGAGCGTCTCTCTCTTCAAGCTGAATTTGACACCCTTATGACATATCGTACTACTGAGCTAATGCTTCAGTCTAGTACCCAGTTTTTTGAACATAGAGATAAAGCAAGTAAACTTTTGGCACACCAAATTAGACAGGTTTCAGCCTCGCGGCAAATTTCAAAAATTCAAACCACTTAGGGTATTACTACAGAGCTTTCTCAGATTAACCAAACCTTTAAAGAATTTTATGAACCATTATACATGTCTGAAGCTACACCAACAGATGGGGATCTTTTTTTTCAACATTGAAAATTACTACCGTCGATCAGGAAGATGCCAATAATTTGGGCAGGACCATTTCCGGAATCCGTTTTTTTAGGAGTTTTTCCTTACAGCAAAGGGGGGTCTAAGGGCAGGGATGCCAGTATAGCTTTGTCAGTTTGTTAGTTCATTTTAGTATTTTCCTATTGAACTCTTTGTATTCATGATCCTTTTGAGTTCATGTTTACTTCGAAGCCCATCGAGACGACTGTTGTTGTGATTTTGAGCTATACAAAAAAAATTGAATTGAATTGAATTTCATAGTACTGCAATTCTGTCTCTCCAAGCAGGTAAATGTCCAGGCCCTAGTGGCTATCCTTCAGAGTTTTATAAGAAGTTTATAGATTAGTTAGCTTCGTTGTTATTAGACACAAAAACAAAAAAATGTTTTTAAATGTTTTTTTTAATGAACCATCAATGTTTCTATATACGCTCATATCGATTAAATTTTAACATTGTGAAATCGATTACGTCATATCCGCCGTTTGAGAATAAAAATAAAATAGTGAGCATGGTGTCTAAATTGCCTATCAAATTCAGGGCCCTACATAGTGCCGCACTATATCATTTTTTTGTAGTTAGGGGTTAGGGTGGGAATTCGGCCTCTCTTCCATTATGAACCCGGCAAAATTTCGATTTATCCCCTACAGAACCAACACCTGTATGTATATCTTGTGGGGGTTTGAAGAGGTTTTGGGGAGTTCCTTGATTTGAAACTGACTTATAAGTTTAAGATTAGACGTGGGTGCTGTCCTGTTGTATGTGTGCAGTTTGGCACATTGTCTGATGTGGTTCCTGACAGCTAAAATGCTTGATTCGTTTGTTTGATGTTGTTATTTAAAAAGACTGCTACTGATGGCTTTTATTTCTGTATTTTTACAGATTAACTTTGTACCCCAGATACAAGATTGTTAATTAAGTTGAACACAGGAGTTACATTTTCCAGAACATTTAAACTGCCAACAGCACCAACATCAGGAGGTGCAGTCCCGTACGGAAAGGGCCTGACTCTTTTTTTTTTATTATAAATTTTATTATTAACAGTGGTGGTTCTACACTAACTTACTCCCTGGGCGAGTAACCACCACCACCACCCCCTCCCACCCCCCACACACATACATATTTGACGATAGCCTTTTGTGTTACCTATCTTTATATGGCCATTTTACACAAAAAATGTATGTATTTTATAAACTCGTATTGCAGGGGTGTCAAACTCATATGCACAGGGGCCTAAATCCAAGATAAACACTTATTGAACAGACTAAGCTAACCTTTTAAAATGTTTAAACCTTTAAAACTTACATTTTTAACATAAATATGAATAAAAACAGACAGGAATATCAATCCAAAATCAATCAAATTGCACCTTAAACAATGTATAATATTTCGCTCCCCATAAAAATACATTCTATCAAAATTATACAAATATGAACAAGATGCAGAACAAAACACAGCCTGGAAATATAATAATTACAAATAACAAATCAAATCCTTCCATTTTCTTTGCTCTTTTGTCCACTTTTTTAGAGCTGGACTCCTAGCTTCAACTTTAGCAATAAATTCCTTTCTGCTTGGTGTGTGATGTCCTGTTTGTATCTTTGTGAAACGTATTAAAGGGATTTGATTTTTTTAAAGACCTGTTATTGTTAATATCATTTTTAGGTCTTATGAAACATCAAAACCTCAATCATAGAAACTCCTTTAAATTTGCCTGTGCCTAAAACCGCTACTGATTATAAAGGTCTCTATTGAAGTAAAAGTGTGCATGTTAAGTGGACGGCAGCAGGAAATTAGCAATTTGTTCACCAGACAAAAGTGTCAAGGTGCATTTTTAGAGTCAGACATTTTTATTTTAAAAGCAAGTTATTTAAAAGCATAATATTTTTAGGATTGATTTGTGATTTTAGTGAGAAGAAATGAAGGAAAGAGAGACAGGGCATAAGATTATTCATAAGATGAAGATAAAGATGCTTTATTGATCCCAGCCTTGGAAAATTGGGTTGTTGCAGGGTCCGCATACAGGCTCAATAAAAGCAAACAAAGAATGGGTAACAATCAGAAAGAAAGAAAAAACAATTGGTTTGCATAAAAGCTGTAGGAAAACAGACATTAAAAGAGTTTATCTATTGCAAATGGATGATGAGTTAAAAAGTCAGAAGGAGTGAGGTAGGAATGATCTCCTGCAGCGGTTGGTGTGAAAGCAAAGCTGCCTTAGCCTCTTGGAAAAGGTGCCCCGCTGACCGTCAAGTACAGGATGGAGAGGATGCTCAGGATTATCCATGATGGATAACGGCTTATTCAAAGTCCTCCTCTACATCACAGCTTTAAATGTGTCCATTTTGCACCCAATTACAGAGCCAGCTCTTCTTCAGTCTATTAGGCTACATTCACACTGCAGGCTGAAACGACCCAATTCCGAATTTTTTACCCCTATTTGACCTGTAGCTGATCTATTCATGACAGTCTGAACGAAACAGATCCGATTTTTTAAATTGTGACCCAGGCCACTTGGGTATGTGGTCCTGAATACGATGCGTATCTGATCTTTTGAAATGCGACCTCCGGCTGAACGGCCAGGCCACATGTATCCGACGTCATTGATACGCTACAAACGTCATCATTCTGCGTTGAAGGAGGCGGGAACGACAACATAGACATCAACCATGGTGGAAGATGCTGCTGAGACCAGTCAGTGGAAGGGAAGCAAGGTCACCCATTTGATTAATATTTGGGGTGACTGCTCCATTCAGGCCAAACTCGGGGGCTCTTATCGCAACTAGGAAGTTTTTGAAAAAATTTCCAGCGAAATTGCAGAGCGTGGTGTGGAACCTGTGTGGAACCTGTCCCTGTCCCGCGATGACATTTTTTCCTTTCGACCCTGGTCAGAAGCGTGGGGGAGACATTTCCCATGGCCGAAGGCAGATTCTCCTTCGGGGTTCACTTCCCCATTCAGACCCTCAGATTCTCCAGGGTGGGTTAATAAAGAGTCAATAGCAGTTCTTCTGGGGGAAGCCTTCTTTTGTTACCATTCTCCTTCCCCCGTAACACACAACATGAATGCGCGCACCCAACACACTTCAGCAGCCTGTACTGCACGCACTCTCTCCTCTCTCTTACACACACACGCGCGGCCCCAACACATACACATCCCCATCCCCATTCCCATTCCACAACAGTGGGTACAGACGATCCTGGCTACAATGCCTTCTTAAAATGAGAAGCTTGTTATTGATCTGGCTCCTTTGTGAAAATGAATTTAATAATGCAAAAAGAGCTCCGCTGTTGACAGCACTGTTGTTGACATCCACTGTTAATGATAGCTACTTCCGCAAATAACAGTGACGTCGTTCACTGTTGAGTACTCTTCTGCGCATGCGGGTCACTTCTGGGTCATTTCACCGTCACACAGGAGATCACAAAAGTTCGCATTTATCTGGAAATGTGAACTACCTTGCAAAAAAATCACATTTTTTCAGAAAATCGGAATTGAGCATTAAGCCCTGCAGTGTGAACGTAGCCTTAGTGTCCTTGGCAGCTATGCTGCCCCCTCCAGCAGACCACCATGTAGAACAGAGTTTTGGCAACAACAGACGGGTAGAACATCCCAAGCATCCTGCTGCACACATTCAAGGACCTTAGTTTCCTCAGGAGGTACCGTCTGCTGCTGGTCTTCTTGTACACGGCAGTACTGTTGGTCTTCCAGCTCAGTCTGTTGTCAATGGTTACTCCCAGATACTTGTACTCCTCTACCGCTGCTATATCCCTGCCCAAGATGCTGAGAGGCTGGAAAGCTGGTCGTTTCTTCCTGAATTCCATCACCATCTCTCTGATCCATGTTGAGCAGCAGGTGATTTACTCCAGCCCACCTCACAAATGTATCCACAAGTTCCCTGTACTCCTCCTCCTGCCCACCGCGTGGTCGCGGCTCTCTGCGGATACTATCTTCAAATTACTTAAGAAGTTGATTTTCTCCAAAAAGAGAGCTGACCATGGCCCCTAAGAAAACCCAGGAACACGAAGACCTCAAAAAGACTCTTATTGATATTCAATCAACGCTGAAATCTTTTATGGATCAGGTGTCGGCTAAGATAACGCCACTTTGGGAAATGATGGAAGAGCTCCGAAGATGCTCAAAACGAGCAACGAGAAAACCGGGTCAACATTCTAGATAAAAAACTGGACGATGTGGAACAACAAGTAAGGATGAATAATGTCATTCTCACTGGATTATAATGTCATTCTCACTGGATTATAATGTCATTCTCACTGGATTACCGATCAAACTCGAGCAAAGCTGAATGCAGCAGGAGCTAGCACTGCGAATGCTAGCGCTAGCGTAGCGAACGGCGGAGAATCTCTGGAGCAGTAAATACATTCATTTCTCACATCTAAAGGGATTTCCCTGGATCTCGATAACATCGAGACCTGCCATCTGCTCCCCAGGAGAAAGGAGACGGATAAACCAGCGATCCTCATCAGGTTTGTGAATCATAATCACAAGCTAGCTTTGATGACCCAAAGAAAACACCTGAACAGTTCGGCTTGCTTATCTGAACGACCATCTGACCAGAAGGAATGCTGAAATCTCAAAACATGCACGGCTTCTCAGGAAGCAGAAGCAGATTGAGACAACTTGGGTTAAAGGCTGCAGGTTTACGTCAAACCACTCGGTCCACCGGACCGGTCCAAGGTTCTGGTTGTGAACACCATGAAAGACTTTGAGAAGTGTCTTTTCATGGTCGTCTGAAACAACATGGAGTAATAAACCAAAGAGCCAAATAATTTCAAGAAATATGACACCAGGGGCCTGTTTCAGAAAGGAGGTTCAACCAACTCTGAGGTTAAACTTGAACTCTGAGTTGGTCAATTGAGAGATTAACAACTCTGAGTTTTCTGTTTCAGAGAAGCTGATCGGAGTTAGGTCAATCAAGTCTGAGTGGACTGATTCAGAGTTAAGCGTGCGCACCGCGACTATAAGAAGCCATTATCAATGGGGCGCAGATATTACGAGTCACCATGGCAACCGTGAAAAAAAGAGGTCTGCATATTTTTCGCCAGCTGAACATGACGTGCTGCTGCAGAGTTACAGTGAATATGAGCACATATTCCGGAAGAAAAGCAACACCGCTGCATCTGCAAAACAGAGACAGCGTGGGAAAACATAGCTGCTCAAGTTAATGCGTAAGTTTGCATTTAAATCATTGTTATAAAATATTGGCTGTAATAACTTTTTAAATAGCGTAAGGAGTGAAATAAAAATTGGCGATATTTAGGTGTACTTTTGAAGTGTTATTCCTGGTGTAATTGCATGAAATGCTGCATAGTGTACAGAACCAATCTGGGGGAAAATGCATTTAACGTCGGTAATGTTTAGAGGACTTTTTTGTTAACCTTCCCCTCTTACAAACGTTGGTCACTTTAATATTAATACATGCAATTGTGTTTTTAAAAGGGAACTTTTGTCTACCCTTGTATTGATCAAGTGGTATAGGTTTATATGGGATTAAGAAAGTAAGCAGTGCTAGAAAATTGTGTTTCCAAAAAGTAATTGTTTCATTAATCTAATTCAATGTCCCTGATTTCATTTTCATGTAGATGCAATCCTGCAGGAATTAAAAGAACATGGCAGCAGCTAAAAATGAAGTATAAATATATTTGACATATGAAACATCTACATAGCAATACATATCTAATGTTGTTTTCATTGTATATATGTAATTGACTGCAACGAAAAACGGTAACGCTCAAACAAAAACGTATGGGGAAATGACAGAAGATAGAGTCTAGGTCTCTAAATCCTCGCACGACGTAAATGTAATTCTCTACGAATTAATGCAGCCTCCTCGTCTATTGGATCCTCCAAAAAAGGACAAGCCATTCTTGTCACTTAGACCGTCTCTGTGTGACGGAAATTTGGGCAATGAAGGTTAAAGCAAAAAATACCGCTTCGTCTTTAAAAGGGGAGGGGACCGGCAGAAACCTTGAGTTTAGAGAATAAAACCTGCTCCCGGCCAGGTTAGGCTCACAGCATAAGTAACCATGGACACTGACTCCGAGTATAAGTTACCTCTCTTTCAGAAACGGGTTTGACTTACTCTGCTTTCTCTGGTTTAACAAACCTCCCATTCTGAAACGGAAAACCCAGGGTTTCCCTGATTTCAGGGTTAACGCACTCAGAGTATACATTTAACCTTCTTTCTGAAACAGGCCCCTGGTGTCATGTGGAGCAGCTTTCCCCCTGCACACTGCACTTCAGCCACCTAATTGCCTAACTCACTTCACCCGTGTCTCCTCCTATATAGAGTGATATTTATGCAACCACGGTGCACACAAAACTTTCTAAGTTACAAAAGAAATTATTAAATATCTGCTTTCAAAAGAAAGGTTTTTTTTTTTGCTTTCAAATTTTTTTTTTGCTTTCAAATTTTTTATTTCTGCTTTCAAAAGCTGTTTTTGCGTTTGCAAAACAAATGTTTTCACATCCGTTGTGTGTCATCTCGCTTTTTTCCTATCTTTGATTTTGCTGTCTTCAAACAGCCTGCTGACTGGTCTAAATTCTAATCAATCAGGTGTCTCTGTCTCACATTGACACTGCTTGGAGGCAGAAATGGATTTTGGACTTTGTATCTCCTCTGTTCGATGTATCGGCTGCTGTTTTTAACCATTCTGGCCCGTTTCTCCAGAAGGAGCAGCTAAAATAAAACAAGTTTTTTCATTTATTAATGTTAGTATAGTGACCAACGTGTTTAATATATCTGCACCAGAAAAAAACAACGTCCGAGCTCCGACTCTGTCCAGCCGGTAGTTAAATTTTATTACAGTTTGGATTTGTATCTGAAGTATTGTATTATTGTAATCAATAAATGTTGAAATATGATGAAAAAATATACTTTTTTCATGAGTAATTTCTTTTTACTTTAGACGAAAGCACAGGAGTTCGTAACCCTTGTGCTATCATAGGGCACTTTAAAATTGGGAGTTGGGTCATCTAGACCAGTGTTTTCCAACCTTTTTTGAGCCACGGCACACTTTATCCTTGACAAAAATCCTGCGGCACACCAGCATCCAAAAAAAAAAAAAGGAGAAACTCATAGTTTGTATTGATCTGCAGCCCCTCCGCAATCTCACATGCATTTTTGTGATAATTGTGGCAGAAAAGATTTAAAAACTGTTTGATGTGTGTTTGTTGTGGTTTTAAGACCTTTAACAAGAAAGACTCTGTGCGCTGAGACGCCCTCACTTTAACCCACTGCATCATGGGAGATGTAGTGGAAACAGCCGCTGAACGCAGACAGACTCACTTCCCTGAGCTTCATGGTTTTGTTCACTTGTTCCACGTCTGATACCGTATCCCGCGGAAAGCTACACCCCTGAAGACGAGCTTTAGCTGGTATTTTTGTTGGAACTGAGCGACTTTATGAGCAGAATCGGAACAAGAAGTGAAAACTTTGACCACTTCTGATTGTTTAGAAGGATGACGTGTGATTAAGCCTCCAAGAATGATTGGTGAAGACAGTTAAAGGGTGGACTTTTCTGAAAACAGCTCTAGTTGCAGCTAAATTGCGGTACCGTCATTCTTATCAAGGTGTCAAAGAAAGAAAAAAGTATTTTACAATCTTTCATATTTCTAACTGCTCAGTGTTTTATCAGGGCCTGTTTGGATGAACAAAGAGCTGATATCCTGGAAATGGGAAATGTGTTTAGATCAGTTAATGAGGGCAATTTCCCACAGCACACCTGACCATCTCCCGCAGCACACTACACCTGTTGAAAAATATTGATCTAGACTCCACAAGATAGTGCGCTGAACCTTTTTTCTTCAATGATTTATGATCTTCACTGGTGTCCATGGATTAGATGAAATCCTCTTCTTCTTTATCCACCTTTGTCATGGTAGGGATAACATGTCAATGTAAGTGTGGGGTCACAGGATAGCACCAGGGTTAAAAATAAAAAAACTCGGTGAAAATTAACATGAAAGTTAAAAATGCTTCTTTTGTTGCATACATTGAGTCTGCTTTGGTAAGCTATCATTCTTTGGCTTGCTACTGCTGTTAATCTATTCCAAAACACTTGTGCTGCTTAGAATGATATCATATGTGCTTTAAATATTTTGTTTTGTTTTAACAAACAGATTTTGAAGAAAATTAAACTTTTTACCAATATTTTGCAACAGTGGATTAAGAGATCGCACGCAGACTTGTAGATTTAGCGTAATGTCAGTAGATAAACTTTACAGTTTATTTTACAGTTTCAGGAGATCCTTAAATTAACAAATAAATTAATAAATCTGACTAAATAAAAAATAATCAATGCTGAAAAATAAAAAAAAGAAAGTAAAATAGTATGTGTTAAGATCTAAAGATTAAAGTGCGCCCTTACTCAATGTGTTACGGTAAAGTTAGAACCTGTGTTTATGTGTGTGTTCATACAAGGTGCTTTACGGTAACCTGTTCACAGTGATGTCGGGTGATTCTGTAGCAGAGCTGCGCATGTGCAATGTTCGGTGTGTATGACAGACTCCATGATCCGAGGAGCATGTGCTACGTCTTTCCCATGTGAATAAATGTGCCTGTTATGCACAAAAGAGAAAGTGGCTCTACGTTTCTTCATCAACACGCAAAGAGGACACGGAAGCAGACACCGTTCCCTCCATCCCTCTACAGGTTATGGGCCCAGGCGGACATTTTCACCGGTACGTACGGAGGAATGAATGAACGCTGAGTATCAAGCGGATTCCTTAACGTCTAACGGACTTGCTACGTATTCAAGCTGCCGTTAAGAAAGGTGAAATTTGGAGAAACGAAAGAAAGAGCTAAAGACAAGTTTGCTAAAGAAAAGAGCTGACGCGTCGGAGCGAAGCACGAAAAAGGCGCGAAAAGCAAAGAGCGAACTAACAACATGGCTAACAGACTAGCAAGCCTTCAAACAGCCCAGCTAGTATTTGACGGTTCAGAGGAAAGATATGAACTGTGGGAAACACGTTTTCTCGGACATTTACACAGCTTGAAGCTTAAGGAAACCATCCTTAATGAACCTGTGACCGAAGAGCAGCTAGCTAATGATCAAAGCAAAAATGCCGACTGCTATGCTGAGTTAATACGGCTAATTGACGATAAGAGCTTGTCACTCATCAGACATGAAGCCGCGGACAGAGGCAGAGAAGCTCTGAAGATTCTGAGAGACCACTACTCGGGAAAGAGTAAACCCAGAATCATAAACCTCTACACAACGCTAACGAGGTTGAAGATGGCCGAAAATGAGTGCGTGACGGATTACATGATAAGGGCGGAAAACACAATCACAGCTCTACGTGATGCCGGGGAGAATATGAGTGACGGACTGCTCATCGCCATGATCCTAGGTGGACTCCCAGACTCATTTAAACCACTCGCCGTGCACATAACTCAGAATGAAGATAAAGTAACATTCACAGACTTCAAGAGGAGGTTAAGAGTCTACGAAGAGGCAGAAAAAATGAGCAAGGCAGAATCAACAGACAACGTGATGAAAACCTACGCAAAACAAGAACAGATGAAAAATAAAGCTCGCACCTACCACAGAAAAGAAGAGGAGGCTGAAGTGACATGCTACAAATGTGGAAAAAGAGGACACATAGCAAGAAGATGCCAACAGAAGGTGTGGTGCAACTTTTGCAAAAGTAACACACATAAAGAGACAATATGTAAGAAAAAGGGGAAACAAGACGACGTCCGGAAGGTGACGGAGGACGCAAGTGGAAGCACAGACCACTTCTTCAAGGCCAAAGCAGAGACACCAGCAAGCAAGGTGAAAATGAAGGGCATCATGGTCGACGCAGGCGCCACATCCCACATCGTGAATGACATCAGGAAATTCACCGACTTTGATGAGTCCTTCAATCCAGAGAGGCACACAGTGGAGTTAGCTGACGGGACGAAGGTCAACGGGACAGCGCAACGCAGAGGAACAGCGTTGATACACCTGGTAGACTGCACTGGACAGCAGCACCGGGCATATCTGAGAGATGCCCTCTTCATGCCAACGTACCCCCATGACATCTTCTCAGTGGCAAGAGCAGCAAATGAGGGGACAACCATCACATTCAAGAAAGGAGAAAGCCACCTGATAACAAAAAGCAGATGCAGGTTTGATATTCATGAAAATGAAAAACTGTACTATTTACCCACTATTGAAGATGACAGTGACAAATGTAAAGCAATTCATGATATTCAAGGTTGGCATGAAATCATGGGTCATTGCAATTTTGACGACATAAGAAAGTTGCAAAGTGTGGTGAAAGGAATGGAAGTAAAAGGGGATGTGCATAAACAAGTGAACCCATGCAGAGTATGTACAGAAGGTAAAACCACTCAGACAAGAAACAGGGAACCAGATGTAAAGGCTGAAAAACCACTACAACTAGTACATACAGATCTAGCTGGTCCTATGCAAACTAGTTTAGATGGGTACAGATACACACAGTCTTTTACTGATGACTACACGGGGACTGTTTTTGTATATTTCCTTAAAGCTAAAAGTGATGCAGTTTGTGCGACTGAAAAGTTTATAGCTGATGTAGCACCATACGGTGAAATAAGGTGCATTCGTTCTGACAATGGCACTGAATTCACAAGTCAAGATTTTCAGACACTTATGACCAAAAACAGAATCAGACACGAAAGGTCTGCACCGTACTCACCTCATCAAAATGGCACAGCAGAAAGAGGCTGGCGTACTCTTTTGGAAATGAGCAGATGTTTACTGATGGAGAGCGGGTTGCCAGATAAGTTTTGGAACTACGCAATGCAGACAGCAGCTTACATCAGGAACAGGTGTTACAGCAGACGCACCAAGAAAACCGCTTATGAGATGTTAACAGGAAAACAACCAAATATTGCTAACATGCATAAATTTGGTTCCACATGTTTGGCCTACAAACAAGATAAAGGGAAGTTTGAGTCAAGATGTAAGGAAGGAGTTTTTGTTGGATATGACAAATATAGCCCAGCTTACCTAGTCTATTACCCGAATGAAAGTAAAGTCCAGAAGCACAGGCTGGTAAAGTTCATTAATAGGGATACAAGTGAAAAAGAAACACAAACAACAGAACCATTTTTGGAGTGTGTTGATGGAATGTTTCCTAGAGAAACAAATGACGATGATCCAACAGAGATGGAAAAAGTAAGGGATAAAAATGTTGACACTGACTGTGAGGTTCCTGAAACTCTCACAGAAGAGTCAGAGCAATCCTGTGTGGGGAAACCCCGGGAGACAGCTCAAAGAAAGAATCCGACTCGAACCAAAAAGAAACCGGCTTATCTCCAAGACTATGACACTGAAAGTAATGATAATCTTCAAATGTGTGTAGATTTCTGTTACAGAGCAGTATGTGATCTCCCCAATACCTACCAGGAAGCAGTAGCATCAGCAGAGTCAGAGCAATGGAAGATTGCTATGGAGGAAGAAATGAAGTCACTGATAGACAACAAGACTTTCACCCTCACTAAGTTACCTGCAGGCAGGAAAGCAGTGGGGGGAAGGTGGGTCTATGCAGTTAAAACAGACGTTGACGGAGGTGATCAATTTAAAGCAAGGTTTGTGGCTAAAGGCTATAACCAAAAAGAAGGAACAGATTTCAGTGAGACTTTTTCACCCACTGCAGACATGACAAGTGTAAGGATAGTGATGCAAAAAGCAGCACAGGAAGGTTTAATCCTACACCAAATGGATGTAAAGACAGCCTATTTGCATGCTCCAATAGACTGTGAAATATTTGTGGAACAACCAGAAGGTTTTGAGAAGAAAATGAAATCAGGTCAAAAACTAGTATGTAAGCTACATAAGTCACTTTACGGGCTAAAGCAATCAGGTCGAAACTGGAACTTATTGCTACACAAGTATTTGACGGAAAACGGTTTTGAACAGAATCCTGCAGATCACTGTCTCTATTCTATGAAAAGGGAGGATGAAAAAGTTATCCTTGTGATTTGGGTTGATGATATTATTCTGGCTGGAAGCAGCGAACTCGCTCTAAGTGATGTAAAGCAAATGTTAACTGACAGATTTAAAATGAAGGATTTGGGCAGATTGAAACACTTTTTGGGTATTGATTTCCATCAAAACAAAAACCAAGTCAAAATGTCGCAGAAAAGATACATAAATAAGATCTTAGAAAGATTTGGAATGGAAGACTGCAAACCAAGGGAGACACCTTGTGAACAGAAACTGGTCTATTCTGACAACGGAAAGAAAATGACAGACGTAAGAAAGTACAGGGAAGCAGTAGGAAGTCTAATCTACTTGTCAACTTGTACTAGGCCGGACCTGAGTTATATTGTGAGCAGACTCTCTCAGCATTTTGGGGATCCTACAGAAGAACACTGGAACAGTGTTAAACATGTTCTCAGGTATCTTAAAGGTACTCAGGAAAAGGAGTTGTGCTTTAACAAAAACTCTTCAGGTATTTTAGGTCTCCAGGTTTATTGTGACGCTGACTGGGCATCCAATGAAAAGGATAGGCGCAGTGTTTCAGGGTACTGTGTGAGTCTGAGTGAGAAAAGCTCACTCATTTCTTGGAAAACAAAAAGACAACCCACAGTGGCACTTTCAACATGTGAAGCAGAGTACATGTCTCTTGCAGCAGCTTTACAAGAGGTCATTTACTTAGAACAGTTACTCACTGGCCTAGATGGATGCAGCTATGCAAAGACAGAAGTGTTTGAAGACAATCAAGGCACCATAGCTCTAGCTAAAAACCCTGTTAACAGACAGAGGTGCAAGCACATTGACATCAAATACCATTTCATCAGAGAGATCGTGACAAGTGGGAAAGTTTTGTTAAACTACTGTCCAACTGATAAAATGACAGCCGATGTGATGACGAAGCCAGCAACAAAGCTAAAATTACAAAGGTTTTCCCAGAATTTGTTTGGTGTTTAATATGTTAATGTGAAACAGATAAGTGAATCAAAATTTAACACAGTGAGCGAAGTTCGAGTGGGGGTGTTAAGATCTAAAGATTAAAGTGCGCCCTTACTCAATGTGTTATGGTAAAGTTAGAACCTGTGTTTATGTGTGTGTTCATACAAGGTGCTTTACGGTAACCTGTTCACAGTGATGTCAGGTGATTCTGCAGCAGAGCTGCGCATGTGCAACGTTCGGTGTGTATGACAGACTCCATGATCCGAGGAGCATGTGCTACGTCTTTCCCATGTGAATAAATGTGCCTGTTATGCACAAAAGAGAAAGTGGCTCTACGTTTCTTCATCAACACGCAAAGAGGACACGGAAGCAGACACCGTTCCCTCCATCCCTCTACACTTTATTTATTTTATTACCCAACTAATGACTCATCCGCGATGATCCAGTATAAACTGAGGGAAGTGACTAACAAAAAAAAGTAACAAACAAAATAGAAAGAAGTAGTCCGCTCTGTGTCAGCTTTGTGTCTGAGGGGAAAGGGGGGGGGCTTTGTTACATGAGCGGTATGTGTGGGAGATTTAAGATTGCGATCCGTCCCGCAGCTCTAGGGGAATGAGCTACCGAACTCAGAACCAGGTCTAAAAGTGGATTTGTGTTTCTAGTCATGTCCCGACTAATTAGAGGCTGATGTTATTCCCACATGTTTACGGCAGCCAGGATGCAGCACCACCCAAAGCTAATACTGTTAGCCCGTGTTAGCATACTGCTAGCCCTGGCTTCTTTCCGGCTCCGTTCTTCAACAGAAAAAGCACTGACCACACGGATTAAAATTAAAATGATGAGCGAACAGGTGCTTCATAATAATCGTAACATTATTAAAAGCACATTTAGAAGATCGTCTCGTATATTACCGAGCTGACATGTCAATGTATATAGCCGCTCGGCAACATTGTTTTGTATTGAATTGTTACATTCAATAAAGTTTTTTAAAAAATAGCCGTCGGCGGAACTTCTATCCTTTTCCGGTTTTTCAAACCCTACTGCGCATGTGCGAATGATTTATTCCAACCGAAAGTGTGACCCATGTGAATGTTTGTTATATTCTGAAATTTTTTTTCTGGTTTCATGTACACGGTTGGATTCTAATCCGATCATTGGGCCCATCAATATATTTTGCACATGTAAATTCGGCTTATGGTGTTTACTCGCAACGTGGCGGGGGCGTGGTGTCACGATGGTGTCTCTCCATCTTGATGTCACTCACCCATCACGATGGACCATTGGCACAACCCTAGTTGTCACAAAACTTTGTATGTTCTCAAGATGGGACTGATGCCAATTTTATGACCAGCGTGGTGTAGAAGACATTTTATTTAAATGCGACTTTCTTTCTTTTTTTTAACTTGTTCTGTCCAACAACTGAGCAAACAGATTCGAGCTGAAGGCCTTTTGTGTTGGACAGGTTTTACTTTCAGAAAAAGAGGTTATAGAACTTCAGAACAACCAGAGTGTAGATTTGTATAAACCCCTTTTTGTTTTTTTATTATTTTTTATTTGTTACATTTAGTGTATGTGTTTGTGTGGGGGGGTATTAAAGGGTGGTGGTGGAAGAGAATAAAAGGAAGAGAGGTGAGAAAGTGGGGGATATAAACTCTGATTTGAATGAGTTATGATTTTAAGCTGTAACATGTATTCCAGATCTGCTGGAAAGACAAATATTACATCAAAGGTGAAAATCTGACACGATGATGAGCGGAAGACATCTGTCCATCAAGACACTGTGGGTTCATAAGGGGAACCAGATCCTACCCAGCCAGACCAGGAGAGGGGAGGAGAGACCCCCAGGCCAGGAGCGCCCCAGTTGACGGGACCCAAGCAGCCTGGGAGGGGGGGACCGCCCACCCACCTAACCAGGTGCAGAGCCGGTGCCGAGAGGCATAGGCGAACCCGGCGTCTGGGGCCACAGGACAGGCGTGCTTAGCCGTACCAGGCGGCAGCCACTGGGGCCAACGGGCGCCGGACACCGAGATGCAGGCCAAGGACGAAGCCAGGGCCCCGAGAACCCATGAGCCGCCCACCACCCAGCCGGCGCCCCGTCTCCGCAAGCCAGCCCCAGGCACCCGACCCGAGCAACCCAGAGATCACCGCGCAACCACAGCTCCCCCCTCCCCCCCATGTCTCTACCCTCTACAACCCTTCTCACCCGCCATATTATCTGACTTCACCTCCCATACCCCCCCAATGCCCTCCCCACTCTGCGATGGGTAGGGAGAACCCCAGAGGATCCCGTCGAGCCAGCCCCCAGGTCTGTCAACACCCATGCACTTTCGCACTCTTGCACACATTGTATTTAAATGCGACTTTCAAGGAAATCAAGGACACTGTGCAAAACAAAGGTTAGTAGGTTCAGAAATATTTGTTATAAATAATAACCGACAGAATTCAAAGGTAAATCAGAATGAAAAGGCCGAATAAAACAGATGAGTTTTGGGGGTTTAGATTCGAAAGTTCCGTATTGTTCGGTAGGTCAGGATGGAGGGAATTCCTGAGTTTGGCTAGGCTAGGCTCCTTGTAGAAACAAGCCGGGATGGAGGAACCGAGAGCTGGACAGAAGACGAGGACCGAAGAGAACCACAGGGTCGGAAAGACGAAAAGAGGAGCCAGGTTATGGAAGGCCTTATAGGGAAAACAGCAATAGTTTGAATCGGATTCTGTAGGTTATGGGAATCCAGGGCAGCTGGTGGAGAACCAGGGTGATATGACTAAAGGATCGGGTTCTGGAGATGATTAGTTCTGGACCAATTGAAGGTTTTTAAAGGAAGACCGAACCGGAAGGAATTGCAGTAATCTGGCAGGGAGTGACCAGACTGTGAACCAGAATAGAAGCAGAGTAGACGTTAAGGGAGGGGCGTGGGCAATTAATGTTACGCAAGCGAAAATGGGCAGACCGAGCAATGTTATTGATATGAGCTTGAAAAGGTAAAGAACTATCCAGGATGCCACTCACCGCGGGGAGGGGCAGACTGTAGATGAGCCAATACAAAGGGTAAAATTGTAGCTTTGAAGAGGGAGGACATGGAATTGGTAAGAAGTACTTTAGAAGCGGTTACTACTTAAGAAGTAGTTTTAGTATTGAGTTTCAGAAAGTCTAACCAATTTGTGATTTCAGAAAGACAGGAGGGGAGGGAGAAGGTGGAAGAGAGGAGTCAGGTTTGCTAGATACATACAGCTGGGTATCATCTGTTTGTTTGACGTTTGACCTCGACAAAGTGCAACTACCGTGTAAGATGGTATCCAGCGGCCTTCTACAAAATTGACTCAAGTCTCTCTGCCTGCAGCTCTGAGTTTCTTTCGGTTTCATCATAGATCTATTTCCTTTACCAAGGATTTATTTCCAAATCCGGGGTGACGTCTTTGCAAAGGTTTACGTCTACACGGTTCAGGTGGAACGTACAGGTGTAGGTCACTTTCCAATGGGATACGGAAACCGTTTGGTACAGGAGCCACGTTGGGGCTTAACCGTTCCTGCGTGGTGGCGTGGCACCAGAGCGCCACTGCTTAACCCTGCTCCGGCGCGGAGGGGAGGGGCTGCAGACTATTGGATATTCCTCAGTAAATGTGAGTCGTACGTCAGTGACGTCAACTCAGGACACCACTAACTGAGATCACATGACTTATTAAGGTGCTTTTGTGCACTGATGTTGCTGTTCGAGGACAGCTGGAGCCCCACCAGTGTGTTACCTTTCAACCTCAGGCGTCAGACGTTAGTCGGAAACCGTTGTTATTTCCGGACCGGTCCCGGTCGGGACGCAAACGGTAACTAATCAAGCGGGACACCGTTGCTCTGCAACAGGCTAGAAGCCGTTTATTTCTTTGCTTGGATCAAACTGTTTGTACAGCACAACGTCTGCAAGCACATAAGCCATATGTGCTTGCATTCCTCTAATCCAGGAGTGCCCAAGGCATCGCCTCCTTCCGTGGCTGCGTTGCCTCCATGACAACCGCAGTCACACAAAAGAAACTCAACAAAAGGGAGGGGAGGACAAGCTAAGCTGCTAACAAGCAGCTCTAGCAGATTTCGCCATGCTAAACCTGCGCGCTCATAATTTTTTTAATCCGTGCGGTCAGTGCTTTTTTTCTTAGCTGCAAGGACCGCGAAGAAGGATTATTAGGCTAATAATACATGCTTAAAACATTTGCCGTGAAGGTACTTAAAACTCAGTGCGGGCAATGCGCAATGAGCATCTTGGATGTAAACATGTGGGAATTGCATCAGCCTTTATTATGTCTGGACACCACTGGAAACACAAATTCATATGATGGTTTAGTTTCCCAGATGTGCATAGCAGCATTTCCGCCTTCGGCGATCTGGCTGCCGCAGTCCGCGGAAGGCGGGAATGCTGCTACGTAATCGGATACGGTTCACTTTTAAAAGATGATGTAAGCAGGACGTCAAAAAAATCGGATATAGTCAGAAAATCGGATTTGGGCATCAAGACCTGCAGTGTAAATGCGGCCTTAGTGGCCATAGGCGTGGCTAAGGCCCAGGTCCCAACACTTGTTAACAAGATGGCTGAAGAGGCCCTGTTTGAACTGCAGCTACGTGGAGGAAAATAAAAAATAAATCAAAACTAACTCAGATTTGCTCCTGCTGTTTTTTAAACACACATTGAGTGTTTGTGTGTGTGCTTTAAGCTGGTGTTTTCGCTAGCGCATATAGGGAGGAGAAAAACAGAGAGACTGGCGCAAGCCTGTGTGTGTGTATGTGTGCTGAAAGCAGCAGTGTTTTCACTAGCGCATATGTAGAAAGGAAGAAAGGAGATGGGACGGCACCTGTGTGTGTGTGTGTGTGTCTTTAGCGCGTGGGTAGGATAAGGGAGACAAGAGCATGCAAGTGTGTGAGCATTCAGTTTGTGCTACTCAGGGAGAACAGTAACAAAAAAGGTTTCCTCTTAAAGAACAGAGACTGGATTTTTTTATGAACCCACTCTGGAGGCTCTGAGGGTCTGAACGGGGCGTTAATGTGGCCGTGCCTTAACACGCGGTGCGCCTTTTGTGTGTGTCAAAGACGGAAAAATCCCCCGTGACTCAGACTGCTCCCTATAACCCGGTGCGTCCTATGGTCGTGAAAATAAGGTAACAGAAACGTGGCTTGTAAGGGCGTAAACACCAGTTACCTGTCATAACGCCGCGTTAAAATGCACCAGATACTAGACGAAAGGTGTGTGCAGCGTTTGACCGTCAGGGGAGTGCACAGGATTTTAGAGGAGCAGGGGCTTAAAGTCAGAAAAGGGCAGCAAAACCTAAAAGCATGAATAGTCTTTGTTTTTTTGCAGATGATGATTTTGTGAATAAAAATTGTGGATTTGTAGAAGATCTTTCTGATTTTTACATGTTCAATAAAAGCAACACTACAATTTTCCCCCATAGAGTACCAGAGAACACTGAGAACTCAACCCAGTCTCAGATCCTCTTACAGAGCAAAAAGAGTTTTCATATTTTGCTTTTACATAAATCCAGGTATTCATTTTAACAAAAAGAACATTTTCTGTGCTATAGTTGAAACACCTGCCTGCCTAATTCACCCTTAATCTCCCTTTTTACAAGTTTCCACAACATTGCCAACTTTATTTGATTGAGTCTTCATTCTCTGGTCTAAACTTAGACTTTGTGATGAAGATAAAGACGTCAAAGTGGATGCTAACAAACGGACGCTAACTTTAGCTGCGTCTAAAGCTCCAGCAGCCCAGTGACCTCTTTTCACGGGGCTGCTGGAGCCTATCCTGGGCACTCATGGGTGAAGGCAGAGGACATCCTGGACAGGTTGCCAGTCTGTTGCAGGGCCACAAGTCGCACACCCATGGACTCTCACATTCACACCAATGAAAATCTACAGTAACCAATTAACCTATGAAGTAATGTTTTTGGACGGAGGGAAACCCACGCACGCACGGGTAGAACAGGCAAAGTCCACTCAGAAAGGCCCCCCCATTGGTGTTCTGTTGCAGGTCTTGAACCAAGAGCCTTCTTGCTGTGCTTACCACTGCGCCACCAACACTGAGGCTTCGGGGGTGTCTCAGTTTTACAACTGCATCATAGAGACGTGCCCACCTGTGCAGGAGGGGGGGGGGTGTTCCCACTGCTGCGGTCGCTCACAGAGCAGTGCTTTGTGTCTTTGCCAGTGCCGTGTCACCTATTCAGAGCCGCGATGGCTAATAATCATTAACAGGGATCTGCCTAAGTGTGTCAAAGGCCTGATTTGGCGCTCGGTGATGAATGTTCTACTGTCAGTCAGTAACCAACGTTGATTGTACAGCTCAAACTCCACAGAGTGCTAGAGATGGATTCTTGCTGACTTCTGCAGTTTCACCGTTTTTTGTGGCTTTTTTAAGGCAGGTCTGCCAGATAATCTGGCATAACATGTCTGGATTAGATTGATCACATGACAGTTGATCGTTTTCCGCCCGTGCGGCTGCAGCTCAGTGGCCAAAGCTTTTCCTGTGTTCAACCCCTACCCAACGTATGTCGCTAATTCGAAATGCACCGTTTAATCCAGGACTTCAGCAATACTATGAATAGAAAAAAACACATTGAAGGATATCCTTTTGAGATGATTGGAAATCAGTTCAAGCAGGAAGGGGTTAAATTTGACAGGGGAAATACGAGTTTTGACAAAGAAAACTGCTTCAGGGTTGGAAAACTGGTCTGACACCCGGAAAATGTGTCCCAACAGCCTGAAGCACCTTCACACATAAAAACTAGATAGAAAACCAGATTTTTTTCTTTCTTTTTGCAGCCGTGTCACCATGGCAGGTCACCAGGGGGGGGGGGGGGGTCACGCAGATTTCAAATGAGTCTGTATTCAAACAAAGCAAGCTTTCAGGTCACATGACCTCAACAAGATGCCGTTTTCGAGGAAGGCCTGATATAGACTTATTGGGTGCTTAAAGTCCATTTACATGATAAGATTATGAAGATCATAAAGCCTCCCCCGCCAACACACAAGTTTCCTTGATTCTATTCTGTTCTTTCCAACGAGCTTCATTGCTGGACTGAGGCTCCTTGAAGAGGCTGATCGGACTCGACTCACCTACAAACACAAGCTCTACTTTGCTTCTGATGAATCAGTTTAATTTCAAAGATATAATGGAAGAATGGAAGAAACTCAAAGAAAATGTTTGAACATCATGGCTCGTAGTTTTGACGTAACTCTAACTTCACAACATTGTACGAGTAATGAAGGAATGCTACCTTTGCGTTACGCTGTTCAAAACAACTTCTAACTTGAACTTTTTTTCCCCCAAGTAGCCTCAATGATGCTTGAGCAGTTAGCAGGCCATAGATCAAAATCCCTTGAAGGAACTTAAAAGGGGACTTATTTTGGGAATTATCGAGAAGGCGGCTTCTTCAAAGGTCAACAAAACTCTGGTGGTGGTTGTAGACTTTGGTTGGTAGTGTGTGTGTGAAATCTCATGAAGGTCGTTCAAACAAAAAAGTTTCCTTTTTCTATACTGTGAGAAAATGTGAAAATCGCCAAATATCACACTTTGCCGCAAAACGGCCACCAAGCTGTCCTGTGAGTTCCTGTGGCCATTCCATAATAATTTCCAAACTTCCTTTGGATATCCCCGACAGCTGTCTTAGTGGATTTTGATTTTTTTTTTTTTACCTGTTTAAGCACCATAAGAGATTTGGCCCCATAACTTTTGTTGCTGGTTTCACAAATTTTGGCTCAAAGGCTCAGAAAGAAGGAAGAATTTGTGAAAATAATGAGGTCCATGCAGTTCAGGGGGGTATTCCAGAAAGCAGGTCATGCTAGCTCCCACGGTAAGTTTGAGGCTAAGGAAGTTGATAACCTCAGCTTTTGGTTCCAGAAATGGAGGTATGTTTCAGGGTAGGTCAAGTTACCATGGCAACTCATGCTCTGAACATAACCTGGTCGGGAGCTGGGGGTTATTCCAGGAAGCATGTTTAAACTAGCCTGACTTTAAGCCTGAACTCTGGCTGAAATCCGCCTGAACTTGCTTACTCTGGGTATGTCCGTTCCAAAAGACCGGATATGAGTTGGCGTAATTACGCTGGACTTGGTAACCCTGGGTTAATGCACGTGCACAGCAGGTACTAAGACATTCTCAATGGATCGCCGATTTCTGGAGTCACCATGGAACCGCGTAGGGGATAAAAAGAAAGCGCTATACTTCAGTGAGAAAGTAAAAGTAACACGGCTGCATCATCAAAAAAATCTATAAAACGTCTATAAAACTCAATAATTGTTTATACAACTCAAATTTTTTGATTTATCCAACTAAATGTCATATTACTCCAATTCAAATATTTTTTCCATCTTAATTAATTATATTTCTTGAACTCTCATATGTCTAAGTTTGAGCCAGCAGATATGCTCATTTTTATAACAATAAAAAAATATGCACGGAGTGCATTAAATTGCTTAAAGAACTTTCATTTTACTTATCAGAACCAACATGAAATAAAAAAAAGATTACCTGCAGTGCTGGAGGATTTTGACTGTTGTGGTTTATCATGGATGCTTATTGGTCAGCGGGAACGAAACCATTGACTGTATATGAAAACTGGACTGAGTGAGTGTGATGTCACCCATAGAAAGATACTTATTTCCAATTCAGTCACCGTTTTGGAGCCAGACGACAACAGCAAACAGTGTTTGGTCTGAGTCAATGTTTCTATGGCAACCACTCTCATCTATCAGTGAGCTTATGGCACAGCCACACCCCTACCACTTGAAAGTACGCTGCCATACGAGGCCACCTACTTTTTTGAGGCATCTGATTGGTGGGATTATAACTTGAATCACTTGCACCATAGAAAAAACATCGTGAAAAAAAAACGAGGATTTTCAAGTACATGTTAATAAAAGGTATCAGAGTAAGATTCCTTTTATTAGATTACTTTTTCATAGCAATATTGAAGCGATCAGCGAAGTGTGTTTGCTGTCTGTCAAAGCTCAGTGGATCCCAAGTCTGTGCAAAATACCACTTTTAAAAATAATAAATCTTACTGTGCCTCTTATGATGTAGAGAAAGTGAGTTTACTCCCTAACACCCTTTATTTTAACTTTATTGACTGAGTCAGTGAATGCAAAAACCCAAGACCAAGAAACCATTGGGGTGGCTTTATAATTATGACCTTGTACCTGCAAAAACAGCCCAAACCATGACTCCTCCCCACTGCGTTCAACTGTTTTCAAGACTTTTGGGTCTTCTATTGGCTTTCGCCTGGTGAATCGTCCAAACAAACTAAAGTTGGAGAGTTTGAGACCCTGAGCAGAGAGTACTAGTTGAGCTGGGGTCTAACAATTTGTATATGCTGGATGATTATTTTTAAATATTGCATTTGAATTTTTGCCCAACGAAATCATTCTAACAACAACAAACTCATAAAGAAGGCTTGGACAACACCAATGACACATCTACTGAACCTGATTTAGTCATAGTGGATGAAGTCAACAGAGGTGTGTCCTCTAATTAGCCTGCAATCACTCGGTCTGTGTTTGAGATGGCGATAGCTGTCACTGGACTGTTTTGTGACGGGGCGTGTTCCACATGGAACACGGACTACCATATGTCAGGCAGAGGGTTGTTTCAGGAGATTAGACAGAAAATAAAGGACAAGCACATTGACGGTGAATGCTGCAAGAGTCTCTCCAAGGAGCTTGATATTCTACTGCTGCACAGGCTCAGAAGTTCACAGTCCACAGAGTTGTATAGAACTCCTCTGGACAATATTTACTCAGAACTGCTGAAGCAACCAAAATAAATGTATTAAACATTATCTAAAAAAGGCTTAAGATGCCACTGACCAGCCATTTAACGGTCGAATTAAAGGTTGATAGAAAACACAGCGTAGCTCTCTTTGCTCCTATTGATAATGATCAGGATCTACGTCCGGTGTGTTGTCTGTGGCGATCATTTACTACAAATATGAATTGGCTAGTGCAAAAGGGGCCCAAGTCCAAAAGGTTTATTTTCCAGGAAATGATTTGAATTGCATAGCTTAAAGGGAGGCTACACCAAATGTTTAATACTTTACCCAGCTTTAGCACTAGTTCACAGCTTACAAATGCTGTAATATGAAGCACCTCACTTTTATCATTTCAGAGGACTAGCAAACTAAAGTCTCTGGACTTTGGCCCTTCTTGAATTAAACAGGGGTGCTTCCATATTGGATAACTAGTGCTGCCATCTATGGGATAAAGCAAAACCCATGCAAGAGAGGTCCAAGTCCAGGAATCTGCATTAATGCATTTTAAATGTCAACCATAGTCAATCCATTGCAACAGACTTGGGACTTCTTTGCACATAATCAGATAGCTTTTCCCTTGTAGACCATAGAACATTTAATATCTCTATTTTGAAAAATTGTGGACTTGAGCTCCTTTTGAACTAACCAATTCATATGGAACTGGACAGAGCGGCTGTGACGTCACCCTTTGAAAATGCCTTCCCTCCAGCACGAGCAAAACCATTTTTCCGCAATACGGTTGTCGCCATGTTGGAACCAAAAGACAGTGGGTGGTCAGAGTCTGCTGGTTAAACAAGGCTGGAGCCAGAAGCAGGACAGAGATGGGAGGAGGATGAATTAATAGGATTTTATTGAGTCCCAGAGGTGCTGGAGAGTTCTGGCATGGACAGTTCGTGGCTTGGACAGATGACTGAAGAGTTGGGCTTGACTTGGTGTTCAGATGAATGGCGATGGTTGACCAAAGGTGGAGGTGGAACTGGTGGTAATCCATGAAGAGGCAGAATAAAAGCGCATTGGCTTTCAGAAAATACGAGACACTTAGCATGAAGCGTGATCTAAGACTAGGCTTAAGGAGTCAGTACTTAACCACATGAAGCACATAGACTGACGTCAGCTGAAGGGTGATGGGTCCTTGTAAAGGCTGCAGGCTGATTAGAAGATGAGTGGCAGGTGTGAGGATGAGCCCGTCCGACCGTCTGCCCGCCCATCCATCCATCCATCCATCCATCCATCCATCAACCAATCAGTAAGCTTGTTCCTTCCACTGAAAGCAGCTTGTGAGAATCTATCAATCAGCAATCGAGACCGGGGCCAGCAAACACCACATCCTTTTACTAAGCCATCTGATTGGTCAGTTTATAACTTGAATCACTTGCACTATTGATAAATATCATTAAAAAAGAGGATTATCTAAAGACATGTTAAAAAAAGGTATCCGATCAAGAATGATTATTCTGACCAAAAGAATGACTGAGTAACAGCTGTTTATGTCTCTATATTTTGGGATTTTGGCTTTTGAGCATTTTCCATAGGATCAAATCGTTTGAAAATAAACTAGAAGGAGCTGAATTTCCAGACGAAAATGCAGGATTGAATGCTATGTTACTGAATGAAAATGAAACGTAAAAGATAATAATAACAATGAAATTAAAAATAAAGAAATTATTAAAATTGACCATAAATAAAGTGAAAACAGCACAATAAAAAAAAATATATTTTTCTGATCATTTCCAGAGCCGGGTCTCTAACCGGCGAGCTTCTGCACCAAGGATTCCCCGTGTATTTCAGTGGAGGCAAAATTCCTGGAATATCTTGAAAGGTTCAAGGATTTGACCAAAAGTCACAGCTGGGAAAAGCGGAAAGAGCTGAACTTTTTATTAATGGATAAAATTGCAGAAAAATTGTAGAAGGAGTTACGTGCCAAAAAATGGTGGAAGATACTATAATAAAGAAATAAAGAGAAACAGGAAAACAATGAAGTGCTTCTCTTGAATCAGTCCTGATGTCTTAGTCTCTGAAGTTCTAAAAGCACCAAGGCTGCAAACAGACACCACCTCAGCAAGATTTTCTAAAGCCCATACAGGGTGTGAGGATCAACACTGGCTGGCCATTTGTACACTTTAGCCATATGGATAAAGCAAAAAAACAACAGCAATCCGTCAGATTATTTTCCTGGTTTGTATGAAAATAACCCAGCAGTGATAACAGCAAGGGGAAAATTAGTGCAGTTTCCAATCAGTGAAGACCCCCCCCATCCCTCCACCCCCATCTCCCTTTGAGTGAAGACACATTACACTCCGAGAAATTAATTTTTGACTTTATCGCAGGCTGAGATATTTATCAGCAATTGTGACTTCATGGAAACTTCTAGGCACCTACAGGTCATAATGCAACAGATACAAAGGTTGTATTAATCTTATCTGTGGTGGCTCCGCCCTTCAAACTTCCGACCTCCAAAGAGCACATCCATATATTTAAGCGGCTCACTCATTTCCCATTGCTCACATCGGCATCACAGGAGACAGTGGTGCTTCCTCTGCAGCCTCAGCTGCTCTCCATCACACACAGCCGATCCCGTCATCCACCCACCTGCAGCCGCCATGTGTACAGGAAAGTGCTCCAAGGTGGTGGCCATCTCCCTCTATGTGCTAGCTTTGGTCTCCGTCATCTGCAACATCATCCTTTTCTTCCCCGACTTCAAAACCGAGTTTGTGAGTGAGGATGGGAAGGATGGACAGCCGCGGATCACTCCGGAGGTCAAGTACATGGGAGGCCTGATCGGAGGAGGAGTCATGGTGAGTACCTTCATGCTTTTCCCTTTCCACACCATGGTGCGCCGCCACAATGGAGGAGGTTCACCTGCGTTCCGATTCCCTCTACCTTTCGAATATAGTCACTGCTCGTCCCTGACGAGCTGCTTTCCATCACTGTCAAGCTTCATACACACGGGTATGTGACGCGTGGTTAGTCCTAGGCAGGGATCTCCAAATCCAGGCCTCCAGGGCCGGTGTCCTGCTGGTTTATCAGAAA